>PUQB01000548.1:0-139093 GCA_003024785.1 Selaginella tamariscina | reverse complement strand
TTAGCATTCCACGCTCACCGCACCGGAAAATATGTTGAAGGAAAATCATTCAGGGACTCATATGTAAATATGTTGAAGGAAAATCATTCAGGGACTCATATGTTCATTTTCCTTTAGGGACAACTCATGTGGATACTTAAAACAATACTTAAATATTTGATTTTGAAGAGACCTTGGAAGTTGATTCAAAAAGGACACTCAAGTTCATGAAATTCATAAATAACACACATTAGCATTCCACGCTCACCGCACCGGAAAATATGTTGAAGGAAAATCATTTAGGGACTCATATGTTCATTTTCCTTTAGGGACTCATATGTAAATATGTTGAAGGAAAATCATTCAGGGACTCATATGTTCATTTTCCTTTAGGGACTCATATGTAAATATGTTGAAGGAAAATCATTCAACTCATATGTAAATATGTTGAAGGAAAATCATTTAGGGACTCATATGTTCGAGACTTAATGATTTTTGTAAGGATCATGGGTTATTTTTTGCTTTTCACAAGACTTGAACCCGAGGCCTTTTGGCTAACAAACACATGTGTTAACCAATTTGGTCCGTATGATCCTGGATGCTGAACTACACATCAACAGCAAAGCATATATTCATACGCATGTTCCAGACCATTTGGACTACACATTCCAGACCAGTTGTGGATACACATTCCAGACTAGTTGTGGACCATACAATTCTCAGGACCTCAGATATATAAACAGGGTTCCAATTCTAGGTTTTCTCAGAATCATTCAACACCAGTCTTCGGCCTTGTGTTTCATTTTGTATTCATTTCTTTCTTTAATACAATCTCTTCCTTTTAAGGTTCCCCCTTGTTCTAAAGGTTTCGCCCTTTGCACAAGGTCGTGACAGCTTTAGTGATAGTGCATCGTAATAGTTCTTACTAATTATCATACACATGAAAAAAGAAAAGAAAAGAAAGAGAAAACATGAGATGAAATTCATGACACAAAAGATATATAACTAATTTTTATATTTCATCACAGAGCACACACAAAATAATGTTATCATTACAAAATAAGAAAAAAAAGAAAAACTAAAGACTCTCTTTATATCCTTATGTTTATATTTGAAACCTTGAGCATTGGTTCCTTAAATAATATAAAGAATGCATATAGAGTAGGGTAGGGTGTAAGAGAGGGTGTAAGATGAGGGTTACATAAAATAATGGTAAGGTTATTGGGTTTGACATTGGGAAGGTGATATGGAAGGTGATAAAATGGTGGGAGTTATGAAAGAAGGTGACTTAACTTTGACTTGGGAAGGTGATAAGGAAGGTGCATAAAAGAAGACAAAAAGAGGTGCTTAATCAAAGCAAGCACTAATTATATACATTACATAATAATGTTAATTAGTTTAACATGTAAGAAAAGATAAAAAAGAGAAATAATAAAGTGAAAGAACATATAAATACAAGTAGAAGACTAGTCCACTATATGCATACCAAGGCTACCAAGTGATGGTCCAAATTTTCTTTGACACCGACTAATGATTTTGAAAATATCTACTATGCTTCCAATGCTTAGCATCAAGTGTCATTGGCTTTTGCATTTTCTAAAACTATTTTCCACTGGTAAATGAATTTTTTTAATCACAAACGAGGTGCTTTAAACATTTATATGTACCATTGGAGAGCTTCAAAAGCTGACATTGCATTGGGTGATAAGTAGCAACGACCACAACAATGCTCTTAGATGAAACTTCTTCGACAAACTTGCATAGTGGTCAGCTCAAGAGCATACTTTACCTCCACGCCTTCCATAAACAAGGAGAATAACTCCTTCAACATCAAATCCAAGAACGCGTCAAACTATCAGTTCCAACTTCAACTTTAATTTTAAATGAACATAATTGGTAGCGTTGATGTTGAATGGGCAGCTTGCATAGATTGAAAACTTGCACATTTATAGCACCCGAGCTTCTTTGCAATTAAATATGTTTTATTAATAATAATAAATAAATTTTTTCATTAAATATGTTTTATAATAATAATAATAATAAATATAAAAAATATATAATTTTTTATCATTATATAATAATAATTATTTCAAATATTAAAAAAATAGAAATTTACAATATATTAATAACATGAATTTTTAGTTAAAATGCAAACTGGTGGAGCGGAATGAAATAATTAAATATAAACAATATATACAAAACATAAATACTTTATATATTTAATATATGTGTGCCCATAATAAAACATTTACACATTTGTACACACACACAATAAAACATTTACATATACGTATACACACACATGCTAAAACATCCATAAACACATACATATCACATAATAAACAATTACACATACACATCAAAACATATGTATAGACATGCGTATATGCCCATACACATGTAAATGCAAACACACATCTACACATGCGTCCAATAACACACATAATAAAACATTCAGACACATATACACACTCTAAATCAAAAGTTACTTTAATAGTGATTCATACGTACTTTTTCCATTTGTAAGAAAAATATATAATTCAAAAATAATATCTTATTTGTTAAAAATGTGTTCCATTTCTTGTTCTTTTTATAAAAGATATAATAAATTTTTTTAAAAACATTAAATTACCTATGAATTATTATTCATTTCCATTATATAATTTTTTATAAAAGCATATATAATCAATTTATTTATATATCCTTTAGCCTTATGTAAATATAGAATTGTTTATAATAAATTATATCAAGTTTAACATTCAATCCTTATAATATATTTAATAGTATTCTTATAACATATGTCACTTTTGCCTTTGTATGTAATGTTTTTAACATAATATATCTAATAGTTAATAGCTTTTAACATTACTATCTAATAAAAATTAATAACAATATTATTAATTTTTAAAGAACCCATTCCTAAGTTATGATCTATCGTTATTTTAAGCTAAGTAACAAATAGATTACTTACTTATATCTGTGTGTATTTAAAGCAAAATATCTAACACATAAAGTATATATTATGTATGTATACCATATATACACACGCACAACACGCACACACACATGTATGTATAAGAAGTATATGGTGCTGGTTGTTGTTTTAAGACAATACATATACCATTTATTAAACAAAATACATGTATACCAACTGTTTAAAAGAGCTTCAGCATGATAAGAAACCAATGTGCTTTTATAATATTGAATTGCATATTTTCGTACGAATCCTTTTCATGTGCACATTATAAGATGTGTGCATGGCTGTGTCTTTACGTGTATGTACATACATGTCGTGATTTAAAAGAGTTTGTTTGTCCTGCTAATTTTTATTTAACTCTACACATAATGATAGTTTTTAAATTTTATTTATAGATCATGCGACACTGAATTTTGTAATGAGCGGTGGTGTAAGAAGACAAAACGTAATAAATAAATGAAGTATGTATGAGTGTTGTGAATACGTTGATATTATATGTGTTTGTGTATATGCATGTGTATTCTTTTTATGTATTGATTTTTGTGTTTTATTTATTAATTGAATTGTTTATATGCACTTGTATACCTGTAGAGTATATTGTGAATAATATATATATATATATACATACATACTTGAATAGACCTCTTGTGTATGTGAGTAAAGGCACACATACATGCACATATGGTTGCACATGCATGTGCACACAGGTTGTGTGAGAGAGAGAAGTATGTGTTAAAACCCAAAAGGCTTATATAACATGTATAAAGAATGTGAATATATATATAAATAATGTAGACGGGATATGTACATTAACACGTATAAAACAATATGTACACATGTATAAAACATGTCTACATAAACCACGCTATGTGTGTTATATGCATACGTACACATTGTAATATACATGTCCACATATCTGTACAGTGCTCATTAAAAAATTTGACATTACATAATTTAAATATTACATTAGTAAATATTAAATTTACATAAACACATAGTTTAAATATGATTTAATATAGCTTCATTTATACATAATTTATATGCAATTTAAATTTACATTAAATATAAATTTAATATAGTAAATTTAAAAACCATTTGACATCTGAAAAGGTAATTTTAAACCTATATAAAATATAATTTGAATTATATATATAATTTTATAGTTTAAAAGTTTACATTGTTAATTATATTGTATAGTATATATATATATATATATATATATATATATATATATATATATATATCTATAATTTTATTCAAATATAATTTAATATTTTGATATAGATTAATTTTAAACTTAAATAATTAAAATATTAAACAAACTTTAAGTAATACATAGCTAATAATTAGATTAAGAACATAATTAGGTTACGATACCAAAAAATGAGTGCTTTGTGAATGTTTAAAGTATTAGGGTATAGAACTAAAGGGGTAATAATACCAGGGACTACAATTATATATCACATGTAATGTAGAAAAAACATTATGTGGTATTGAACAATAGAACACTAAGATTTTAAACATTATTAGTAGAAAGAATTAATTTACCTATGTTTAGCTCTCGATTAATGATGTGGGTGAGGTATATGTCACTAAAGGTTCAAGAGATAAAATTTGGTAAGTGAAAGTTTATGTAAAAGAAATATAAGTGTAACAAAGACAAGAATAACCCCACATAATAAAAAGAAGAAATAACCATGGAGTTGCAGGTTATTACTATTTATAATGAAGAAGAAAAGACAACTATAGAATTATGTAGTTCAATGCTGAAATGCAAATGTACGAGATAAAGGTATTGTAATGTTTATCTGTTACTTGAAATGCATTTGATGACTACTGGAATAATATAAAATACACCCTTAAGCTATAAATATATTTAAATATTTATTTTAAAATTAATCTGATTAAAATAAATAATTTAAGTGTTATATAAAATACGGATGACAACAACAATATATAGTTAAAAAGACACCCATTGGACTGCAGTTCTTCAATTATTCTCTCCAGCACAACTCAAACATATAGTATACATAAAAATATTATGTTGAAATCACGTACATGGATGTTATGAGTAGTTTCAACGTGCGGGACTCTTGTGATAAATGCATGCATTAACCAATAGAAGGTATTGTCAAAATTACGATACTGACACACTTGTGATGGATAGTAAGGGTTCCTTAAACGAATACAATGTTAGGGACTATTCATGGTAGCAGTTTGTTTCACGTGTACCTCTACATATAAGATGAGCTACGTGTTAATGGGTGTGCCTGCATGATCACCTATTGAGGTGGTTAACAAGAATGTGGTAGAGATGGCATCTCTACCACATTCTTGATTAGTTGATGTGCAATAAGCTTTGACCTTTAGTTCCATATATACACACCCGAAATATACGATTTCTATTATTATAATAAATTAAAGAAAAACATTTCTCACTGCGTTTTTTTATGTTCATCTGATACTACTTTCATTCTGATTAGCTACGTGCATACACGCACCCGCGTGTCACATCATATACCGGATATAAAGTTTTTACTAAACTAGTTCTAAACTATTTGTTGCACACGGCAACGATTGCACACACACATATCATCGTACTGTATGATGCAAGATTCTGTGTATATAAAAAAAACAAATTACAGCTCCACACATGTCACACGTAACCCTCTTGGTGCTCACTCTCCGTCAGAGTTTAAATGATATATATATATACATATTAAGCATCAACAACGATGGTAATATGAATCAATGAAAATAAAACACATATTTATACGAAATGAAGTATAATACAGCACACCCACACAAATGTACACACATATACACACACTTTGATGGATGTGAAAGCACCTCTTCATTAATATGAATCATTTGGTGGCTAGCACAGGCACGTGGCTAGACAACTAAACAGGCGAGCAATCTCACGTTTCATTGTCCAAAACCTCTTGCTTTCCCAATTACGTTGTATAAAGCGGCTAAATGCAACACCACCGTCATCAGTATAGTGAACCGGAAACAGGAAAGCAGTGTGGGTTACATCAATAGTCACGGAGTTATCCAAGGTTGAATAACAGACCATCACTTTAGTCAGTGGTCTCTTCCAAAATAGCTTCTCTCCACTCCCAACCATCCAACACAACCAACGTACATTCATTTCTGACAGTATCTCGTTAACCACCTCCACCACCTTCTTGTTAAACCACGTCCTCAATTGGTCCTCTGCAATTACATATATATAAAATCTCCCATTTGACTCCACAGTAAACCACCGGGAAACCTTAATCTCTGCAGTGGAACCCATTTAACCCGAAGCTCATCGTATATGCAGGGGTTTCCATCAAACCAGCTGTAGTAATCACCTCTCCACCAACAGTAATAATCAGTCTGGCGTACCTTTTCAGTCACACAGTACCATGAATCGTTCTTAACATTGTATTCGTACAAGGAACCGCAGCGACACATAGCAGTGATGACAAGTGTGTCATTCTCTCTGGATATAGTACCATGTCTTACAAACATGATTTTGGCAAGCTTCCATTGGTTGATGCATGGGTTACCAACTGCAAGGCGACCGAAAAATCAAAACCAAACCTTCACAGCTGTCGAGCAGCCTAATCCAGTAATCACCAAGATAAGATGTCAAGGATGGCGATAGCTTTAATGGATGAACTTCAGCAGTCCTGAGGTTGACCATTTGTATACATTGGTGTGAACCATTTACCCCCACCAAGTAGGATTTATCTAAAGATTTGATAGCTTCTCTACAGCACTTTGCCCATGTACGAGAGATTGCCTGAAAGCGCGCTAGATCCCTTCTTGTAATCCCTTTGCTGATTATCAAGTGTATCATATCTTGACACTCCATTGCAGGATCCTTATGTAGTGTCTTCAATCTAGTCAGATCAGATATACATAAGTACAAAAGCAAGATGACATTACCAATTTCAATTTTTACAATCTTCCTCTAGTTAATCTTACCAAAATGATGATGTCTCGCACAGAAACGCTCGAGAATCCCCTTACTTCAAAGCCCTAATTCCTGCATTATATATGCAAGGCACGCACGCGAATCAAAGTATATTTTGATAATATTCTATCATTTTCCGTGCCCACGTGTCCATCGGACATTCTTGTTCAAGGAAAAACCAGAGGATGCTGGAATAGTTTGATCCTGTGGAGCTGCGCACTTTAAGCTGCCAATCGACACTCTCATGCTGGTCCCCCATTTTGGGATAATGAAAGTGCATTAGTTTAATTGATTATATGTTAACAATAAATAAATATGATTTCATCATATTTAAGTTTTAAATCATTAATTTATTTTTATAAATTAAATTTATTATGTAATTTAATTTAAACTTAAATTATATGCTAAATAAAATTTAAATTTATACAAAGTTAAATAACATGTCACACATTAAATGTGACATGTAAAAGGCTCATCTTTGCCGCCATTTCTGTATTTGCTCCCGGTTCTATACGCTCACATTGCAGTGGCACACATACCAGAACGGTGTCATGGGAAGTTAATTAGGGCTTTGAAATGAAATTAGACTTTTCTAGGTGCGCATAACAGCATCATTTCAGTAATCTTATGTTTATTCATGCGAAAATATTTTCATACATTTATCAATTGGGGTACTCTTCATTGTTTTTACTTTGCACGATCTGACAGGTCTATAATCCATAGTGATGAAGATAACCTAAAAGCGTGCTAGATTCCCCTTTACTGATTATCACATCTATTGCAGATAAGCTATTAAAGCTTTAGATAAATCCTGCTTGGTAGGGGTAGATTTTCCACCACAATATATACGGATTAGGTTGCGCTCGACACTTGTTTAAGGCTTGGTTTTGATTTATTTGAAATGGATGTGATACAGGAACGGTCGCAATTGATAACCCATGCATTAACCAATGGAAGGTGTTGCCAAAATTCCTGATAGTATAATGTTAAGAACGATTCATGGTATTGTGATAGTGCAGATGTAGCAGTTTGATTCACGAGTACCTCTGCATTTAAGATGAGCTTCGTGTTACCATATTAATACGAAAGGAAGTATAATACAGCACACCCACACACACAACACAGACATATACATGAACTTTGCTGGAGTGAAAAGGCTAGCAATCCCACGTTTCATTGTCCAAAACGTCTTGCTTTCCCAATTACGTTGCATAAAGCGGCTAAATGCAACACCACCGTCATCAGTATAGCGAACCGGAGAATGGAACCCGCGGTCGGTTACATCAATAGTCACCGAGGAGTTATCCAAGGTTGAATAGCATACCACGTTATCCAGTCCTTCTTCCTTCCAAAATAGCTTGTCTCCACTCCCAACCATCCAAGACATTGACCAGTATACATCAATTTTTGACAGTATCTTGTTAACCACTTCTACCACGTTCACCTCTACCACGTTCTTGTTAACCACCTCAAACGTCCTCAATCGCCGGTCCCTTGCAAGTACATACATAAAAAACCTCCCATTGGACTCCACAGTAAACCACTGGACAACGTTAATGTTGCAACGCTGCAGTGGAACCAGCGAACAAAAAGCTCATCGTATATGCAGGGGTTCCCATAAAACCAGCTATAGTAATCACCTCTCCACCAACAGTACTCAGTCTGGTCTACGTTTTCAGTCACACGGTACCATGAATCGTTCTTAAGATTGTATTCGTATAAGGGACCGCTGCAACACATAGCAGTGATGACAAGTGTGTCATTCTCTCTGGATATAGTACCATGTCTTATAAACATGAATTTTGGCAAGAGCTTCCATTGGTTGATGCATGGGTTACCAACTGCAAGGCGACAGGAGTAATTTTCCTGTTGCAAAGCAATCAAAACCAAGCCTTCACAGCTGTCGAGCAGCCTAATCCAGTAATTACCAAGATAAGATGTCAAGGATGGCGATAGCTTTAATGGATGAACTTCACCAGTCCTGAGGTTGAACATTCGTATACATCGGTGTGAATCGTATGTTCCCACCAAGTAGGATTGACCTAAAGATTTGATAGCTTCTCTACAGCACTTTGCCCATGTACGAGAGATTGCCTGAAAGCGCGCTAGATCCCTTCTTGTAACCCCTTTGCTATTATCAAGTGATCATATCTTGACACTCCATTGCAGAATCTTTACGTAGTGTCTAAAATCTAGTCAGATGATATACACATAACTTACCATAAGTACAACATTATCAATTTAGTTACAATCTTCCTCTAATTAAGCTTACCAAAATGATGCTGTCTCACACAGAAAGAAACGCTCAAGAATCCCTTACTTATTCCTGCATATATATGCAAGGCGTGCACGCACGCACGGTTACGCTTATACACGCACGCGATTCTTTACAAGAATCAAAGTATATTTTGAAATATTCTATCGTTTCGTGCCCACGTGTCCATCGGACATTCTTGTTCAAGGTAATCTTCTTGGAGAGAGACAGAGAATGCTGGAACAATTGTTGATCTTCACGCGCGGCGGTTTGATACTGTGGAGCTGCGCACTCAAAGGCTCAGCAATCGACGCTCTATAGGTCATGGTCCCGGATAATGCCACGTGTTATGCATTAGCTTAATTGATTAATAAGTAAACATGTATTACTTATATTTCATTTTATTTAAGTTTTAAATCCTTAAGTTATGTTTTATTAATTTAAATTTAACTTAGATTAAATTTAAATTTTATACAAAGTTAAATAACACGTCACACGACATGTGAAAGGAAATAACAGTGACCATGAGCGACTCATCTTTGTTACCAGCAATTTCTGTATTTGCTCCCGGTTCTATACACACATACCAGACGGTGTTATGTTTATTCATGGGAAGTATTTTCACTTAATTAGGGTTTTGAAATGAAAGTAGAGTTTTCTACGTGGCAGCAAAGCTCCACAGTGACCAAGATTGTAAATGAATTGATAATAGTATGGGGTACTCTCCCATTGTTTTACATTGCACGATCTGACTTGCAGGTATACAATCTATAGTGATGGAGATAGAGTTACCGCGATTCTTGACATTTTGATCTTGGTGATTACTGGATTAGGCTGCTTGACAGTTGTGAAGGCTTGGTTTTAATTTATTTGAAATGGATGTGATACAGGAACGGTCTAGCAGTTGATAACCCTGGAAGGTCTTGTCAAAATTCCTGAATATAGAGCATGGTACTATATCCAGAGAGAATGTGATGGATGCAGGGGTTCCTTGTACAAATAGTATAATGTTAAGAACGATTCATGGTATTGTGATAGTGCAGATGTAGGCAGTTTGATTCACGATACCTCTGCATATAAGATGAGCTTCGTTTAGCATATTTATCCGAAACGAAATATAATAAAACACCACACCCACACACACACACATATACATGAACTTTGATGGAGTGAAAAGCAATACGAATCGTTTGGTGGCTAGCACACGCATCCGGCTAGACAACTAAACAGGGGAGCAATTCCACGTTTCATTGTCCAAAACCTCTTGCTTGCCCAATTACGTTTCATAAAGCGGCTAATGCAACACCAGCGTCATCAGTATAGCGAACCGGAGACTCCAACCCGCGGTCGGTTACATCAATAGTCACGGAGGAGTTATCCAAGGTTGAATAACGTACCACTTTATCCAGTCCTTTCTTCCAAAATAGCTTGTCTCCACTCCCAACCATCCAAGACATTGAGCAGAGTACATCAATTTTGACAGCATCTTGTTAACCACTTCTACCATATAAAATATAAACATGAATATGGTGAGTAAGTAGGGTTCGGAGGTCCGGGAGACTGAGGTCCCAAGTAAAATTCCTATACTTGAACACCTCATACGCTAGCCATCCTACCTTTTGGTTTTAACTATACACACACGCATAAACAGACACACAAATATACACACTGAGTCCTTAAGCTGCAACTTTGCAAAAGCATCTTTCACGTTTCCTCTGGAAAACAAAAGACTCAAGCAAAGAAATGAATCAACTCAGGCGTGTTGTGTACAAATTTCTCAACTTTATATTCTTATTCGTGTAGATGATATAACTATTTCCCTCGTTGTTAATCCAATCTTTTCTTATAAAAATATATGAAATTAATTCTTTCTATATAATTTTATATTCATGCATATACATCAATGTATACGAGCAAAGTAATGAATACATATAACTATAACTAAATAAGACTATTTACACCTATGTTATGTATGTAACTTGTTATTAGATGTTTGCCTTATACGATTTATCTCAAGATTATCATATGAATGTGTCACACACACACACACAAGCAGTATCGGAATAACTTATTTTAAACAGAAGAAAGCATGTTCCATGTCTCACATTATGCATCGTTGTGTGTGTGTGTTCTTGGTATACATATTCACTAATTGTATGATAGCTAATTAAAATGTTAACAAAATTCAATAAAATCAATTAAACTTGAACACGAATATTTCTAAACTATTCTAAAAGAAGAAATACTCAGATATATTTGTTTATAGCATGTTATAGGGTTCTTCGAAGGTGAAGCGCTCCACGATTCGCACCATAATCTTCGGTCAGTCCCTATAAATTTACTTTCTTCTTATTTATTTTTAAAAAATGTATTTGTGTGGCATATAAAGGAACAAATGCAGAGATAAATAGCAAAATTTACACATATATATATATGTATGCACACATACAAGTACTTGATAGTTTTTTATATATACAATATATATATATATATATATATATATAGAGAGAGAGAGAGAGAGAGAGAGAGAGAGAGAGAGAGAGATTTGTAAACTTACATACAGCTTTTGCAGCTATCAGACCCACGAGCATGAAGGAGAACACTGTAGTGAGAAACAGAGAAGGCTCGAATTAGTAGTTAAGCAGGTAATTAACTCATAAAAAATTCGTAATTTTTATAATAAATATAACATATGCATCGACATTATTCTCGCTATATACACATACATATTATTATACATAAATCTGATATTCTTATGCAGCAGCAGCATATAAACTATCTTATAATTTTCCTCCATGGCAAATGTATGGCATTCAAAGCCGTAAACAGCCTGGTTAAGCTGTCATTAACAAGGTGTTTTAAGCTCTCATCAAGGTGTTTTGCAACATGTACGGAAATACCGGAGAACTACACACAATGGGTAGACAGTACGCTCAAAGCCGGAGAGTGGCTTATGTGGACAACCGTAGTTGAGGACCCTGTATACGAATACGGTCCCGTACATACGCCTGCCGTATTTGAGTCGGAGTTACTACGGAGTTTAGAGCAAACGGATGTGTGTCTTTACTGAAGAAATGTGGTGATAACCTACAGGCAGTACGTGTACTCCACCAACACATTGCGTTAAACAAGAGGTTAATCTCCGACAGGTTAGTGTTAAACTTGCTAATGGAGGCTTATGGAAAATGCAGAAAGCTTGCAGAGGTGGAAAGTATATTCCAAACTATAAAGTATCCGAATGTATATTCTTGGACGATATTAATCTCGGCATATACAGAGAACGGGAAGTACGCAGGTGTGTTAAACCTGCTTAAACAGATGGATAATTACGGGGTTAAGCCTAATCAAGTCACTTACGCAGCTTTAGTCGGGGCTATATCCAAGCTGGAGGATGCCACATCAGCAGCGAGAATATGCGAGAGAATATGCTTTTCTACTGAGTTTGTACTCGATGTTGTATTGGCCACGGGGTTGATTGACATGTATGCCAGCTGCGTTGACGTTGACCTTGCGAAGACTGTGTTTGACCGAACTCCGCACAAGGACATTCCGTGCTGGAATGCGATGATTTCTGCTTATGTACGGCTAGGATATCCGACGGACGCTGTCGAAACTTTCAATCAGATCCAACGGTCTGGACTTTCTCCAAACCAGGTGCTTTATTAACAATTAATATACTATTTAAGTTTAGTTAATTATAATGTTTTTTATTATTATATAGGTGACTTACGCATTGCTATTTAGAGCATGTGCTGCAAGGGGTGTATATGAAGACGCAAAGATTGCACATATGTGTTTATATTAAGCAAACTTCAAGCTGACGTCATTGTGAATACTGCTCAGGTGGATATGTACGCCAAATGTGGAAGTATAGAAGATGCAATGAGGGTTTTCAACAGGATGATGTAAGGAAATAAATCATTTAATATTATAATATGATATATTACATACTCATAATATTCATAAAAACCTATAGTTTTTTTAAGTAATCTTTAAGTTACTGATTATTTTCTATTGTTTTTAGTTCAAAGAATGTTGTTACATGGAACGTCATGATTGCTGGTTATGCTCGATTGGGATTCTTTGAAGAGGCCCTTGAGCTTTTTAAGGCTATGGATGTAGAACCTGATGAAATCACATTTATCAATGTGCTTGAATCATGCTCGTAAGAATAACAATAATAATACTCTCTCTCTCTCTCTCTCCTCACACACACACACGCACGCACACGCACACGCGCACACACAAGTGATATTTCCAGCAGACATATTTATGTACACATATATGCTTATTATATATGTGTATGTTTATGTAATGCAGGTATTTAGAGTTGGGAAAGGAAATACACAAAGACTTAATATCAAAAGGATATGAAAAGAAGCTCACTGTTGCAAGTGCTCTTCTCAGCATGTATGAGTTTATAAGTTTATATATATATATATATATATATATATATATATATATATAAACTTATAGTAATACTACTATCGACCAGGTATTCTGAATGTGGGAGCTTAGGAGATGCTTTGGCTGTGTTCGAGAATATTCGACAGGTGACACGGTTATAGGTTGGACTACGATGCTCTCGGCATATACTCGCAATAATGATGGTAAACTCGCTTTAAACTTCTTTAAAACTATGGACTTGGAAGGTGTGAAACAAATATTGTTACTTTTGTTACTGCTATTGATGCATGCTCAGGTAATCTTTACACACACACACACACACACACACACATATAGTACATATTATACTTATAATTATATACCTCAATACACACACACATTTCAGCATTGGAGCTGTTGTGGAGGGGAGCGAAATATACGAACGGGTGATCCGAACAGGGTACGGACTTGATGTCGTACTTGGGACCTCGCTGGTAGACTTGTACGGAAAGGCTGGTGATTTAGAGCAAGCTTTGGAGGTGTTTAACTTAATGGAGTTTAAGAACACCATTACGTGGAATGCAATGATTAACGCCTGTTTTGGCAATGTTAACTTGATGGATTTGCTTCTCCATGACATGCACCTACATGGGATTGAGGTATGTATGTAAACACATACATACATATGCACGCGTGCGTGCGTGTATTTGCGTACAATATTTCTAATACTGATCTTATCTGCATGAAGACTAGAAGATTTGTACTGTACACCTCTCTCTCTCTCTCTCTTTATACACACACACACACACGTATTAATAATGTGTTTTATGCAGCCAAATGAGATGACGTTGTTAAACGTGCTGTTTACATGTAGTCATGGAGGACTACTTGAACAAGCAATTAACTATTTTAGGGCTATGATATATGACCACGCCCTTGTTCCAGCAAGGGAACATTATGGTTGCCTTGTTGACCTTCTTGGCCGCACAGGTATATATACATAGGCATACACACACACACACACACACACATGTATTATATGTATTATATACATGCGTATTTAATACATATCACTTGTGTGTGTGTGTGTGTGAGAGAGAGAGAGAGAGGGAGAGAGAGAAGTAATGTAGGGATGTATATGTTATGTAGGGCTTGTGGAGGATGCCGAAGCTTTTGTTTGTAGAAAGCCTTTCAACTCAGACTGTGTGCTTTGGATGTCACTTCTTGGAGGATGTGTCATGCATGCTGACGTGGAGCGTGGCATGAGGTACATACATACATATACATACATATGCACACGTACAACATACCACGCATGCATGTAGCGGCAGAGCATGTGCTGGAGCTGGAACCGGATAATTCTGCAGCCTTTGTGCTTCTTTTTAATATGTTTACTGGCATAGGTAATGTATTATATATAATTAAAATAATTAATCTCTAGTTTAATTTACATTGTTGTTTAGGAGGCTTGACATGGTGAGATGTTTAAAGAAAGTAGCTGAGGAACAAGCAACAAAGAAGAACAGAGCAGGAGTTTTATCGAAGTTAATGGGTAATTAAACTTCATTAAGTCTTTTTAACATATAATTAATTATTAGTATATCTTTATTAATAGACTATTGCAGGACTGTTTATGAGTTTGGAGTTAGAGCGGATTTAATGGGAAACTTGGGAAAGTTGGGGACAAGCTTCGGAATGGAGCCAAGAAGGCGGTTTTCTTTGCATGATGTACGTGGGTACCACGATGAAAAACTGGCTGTTACTTTTGGTATAATGAGTACGCCTCCAGAGACGGGTATAATATAAGATAATATATAATATGTATTTAAAAATTGATTATTCAATTATATTTTAAAATCATAATATGTTATAAATTATTATCAACTATATATATATTGATATGTATTTCAATTCTATATTATCATTAAAATGCAGGTTTACTTGTAATTAAGAACTTAAAGATGTGCATAAACTGCCATTCAGATATCAAGTTTATTTCTAAGATTACTAACAGGGTAATCTCTGTTCGCGATGGTAATCGGTTTCATAGATTTCGTGATGGTACCTGCTCTTGTGGTGACTATTGGTGCGTGCGTGCGTGCGTGTGTAAGAGAGAGAGAGAGAGAGAGATTGGTAAATGGTATATACACGCATACAAGTCTGCATAAATAATATATTCATATATATATATATATATATATATACACCTGTGTACACATGTGTATGTATAAACACACGCACTTACAAGTTGTTGTACAGGTGAGAACATGCAAGAAGAAAGAGATACTTAATATATTAATATTGATACGAACAAGGTATGATTTTTATAAATGTATATATTTTTCACATTGTGTGTTTCTATAATTTATTGTTGTATGGTTTAATTTAATATACATTTATACTATTTATACTTTATTTAAAATTTATGAGATATGACTGTAACAATCTCAAGAATCTTTTGTTTTAGTTGATTATTAAACAATGGAATATCTTTTATTATGGAGCATGATCATTATTTTGATATATGATATTAAATATATAAATTATATGTAATCTATCAAGTATTAATACAAAAATATATAGGTTATAGTTAATACGGTTTAAGTTATTTATTATATGTATTATAGACTTTTGTTTATTTATAAGTACATAGCCCATTTAGTAGTTCCTTCTGTTGTAAATAATACAAGGATATACTCATATAACATAATAATAATAACTTAGCACATAAGAAATAATTATATGTTCATGTGCTAGTTGCATTCCTATTGTGTTTTTAAATATTGATTTCATTTTAAGCTAGACTTGTATATGGTTTAATATGATTTATCTGGACTTTAGCTTAAAATGGACCCTTTTAACTATACATCAATATATATATATATATATATAAGTGCTGTTGTATTTTATACTTTTCTTGTTCGACAATGACTATAGAATATTTTTGAAATGTAACACGTACTATATAATATACAATATATGTATATATTATAAACAGAAAAGTCAAATATTCAAGCATATCAACATGCGACAAAAAGAGTTCCTACACACACACCACATATATATATATGTCTGCAAAAATATATATATCCTTAAATATACATGTATGCACGTCAACTCTGGCAACAGCCCAAACACACGCACAACAAGCTCATATATGTGTGTGTGTGTGTGTGTGTGTGCGTCTATATATATATATATATATAGAGAGAGAGAGAGAGAGAGAGAGGCCACTTTAATATTTATGTATGTGCGTGAAAAAAAAATATATAGATCATAAACAACTCGTAAAACCTCATAACACACACACAAGGATCTCTTAAGATGTTCATATAGAAAACATCATTTATATATAAATACATAAATATCTTAGATGCTTAGCTATTAGGTGTCATATGTTTATAGGGAAACAACAGTGTAAGGGACACCAATGCAAAGAATGGTCCCCATGAAATGATTGTTTCACGATGTAACTATATTAAAACTCAATATATATATATATAACCAACGTCAAAATTATTAAAATATACATATAAACCAACGTAATGCAATTGACATGAAAATACAAGGTATGAATATTACATTCTACAAGATATGTCACAACACGTATACCAAATGTCATTTTCAAATCATATATTGTCTACTGTGTAACTTAATCAATGTGAAACTCAAATGTTATACGTTCGTTAATTTTTTATATAATTAGTGAGAAGTTTAATATTAACTTAGATGCCATAATCGACATATCAATGCCCTTGATTAAGACAATCAAATTACCATAATTAACTAATATGTACTTCAACACAGATTAATTATATTATAAACATAATTAATTTGAAAGTTTACGTCATGCAAACTAACGTTGGACTCTAAACTTAGTTAAACTAAATAAATCAATACTAAATATGTAGCTATCGTCTCTGCCAACCAAGTATGGGAACCAATATATATATTATGAAAATATAAAATACGGTGTAATCTTTTTTCCGTGCATCATAATAATGAATCCCAACTTGGTGTATGTACATAGTGATTCTCTGTGTCTGAGATCTTCACACAGAATCAAATTGCATAGGTTTCCTATGCAAAACTAGTCCCCCATATATATTATATTATAAACAATATATATAGATTTACTTAAAAAATAGATACTAAACCGTGCAAGAACGAGATATGCACGGAAAAAAGCTCTCACACTAAACACAAATGTGAGATTAAGAAACTGAAAATAAAGAAAGGAAACTTGCTTTTGTGATTTTCTTTAAGACCTCGTACCTTGTTGCACATGAGAAAGTGTTCAAGTCCTCCTTCGGCTGGCAGGCTCCTTTTGCGCATTGTAGTAGACGGCAGCAACAGGGAGTCCGAGGAAATATTCCTGTGAGAACCAGCGCGTACTGAAATTATTCCTCATCAAGGGTGGCAGCATTAACACGGGTCCCATCTGCCTGAACGCTACGAATACGTATCTGTGGATTCCAGTTGGTGGCTTTGGCCCTATGTACTGCAGAATCTCCCTCCCTGGGTTTAACAATGTTAAAACTTAAAAACAGTTAAAATAATCGATATACAATTTACAATGTTAAAACTTGAAAACAGTTAAAATAATCAATATACAATTTACAATGTTAAAACTTAAAAACAGTTAAAATAATCAACATACAATTTAAAAGTGAAAAAGAGCAAATCATACATACACGCAAAGACATATTCAGTACTATAATGGATGCGAACAACCTCCGTCAAAATATCAACAAAAGAGAATAAAGCAAACCACTTAATATCTAACAGCACATCATACACACTCAAAAACAATCAAAATATATAGCAATCTGGTTAAGCATCCAACAGCACAACGTGCTAAGAAACATTCAAAATAGATAATGTTGAACATTGGACCATTGGGCAAACTATGAAATCAATGAAATAAATAAATAGACGAGAATCATTCCATTACGTCCTGTTTAAGTGCGACGGGTGTTTCAACGATATACTATCTCTCTCTCCACACGCACGCACACACAAACACAAAACTTACCTTGGCTCGCATCTGACCCAGCCGGAATATCGCACACGATCCTAGTTTCACATAAGTTTCACATTAGTCTCGCACATCACTTCGTCACAACTTACCAGTGAACCCATTCTCTCATCGATGGCTCGCTTGGACTGGGCGCATCGGGATCAATCATCACCTAATGAAAAAACAACATTAAAAATCTGAACAAATTGCACAAAGAAGCATGAGAGATAAGAGAACTCACGCATTTGATCAATAAAAAAGCATAACAATCCGAACCTTTTGCAAGGAAAAACGTACCAAAGTGTAGAGAGAGCCGTCTTCTTTCTGCGATCCGATTTGAACAATGGGACGGTTTTGAGTTGCAGAAGGCTTGAGTTCGCATCCATTGTTCACCTGCTTGCTGCCGTAGGTGACTGTCATATCCACAGCGGGAACAAACATGTCAAGAACATCTCCGATGACACGCCCGAGTACCAGCGGATCCATAGACCTCCCATTTCGACAAAAGCTGCAAACTTTACTGAGAAAACTACAAAAACTACACATTTCTATGACATACCTGAATGAGATGGATCTGTTAGATATATAATCCGCAAGAATCACAACTACTGCCGGAAAATGCTTCCAAAAGCTGCAGATATTCGTTAAAAACTGAGATTTTGCATCGCTCAAATTATCCGCAGCGCCTAGGATTTTTGGAAGAAAAACCAGAGATTTCTGTAAAATACCTTAATGAGATCAATCTAGAGGGCAGATTATCCGCAGCGCCTGCACAAAAAACGCAGATTTTCGTGGAAAAGTGAGAAAACTAAGAATCAAAGGCGAAACTCAGGTTTTCTATACAATACCTCGAAGAAATCGATCTTTAGAGCCGTAAACCGCAGAAAAAGCAGCAATCTACAGTAAAAATGATAAATCCATGTACAAGAGCGAAATCGAGCAGAAAACCTTCAAACGGACTGAATTTCCGGGGACCGGGACATTTTCCAGGGGGTAAAGTGTGAACAGGGTCAGGGATTCATTATAAAGGCGCCACGTGTAGGTCCGCTCATCGGAACCACATGTCCTCGTCTGCATGCCCGCATGTGGGTCCATAATAAGTTGACGCGTGGCTGTTTTGGAGTTTGCGATTCGTAACACGCGGTGATTAGGTAAGCAGCTTCCAGTCACCGAGGATCCCAATCTGACCGTTGAAAAAGATACCGGTTTGCCTTTATTTTCGAAACGGCCTGCCTGCAGTTATTTATAGTGAACGGGACGGGATGTAATTTAAAATAGTAATTTGAATTTTAATATACCCACTCTTCAGTTTAAAACTTCATGCACTTTAGTAGAAAAATATAATTAATTTGCTATTCATAGTATTATATTAACATATAATATAGTTATTTAAAAGATGATAGCATCTACAAATTCTTCATTATTTCCTTCCAATTTTTTATATATTTATTTATTTTTATTCCATTTTATTACAATTTTCTGTAAATAAAAATATATATATAAGTATTATTTCATTTCAAATTCCAACACAAATAAATAAAATATTTCTTACTTTCTTAAATCTGATTATGTTAAACATTATTAGAAATATCATATGAAGTTTTCTAAATAATTTAACATTTAAGATTTAACCATAAAATAAATAATATATCCAAAAATAATGTTATACTTTAATTTAAAGTTTTAAAGTGTGCTGAAATTTGATAAGGTACTATATATACAAATGTTAAGGGTACTGTATCTTATAGTTCAATTTAAATGAATTAATAAGGATATTCAAAACTTAGTACATTCATGATATCTTAATAAATTAGCACACACACACACACACATATATATATACAGTTAAAAACATATACACATATGCATATATGTATAATATATAAAGTAACTGCATATACAAATAATCAGTAATCTTAAATATAACAAAGTAAAATGTAAATTTAAATGCTACCTTTTTCTTAAAAACTCTTAAATGCATACATATACATAAGCAAGTGAACGTTTTTTTTTCTTTTGTGTGTGTTTTATTTAAATAATAAAAATAAATGTATATTAATTATGTTGAATTTTTTTTACTAAACTGGCAATTAAGGGGTCATTGTCAAGTCCTGCTTCGCATATGTGTTGATATATTCTCTTCCCGCCATCCAAATAAACGAGCCGTATACAAGCCGTAACAGCAGCTACGAACGCATCACAGTCCGGCTCAAAACCTTCCTGTTGCATTAGCCGGAACAATCCTAGAGCATCATAGTACTGCCCATTCTCCATGTATCCCATTATCATCAAACCCCATGAGACCTTGTCCCTCGTAAACAAGCTCTTGAAGACACACTCGGCGTCCTGCAAGCTCCCACACTTGATGTACGCATCAATTAGCACGTTCATTACAGAGACATTCGACAACGAGGACGGTTCAAGCTCTGAATGTATTGCAGAGGCCTGTCTAAGTACCAGGGGCTTCGAGAGTGGTAACTTTCCCTTTGCAGCCAACTCCCCACACGCACGAAACGCAGCTGCGTAAGCCCTAGAGCCAGGCTTCACGCCTTCCTCTTTCATACGAGCGAACATCTGCAATGCTTGTTCGGGTTCGTCACACTCCACGTATCCTGTAACCACGCCTGTCCACGTTAGAGCGTCTCGGTGCGGCATCTTCTCGAAGATCCTTCTGGCATCGACCATGCTACCACATCTCGCATACATGTTTACCAGTGCGTTATCAAGTTTCACATCCGTCTTAACTCTAACCCTCTGGATCTCCGAGTGCAAGGACTTACCGATATCAAGTCCAAAACATGCAGTGAGGGCGCCCACGAAAGCCTGTGCATTTGGTATGAAACCTTCCTCCTTCATCCGCGAGAACGACTCGAGAGCCAGGTCGTGGTACCCACTCTCCGCGTAACCCAGCACGACAGCAGCCCAGGAAGCCACGTCGTGGTGCTCCATCCGATCGAATATCTCAATCGCTCTGCTGATGCTACCACACCTCGCGTACATGCTCACCAGGGCACTTGCAACAGCCACATCGGCGTCGTAATGGAACTTCTTCAGACGAGCGTGTATGTCTTCCCCTCTCTTGAGGTAACCGTCTCTCTGTGTGCCCTCCACATTCTCGGCAAGAAGCGTGACAGCACCAAGTGCTACGACGTACGTCACCCTGTTTGGGAGAAGACCGTCCTCCTGTACGCGTCCAAAGAGCTCCAGGGACTCCCACGGTTGCCCATTGGACACACAATTGCTCATCATCGTGTTCCACGACACTATGTCGCGGTTTCTCATCTGCTCGAACAATCTCCTCGACTCGGCGATGCCCCCGCATTTGGCCAGCACCTCGATGAGCGTGTTGGCCACGCTGATGTCCTGGTCGTCTTTGGCACGGACGAGCTCACCGTGCATGCGGAGGAGCGTATCTAGGTCTCTTGCCTCCTTGAGTGCCGCCAGGACCAAGGGGATGTTAGGCTTTACCGCGTTCTTCCGCATCAACTCGTACCTTTTCAGTGCCTTCTTGCCTTGGAATTTGTAGTTTCCGTCCTCCTCGGACGATGAGTTTGGGCTCTTGTATGCAGCCCGTGAAGGTACCTCGAACCACTTTAACGGTGCATCTTTGTAAGTGCGGGGTTTTGGGGGATTCTTGGGTAACTGTAGCTTGTGAAATGCCCTCATTTGCCTTGTTGAAAGGTTTAAGTTACCTTGACAACCTAATCAAAATCTACGAACTCCCTTCACCAAAACTTGAAGATTAGCATGGAACAACTGGCCCATTGTGTACAGTACGAGTGTCTTATCAAATCTGCAATGTGGAGCTTTACCCACACATCTCCCACCCGGGAACGAACCCTTGTTGGGTCTCTTGTTGGAAACCAGTTGTTTTACGCTGCTGCTTGGCATGCCGAGTGCTCAAAAGTGCTTCTCTGAGTCATTGGGAGTCGATGCCTTGTGATTCATAAAATGAGGATACCACCTTAGCCTAGAGTCGACCTCACCTCTTCCTTCACCATAACGTTGGTATCCGAATGTCACCATGCCTATGTCTGCGTTGGGGTGCTTGCTGCCCTATTGCAACTTGCAGCGTAGTTCTTCAGCAGATTTCCCTACAAACTCGGAGAGAATGCCATCGCCAGTGTGCAGCTTGAAGAGCAGCAGCTTTTATCGCGCTACACTCGCCAAATGCACTAGGTTAACACCTCACGCAATTGCATAGCATTGAACCTTCCATTCCATTGTAACCTCACTAGAATAAACACATGTACTGTAACCCATCGTGTACGTATTCTTAATGGATAAGTATGGAAAGACTATATATATATATATATATATATATATATATATAAGTATTAAAAAGAACTCTAGACCTAAGGTTGCAAAGGATCTCACCGTTCCGTTTGCTCCTCTAATTTTAAATAATGAGATTTTAAAATAAATATTTATATATATATATTTAAAAATCTTTATATTCTATAGCTTAAATATAATTTAATGCTAAAAGCTGACCTCCTTTTATCAAGAGTTCGGTTTATCTCTTTTGATTTTGACCTTCTTTTATTTATGAATAAATTAAAAAGTATATTAAAGTTCTTATTTATGACCTCCTTTTATTCATGTGGGTATGAAAAGTATATTAAACTTTGGTGCTATTATAGTTGAGTGACTATAGTATTTATTATATTTTATTTATCAACCATTTAAGCTTGCAGAATATAAAGATTTTTTATATGCAAATATTTATATTTGATTATACTTACTCAAAACTCATTTCAAGGACTTTTAACGTCTTTAAATGTACTTGCTTATTAAAAATGACTTGCCCCTAATTAAGTTTTTAAGTTGTTTTTCATAAATTTAAACTAATGTTTTCATAACGTGTAAACAAAAATATTTATATAGTCTATAGTCTATAGTTTACATTACTTATGGTTATTTTTAAAATATTAATAATTTAACATATTATAAATATTTTAGGATGGAATAAATAAATAAATAAAGTAATGAACAAATAAATATCGATTAAGGTAAAATAAACATAATAAATTAAATTCTTAATATATATACTAATATTTATTAAAAGTGTACAAAGCATGTGTTTATGTATGTATACACTATTAATTAATATAATATAAATTTTAAAATATATAAATAAAATAGTATATAATTTAATAGAAAAATACAATTTCTCTTTAAATTGAAAATTACAAATAAAATATAATTCATATAATTAAAATATACTAATATATTTGAAACGGCTGGTCTTATGGACTAAAGCTTATTAATGACTTACATTAATAAGCATAACACAATAGAACCTGAATAAAAAATCTCTGGTAAATGTGGACTAGTTAAATAGTGGAAATAATTATAGTAAACAATTCTTTTTATGTATTAAGAATGTTTATTACTGAACTGGCAATTGAGCGGCCACTGTCAAGTTGTGCTTAGCATGTGTTAAGAGTGGTTAGCATGTGGTTAGCATGTGTTTAAGTGTTAGAGGTCATTGTCAAGTCGTTCAATTGAATTGCCTTGACGTCTAACCCTGAACATGCACTCTTGAATTTATTCAATCATCCAGTAGCAAGTTGTAAATATTGTTTCTTCCACCTCCATTCGACGCATTTCCTGAAGTGGAACGTGTGGGTGTATGAGTGGCTGCGCCCCTACCTGGGATCACGTTCGCCCTGCCTCTACCCGGGATCAAGTTGCCTGCCCTTCCTCTTCACATTCGCAATAGAACGAGAAATGTCACCCACATACTTTACATACTTTTCAAGGTCAATTTTGTAGTTAAGGACCTGCTCAATGTTGCTGAAGGAATACGTACTTGAGCTTATATAAGGGAGTGTAGCCTACGGGTACACCTTCATCAAAGGTGTTCTCCTTGAGGATACTGCAACATATGTAGTTGCTATTACGATAGCCTTTGAAAACATTGGGGTGATCGACAAGCGTGTCAATTGTGATCTCCGGTGGAGAAGCAGGGTATCCACGGGGAATCTCTACGTTTAAATGGAGTTTCAAACCTTTGTATGGGCCTCTCGCAGGGGACAGAATCAGGCATATGTGCTGCATGTTGCTCTCGTCGACTTTGAAATCGATGCCATCTAACGGCTCCTCTGTAAGGTCCTTGAGATCCCGTGCCAGCCTGATCTGCCAAGACATTGCTACAAGGACAAAAAGCTACCCTAAATAGGATATATATACCTTATAAAATTATTACCAATTACTTTTAATTTAATAGTTTATATTTTTTCTTACTATGTATTATGTTTTTTATTTATATTTTCTTTGTGTTAATTTATTAATCTTCATACTTAAATATTTCAATTTATACTAGATTCTCAAAAATTTGAACTTAAGTTAAGTTTTGATTTATAACTCATTCATATAACTTTTAACATACTTAAAGAGATTTACTTAAGTTGTGTAAAAAATCTAATTTTTAGGTTTAACGTAATTTAAGTTTAATTTTGACATATAAAAGTGTTGATACTAGTTATAACTGCATTAAGAATGATATCTTAAAAAAATATATAGCAGAAGATTGGATGAGATTTACATCATTTAATTAATTAAAAAATTTTAAATTTTTATTAAGATCTTTGTAGGTTGATTAATAGTTAGGAACTAGTATAATCAATAAAAAACAAAATGTGAAATGAACATAATATTTATTTTTTTTTTATTAAGTTAGGAGAGACATATTTAAATGCCATTTAAATAAATAAATTGAATTAAAACATAACAGCTGTGTAAATTTAACTTAAACAATAATGTAATTATAAGTCTCACATTTTCATTATAATACCTGTCTTAAGTGTTTGCTGCATGAATACAATTAAAGTGTAAAATTATTTATATACAAATTTATCATTCTTTAAATTTTCTCATGTAACGTGCTGAAGTAAATAGATATTTGAATACTTCTGATTAATCTATTTAATTATTTTTCTTATTTATTACTAACAAACAAGAGATTTATATTAGTATACTACATGCTTGCTATCTTGTTAATTATTATGATAAAATAAAAGAAAAGAGATCTACTATATATATAATTTTATAATTTTTACATTATCATACGTGTATATACTAAAAGTATAATAATAAGTTATATAATATATTACAAAGTAATAATAATACTTAGTGAGAAATAATAGTAAGGGGGATAATATATTACAATGTCTACATTATTATAGTAATATATATTTATTAATATTTTTCACTAAGTTCCTGCAAATGGAAACATACGTTTTCTTTATTTATGCAATACGAGTGGAAAAGCCACATTCGTTAGACTTCTATTTTAAACACAAAGTTATATATATGTTCATAAAATGTTCATCAAAACTACCACAATCATTATAATTTTTTTTATAAAACATATTGAGGTTGATTTTGTGCACAAGTATGCGTTGTTGAGTGTGAGAAAGGAACCAAATATAAAAGAATATTAGTTATTAAGATTTAATAATTGTTATTAAGTACTCATAATTAATGTTTGAAATAAATGATGGTTCAAAATAGAATTCAGGTTAGGACAAAATGTGTGTGTGAGAGAGAGAGAGAGAGTGTGTGTGTGCGTTAATATAGAATATAGGCATCTGATAGGTACCGCGACACACACACACACACACACACATATTTATATTCATAAAATATATACTCAGACATGCACAACGTCTTTCATATATATACATATAGAGAGAACTATAGTCATGAAACTTAGTGGTCGTTTGAAACCTAATGTAAACATATGTATAATTATATATACATCCTTCTTACAAGCCCATATATATAGACATAAATATCCAAATTTAAATGGGTATAAGCTAATATACATGGGTACAGTGTAAAACGTAATATTATCAATTATTTCCCAATATCGGAGCCTCATGCTATTTAACCATAGTCCGGTATATATGCTTGGGGATTTACCTAACGACAGGCACAGGTTTATTATAACTTTTACCTACACAGTACTATTATTATAAAATTTGGTATATATACGTATGTGCATGCGAAATTTATATGTAGGAGGTAGTAAGAAACGTTGTACAATATATGTAAGTATGAAAACGTTCACATAAATATAGATTGTATTTAGTGTTTATATAAAGTATTTGATAATGCATATTTGAACTTTCCTAATTTCCAAATATGAAAAGCAAAACGTTTCACTGTGAATTTGATGTATAATGACATTTTTAAAGAAGTGTGAAATTATCATTTTAAATGCAACGTTATGTTGCATGGTATGATATATGCATGCATGGCACTCATGAATAGACTTGATGTATGAATGCATTTACATCATGTAATGCAAAATATTCATACATGCATACATGTCCCTTATTGGATTGTTCACTTCGTGACCCAGTTAATTTACATAGTAAAGAACTATCTTATTTTGTGCTTCATGAAGTGAAATGTCGTATCATTTTATGACCATGTCAAGTAATAAAGTGAATACTTTATGACCAACTTGCTCACGAATTGAATAATTATTTCACTTCTTAAGCCATTTTGATTAACAAAGTGAGCATTAGAGAACATGTCAAAAATCTGTATGGAGTTAAAAAAAATATTTTCCAGGATTATAATATAAAATCTAAGTTTTTTATTTTTATTATGTGTTGCATTGGCTTTGTATATAATATCTTATTTGCAAGTACTTGTTGGTTCATAGATTGAAAGGGGTTTTCATTTATTTTATGTTAAATTAAAAAGATGCTATGTGATAAGATGTTATATTTTTATTGTTTACAAATTAATTAATTTTTATATATAGAAATTGGGAAAGAAGAATGCCCTTTGCACCTTTACTTTATAAATATTATGATTCTTATTTATTTTTGCTAACAAAATGATATTAATAATTATGGTTGTGCATGATTTTTTTGGGTTTTATTCGTAAAAGATCTCTTTAACTATGTGGTTATTGTAATATATAATATGATAAGGTGAAGGACATTGCAAGGCAATTAGGACTTAGCTTGCAACTTTATACCATACTTTGCACACTCATGCTAGACTGTGTATTCACATGCAAGAGTGTTGTTTTTATTGTAAAGATGTCTTCACATGCAAAGTGTTGTTATTATTATAAAGATGTCTTCACATGCAAGAGTGTTATTATGTAAAGATGCTTTCACATTTGCTGCAATGGGTAGTTCTACACCAAGTTAGGGTTTTGTTATGGTTACAAGCATGTTGTATAGAATAAAACTCATGGTAAGTCATGTTGTTATTTAAGAATCTTAGATCCATAGGCCATGTATGCCAAAGCTTTAACAGATAACAAACACAATCTTTTAATAAAAAAGAAAAAGAAGAAGGTATACTAATTGTTTAGTATTAGAATAGATTGGCCAATAATAACTAGTGTTGAACTGGAATGTAAAAACCCTAACCCTAACCTCCTTTATATATTAAAACCTGGCGTCCTTGGACCACTTATATAAATTTAGTGAAGAAGTTATATTTCATTATAATTTTGGGGGAAATGTTTACATAATTAGTTTGAGAGTTGAAAATGAATGTAATGTTACCGAGGTGTGCAATATTACGAGTTCATGGAGACTCATGGGAACTAAGTTTTAAAATTTAGTGAGATAAAGAGTTAAGAACTATTGAATGAACCTAATTACTGTGCTTTTTAGGGAATGAATAAAATACGAACAGGTCAGTTGAGACATGTGATATCTAGAGATTGTCAATTGAGGCACTAGATATAAGTTGAGTTTCTTAGTTTTCACATTGGTTTGTTAAAAAACTATGTTAACTTATATTTACTCTGTGAACTAATCAGTATTTTAAAAGAGTACAAAGTCGATTGTGAAAGTCGAATGGTAATGTTATGACACTTGGTTGCAGATTTAATCTGAATTTGATTCCCATGGGAATGAATAATACATCAAGTGAATGGGCTAATTTTAGGTTAGTATGACCTTGTTGTATACATGTGTATAACTATGTGCCTCTCTGATCGCCTTGGCTATATTGACATGTTTACAAGGAATAAGATTTCAAAAATAGTACTCTCATATTGGAAAAGAGATTGATTTCGATAAACATCTCATACCTAGTTTAGCGGAGCTATACACTAATAGGGGATAGGTATAGTAACAAACCCTTATGCAAAGGGGAATGAGAAACACTGAGAGATGCAGAAATAATATTGTAACATGTGGAGATGTGGAATCATTAAAAAATTAAAAAAAAACGTGAAAGTATTGAGTTAAGCATTTGAGATGGACTCAAATTGTTTTTTATGCACTTGATGACAGAGTTGTCAAGTGTTTTTAAAAATTAAAGAATAAACCAAGGCTTTATTTCTTATTAACTTAGGGTTGACAGTCAACATTAATTAGAAGCCTTTAATATAAATTTTAGTTAAGTAAAAAAATTAACCATTATGTTGTTTACGTCAGGTGATAGACTTTGTAAACATACAAAGGTCTCAAGGTGACTTCATGTCACAAGTGGTGCCTCTGGCAGCTGAGTTTACGACTTAGTGAATAATGGTTATAAAATACTTAGCTTCACGTAATGCAAGGGGAATAATAAAAATTATGTGAAATTTTTGCTAACTCCGCATAGAGTGATATGTTAGTTCTAATTAATTTTTTCTAACATTATCTAGTTTTGGAGTTAGTGTTATTTGTCAATGAGGACGTTGACATTTTCAAAGGCAGAGAGTGTTATAGTTTTTACTATGACATTTACTTTTACTTTAGAGTTAATTATTGTTACCTATTAAATTATGTTGACAAGCCTTAGATGTATTAAAAAACAGCCATGTCATAGTTTTACTATGACTTGACCCTTTAATTTAAAGGTTGACTATTGTTACTTACTGTAATATGTTGATAGATTCTAAACGTAGTAGGAAACATGCCTGTTTAGTGCACTTGGGTATTTAGTGATAGTCTAGCTGATGTCATTAAGTATTTGTAAGAAACTCTAGGCGAAGCTAAAACTTACCTTTTAAAAAAACTCACTCCCGATTTTGACGTTCGAGTTAGGTTTATCAGTTAATGCAAATGAGTTCGACATGTTAAATAGGGTTAAGAACACCCCTAGAGTTGCCCTAACCCCCCACCCCTTGGGTAGGGTTTAGTAACTAAGGGGTTGGGATTTCGTGCCATCCCACTTACACATATAGGGGGGGGACATAAATAAGGTATAGTATGTAGTACGAGAGTTCTTAGGTTCATGATAGAGCTCGTTATTCTTATATTGGTGTAAGCTTTAACTTGTGTTGTCAAGGCATAAACCTTTGTTGTGCCGCCTCAACTTCCAAATAATAGGGGTACATCTCACCTTCAAGGTAACCTACCCTTAACGTTGGCAAATCCATGCTTGGGAGGTCTTATCGAACTGCACATTTCAAGGGTTAAAGGTTGAGGCTTGTCTTTAGCTTCCTCCACATCAAGCTAAGAGTAGTACTCAATTAAGTAGGGCACATTTATGTCCTTGTTCAATTATAGGGGTGGATCTTAGCTGACATATTTTCCTTACCGAGTTCCTGAGGGATCACAAAGGGGTTCTAGAGTTGGCATTGGAGAGCCACATTCATGACACCTGGTGCAACTCTTGAATCTAAGGAGTTATGGCATAATAACTCACATCTTGGGAAACAATGTCACATGGAGATGTGACACTAGGCTAGATGACACATGTTATAATGCCCGAGGCATGCCCTTTGGGGTTATCTCATGAACTCAATACCAAGGGTTGGATACTTTAGCAAGCATACATGCTTGTGTTCACATTAGGGTGTTAAGCCTTGGGCATTCGCTCATGGAAGGTTAGGTCTCCTAACTTGGATGTGTTATTGGCACACTTGGCTAAGGAGGGGGTCTTCTCCTTGGGATCCAAGGGTTGAATAACCTAAGCTTGTTAGCAAGAGTTCATTCATGAGGCATTTACAAGGACGTGTATTTAAAGTTATCCAAACCTAACCTTAGGGAGTTTGCTTAGCAGAACACTCAGGTTTGCCTACGGCGCACACTCGTCACTTTCCTTATTAAGTACTAGTCCTAAGTCTAGGGGTTAGTCATGGTTTAGGGTACTCCTTATCGCCCTATAGGGGTTGTACCCTCGGATAAGAGTGATTCCTCAAGGGGTAAGTGATGATGTCACGGGGGTATGTGTGAGACATGTCTCCTTGATGAGGTTAGGGTATGAGTCTATTTAGGTCTATTGGGACATGATTTAAAGTCACTCGAGTTATCCTTTAGGGTTCGGGTGTCACTTACCATATTAAGGCATCTGAGTTAGACTCTTAGAGTCATTTTGGAAGACTTAGCGTTGCTCACACAAGGTTTTGACACTAAATGGCCACTTTATAGTCACGTGTTGCCATGTGTTGGTTCTTCAGGTAAAAACTCTAACAAGCCTTGCTTAGTACACTTAGTTATTTAAGGGTAGTTTGACTGACTGTTACTAGATACCTCGAAAAACTCTAGGCAAAGGTAACATTTACTTTCTAGAAAACTTTTACCCTCATTTTCCATGTTTTAGTTGGGTTATTGGTTAGTTTTGATGAGTTTAGCATGTTGAATATGAGTGGAAACACCCCTAGGGTTGACCTAACCCCACGTCCTAAACTCTTTAGGTTAGGGTTTAGAGGTTGATGGGTTGTTAAGTTAAAACTCACTAAGTATTCTCATTGGGAATAAGATTCAGTGCTAGCCCACTTTACAAAATAGGAAAATAATTAGGGGGGGGGTCTCTTATTACATATATTAAGTAGGATATGTCGTGAAAGTTTCTAGGTTCATGACTGAGCTCGTTATTCTTTTATCAGTGCAAGATATAGCTTGTGTCATTAAGGCACAACCCTTTATTGTGATGCCTGAACTTCCAAATAATAGGGGTACGTCCCACCTTTGGGGTAGCATACTCTTAACGTTGACAAATCCTGCCTGAGAAGTCTTGTCGGACTGCACGTTCCAAGGGTCAGAGGTTGAGGCATGTCTTTAGCCTCCTCCTCCACGTTAAGTTAAGTGTAACACTCATAATTAAGCAAGGCACATCCATGTCCTTGTCTAATTGTGGGCATGGAATCTTAGTTGACAAGTTTTCTTTACCAAGTTCTTGAAGGTTCACATAAGGGTTCTAAAGTTGGCATTTAAGAGCCATGTTTGTGACACTTGATGTAACTCTTAAATCTAAAGGGCTATGGCATGATAACCACATCGTGGAAAACAATGTCACATAAAGATGTGACACTAAGCTAGATGGCACATGGTACAGCTCCTAAGATATGTCCTAGGGGGTTGTCTCATGGGCTCAACACTAAGGGGTTGGATACTCTGGCAAACATGCATGCTTGTGCTCACATTAAGGTGTTAAGCCTTGGGGGTATGCTAATGGCACACTTGGCTAAGGGTTGTACTTCTTGGGATCTAAAGCTGAACAACTTAAGCTCATTAGCAAGAGCCCTCTTGTGAGGCACTCATGAGGTCATGCACTTAGGGTTGTGCAAACCTAGTCTTAGGACGTTTACTTAACAAAACGCTCATGTTCGCCTATAGTGCACACTCATGTTTTCATTAAGTACTAACCTAGGTCTAGGATATGACTTAGCCACTCAAACCCTTAGGGGTTAGTCATGGTTCAAGGTATCCCTTGACGCCCTAAAGGGGTTGTACTCTCGAATGAGGGTGATTTTGGTTGACGGTGGTTTAACCATCGTCAAACTGCCAGTTGGTGTGAACAAGCAGCGGGGCCAAACGGGGAAGGTAAAGTAGGTACTGAACGACGATGATGAATGTTAGGTGGTGCTTACAGAGGCCTAGATCTGACCGTCTGGATAAATTACCAAGGTACTTGGGACAACACACGTGAGGGAGGCACATAAATACTATAGGGCAAGACTCAGTCAAAGGGCGGCAAACCCGTAGGGGAGTGCCACCTAGACCTAGGTTCTACCACCAGTCAACCCACTATATAAGCAGGAAGGTTAGTAGTGGGTCAGGGTTCTTCTAATCCATCTTCTTCTTTGTATCTTGCTCCACCTTCTCTACGGAAGGGGCCATTTTGTATTTAGACATGCAATGTATATATCTAGATTTCTTCTATTTACTACATCTCCCAATCGTCCTCCTCTTGCCCTTCTTCTGGTCCAACGGTATCACACCAAGTAGGCAACAACACTACACTAAGGGGAACCCCTACCCATCATCACACATTCTAGCATCTCTTGAGGTAAAGGTTGACCCACCGGTGTGGACCCCTAGGATTGAGAGCTGTCAACAGCATCTTTTGTGACCATTGAGGCTACATAAGTCACCCCACAACTGGTTGTGGAGTCCTCAACAACTAAATTTCTTAAGGGTAAGTCATGATGCCTTGGCTCTATCACATGGGTATGTGCAAGGCATGCCTTCTTAGTGGGGTTAGGGCATGAGCATGACTAGATCTTTCGGGGTAGGATTTTTAAAGCTTACTCGGATTATCTTTTATTGTTCGAGGGATAATGGACTTAGGGTAGGACCCTATGTCTTGTGCCTATTTGGGCATCTAAGTTAGGCTTTAGAAGTTGTCTTAGAAGACTTAGTGTGCTCACACAGAGTGTTAACGCTGAATGGCCACTGGGTAGCCACATGTTGGCCATTCGGGTAAAAACTCTAACACACCTATTATTGATGTGTGTTACCATCATTGTTGAGTGTTATCTTAATCTCTTTCCTTCTTCGAATCTCCATAGTGTTATGAACCACCAAAATATACCAAGGTGATGTTGATGTTAGTATCTGCCAACACTAAAATATTTCCTTAGAATATTCTAGAAAGAATTGATGGTTCATATTCAAATTTGAATCCAAAACTAGATGTTCAAATTCAAAAAAATCAAAGGTTCAGCAATTAGTGTTTCAACAAACACCTTTTAAACTAATGCTTATATATAAACAATTGTGATTTTGATATTGATACTTTCAAATTGATAATGATTGTCTAACGCTCAAATCCAACTTTACCGACAAGTTGTTACATTATATATGACTTTACAATCGTGTCAATTTATTAAAATGCAAGAACTGTAATATGGACATACACTTAGTTGATACGAATTGAACTTTAGTTTTAAGATGGAACATAATGTTACTTTTAATATTTTGAGGTGCCGTTCAAGAACTAAAAAGAAACATGAATCAATGTTTGGTTCATTTAACTAATTTAATAAGATATCATCATAACAGTGAGTGTCATACCAATTTCATGTTTTAATTATATTTCATAATTCAATTAAACTCCGTAAATATAAGTAAGGTATCTAGTTCAGTATATCGAACTAAGATATGGCACTCATTCTAGACACCTAGCAATCCCACAAAGTATTATATTGCTCCTCAAATAATGTATTGAGAAATTCTTTCTCAATTCTCAACTTGAAGATCATGTTTCAAGCTACAATACTAAAATACTACCTTACTAAAGTGTTAAACTCAAGTTCCCCCCTGTGAATCTTTCTATCTCTTGATTATAACCATTCCATGTGATCATAATCAAGTCTTAATATTGAGTACTCCAATTTGAATATTTAATAGATATTATACAATACTTTGTTAAGTTATTTATAACTAATCTTAAAAAAACTGTTACAAATACTTTCAAAGTTTAAAGTATAAATTTTTCAATATATGAGGTGATAAGAAACCTCATATTCTTGAACCAAATATCGAATCATACGCTAGGGACTTTAGATCATAATTATTGAGAAGGGAGACTATCTTCTTGAACTATCTTAACAACTCCACATCACACTTTCATAAATATGTGAAACTCAAGGAACACCATCAATTCTTGAGACAACAAACTTAAGAAACACTATCAAACCTTGAGTTAAATAAAGTCATACTTTTGTATATTTTTTAAGTGCTCACATTTGTGACCATGATGCAGAGTCTAAAAATCAACTTTTTGAATACCTTATTCAATTTCAAGATAAAGGTGATATTGAAAACTGACACCAACGTTTAAATCCCATTAAATATCAACTTTATAAGGAAGTACATGTACTTAAACCTCCAAAATGGCTGTTTGGTTTGTACCTATGAAAGTGTGTATGTTTAAACCATTTTGTAAAACCATTTACATTTTTAGTTTATGAGTAGAGGACTTACATATGAAGGCGTTCAGCACACTTGTGCATTTCATTCTTAACTCAATGTATGTTAAACCCATTTTACAAAACCATTTACATTTTTAGTTTATTGAGTAGAGGACTTACATAATGAAGGCATTCAGCACACACTTGTGCATTTTCATTCTTTAACTCAAGTGTATGTTTAAACCCATTTTACAAAACCGTTTACATTTTTAGTTTATTGAGTAGAGGACTTACATAATGAAGGCATTCGATGCACACTTGTGCATTTTCATTCTAACTCTTAAGTTGAAAATATGTAACATGTTTGCACTATGGGGATAAGCTCTTAAACAAAAATGATTCCTTGATAATAAGAACATCAGTTAAGGTCTCTAGTTTGCTTATCAACTACATAATTGATTTGGTTTTCCATACTTTCCATCATAATGTAGTGTTCATTCTTATGTTTGAATATGCCCTTTTTTGAAGTCAAAGACACAAATTTGAACATAAGCCTTTTTCCATTTGAACACTATTACCGAATTCGATATTGAATCTTAACATGAGCCAGAACTAATAAACATTATCACGTTTTCAATAATGTTGTTATTCCAATTTCATACACCTTAAAGAAAAGAATTTAAAAAAAATAATGTGCAGACAAAATCGATGATCCATTTCAAAGACTTAATTTGTAAGCTAGAAACAAACTAGCTTGCCAAGTGTTTAGTAAATTAGCCAATGCAAACTTAGGTAAAGTATCAAACAATTGTAAGATAAAATAACCTAGGCAATTATATGGTAAAGTAACCTAGCATGTAACTTGAAAGTTGCCTTTTGAGTGCTACCCTTGACATTAGAATCCATAACTCACACTCGCTTATCAAGTAGGTGTTGTTTTAAAGAGTTATAGATCTCAAGACCAACTCTTCGCATAGAATATAGACGTGTTAATCAAAAGTGATATAGTACTTTAAGAACTTAGAACTAATTAAACTCTGAAACACCTCACACTTTAGGCAGTCCTAAGAGTTTTTACCCAAAGGGCCAACATGTGGTAACACGTGGCTATTAAGTGGTCATTCAACATCAACACTCCATATGAGCAATGCTAAGTCTTTCAGGATAACCTCTAGAGACTGACTCAGATGCCCAAATAGGCACAAGACTTAGGATCCTACCCTAAGTCCCTTAGAATGAATATCCCCTGAACCTTAAAGGATAATTCGAGTAGACTTTAAGACCTACCTCAAAAGACCTAGTCAGCCTCATGCCCTAACCCTTTTAAGATGCCTTGCACATACCCTTGACTTACCCCTTGAGGAATCACCCTCATTCGGGAGTACAATCCCTTTATGGCACTTAAATCATGATTAACCCCTTAAGGTTTGAGTGGCTAAGTCATATCTTAGACCTAGGATTAGTACTTAATGAGACATGAGTGTGCACCATAGGCAAACACGAGCGTTCTATTAAGTAAACTTCATAAGACTAGTTTGCATAACCCTAAGTGCATGACCTCGAGGTCCTCACGAGAGGCTCTTGCTAATGAGCTTAGGTTGTACAACTTATATCCCAAGAGTACAACCCCTAGCCAAGTGTGCCATTAGCACACCCAATACGAGACCTAAACCCCACTTGAGTCAATACCCAAGGTTTAACACTCTAATGTGAGCACAAGCATGCATGTTGCTAGAGTATCCACCTCTAGTGTTGAGCCCATGAAACAACCCCTTAAACATATCTCACCATGTGCCATCTAGCCTAGTGTCACATCTTCATGTGACATGTCTTCCATGATGTGGTTATTATGCCATAGCCCTTAGATTCAAGAGTTAAACCAAATGCCACAACATGGCTCTTAAATGCCAATTGAACAAAGACATGGATATGCCTTACTTAATTGTGTTACACTTAACTTGACGTGGAGGAAAAGGCTGGAGACATGCCTCAAAATCTGACCCTTGGAACATGCAATCCGACAAGACTTCTCAGGCACGGATTCGCTTGTCAGAGTTTTAACCCGAAGGGCTAACACGTGGCAACACATAGCTGCCAATGGTTGTCCGTGTCAGCACCCTGTGTGAGCAACGCTAAGTCTTCCAAGATAACCCTAAGAGTCTCCCTGTAACAGAGCTAAGGCATCATCATTTACCCCTTGAGGAATCACCCTCATCTAGGAGTACAACCCCTTTAGGGCAAAGGGTACCCTGAACCACAGCTAACCCCTAAGGTTTGAGTGGCTAAGTCATACCCTAGACTAGGGCTAGTACTTAGTGAGGACACGAGCGTGCGCCGTAGGCAGACAAAAGTGTTCTACTAAGCAAACTCCCTATGCAAGTGCCTCACGAAGGGGCTCTTGCTAACAAGCTTAAGTTGTTCAACCCTTGGATTCCAAGGAGAACACTCCCCTAGCCAAGTGTGCCTAGTTACGAGACCTAACCTCCCTTGAGCAAATGCCCAAGGCTTAGCACCTTGTGCAAGCCAAGCATGCATGTTTGCTAGAGTATCCAATTCCTTGGTGACAAACCCAAGACACAACCCCAAAGGGCATGCCTCGGCATTGTATCACGTGACGTCTAGCCCAGTGTCACATCTTCATGTGACACTACCTTCCACGATGTGGGCTATCATGCCATAGCCCTTAGATTCAAGAGTTGCACCAAGTGCCACAAATGTGACTCCTAAATGCCAACTCTAGAACCCCTCAGTGAACCCTAGGAACTAGGTAACGTTGAACCTATCAAACTAGATCCCACACCCACAGTTGGACAAGGACACGGATGTGCCTTTCTTGGCCGTGAGTGCTACACCTAGCTTGACATGAGAAGGAGGCTGGAGACAAGACTCAACCTTTGCCTCTTGGAACGTGCATTCCGACAAGACCTCCCAAATATGGATTCGCCACCCCTGTCATTTGAAAGTTAGGGCGGCACAATAGAGGGTTGTGCCTTGACGACACAAGCTAGAGCTTGCACCAGGAGAAGAGTAACGAGCTCAGTCATGAAACCCATAACCCTCACTCCTACATACTCTACCTTATTTATGTGATAAAGCCCCCCCCCCCCCCCCCCCCCCCCTGGTTTTTTCCTGTTACATAAGTGGGCTGGCACGGAATCTCATTCCTAGAGGAATATACTTAGTGAGTTAATTAATGACCCATTAACCCCTAAACCCTAACCTAAGGGGTTTAGAGCAGGGGTTAGGGCACTCTAGGGTTAGGTCAACTCTAAGGTCAACATGTTGAACTCACCGAAACAACCTAAAACTTAACCAAGACACGGAAAACTAGGGTAAGAGTTTTTTAGATGGAAGTGCTAGCTTTGCTTAGAGTTTCTTGTAAATACCTAATGACACTCAGCCAAACCATCACTAGATACCCAAGTGCATTAAGAAAGCCTATTTCTTCTACACTTAGGGCTTATCAACATAGTACAATAGGTAACAACAATCAACCTCCAAAGTAAAATGTTAGAGTTTTAACCCAAAGGGCCAACACGTGGTAACATGTGGCTGCCAAGTGACCATTTGGCGTCATCATCCTGTGTGAGCAACGCTAAGTTTCCTAGAACAACCCCAACAACCCCTAGGTTAGACTCTAATGCCCAAGTGGACAGGAGACTTAGGTTTAGCCTAAGTCTCCCTAGAATGTCTGCCCCCAGAACCCTTGAGGGATAACCCTAGTTGACTTAGGGTCTTGCCTTAGAAGACCTAGACAGGCTCATGCCCTAACCCCCATCAAGGAGACGTGTGTTCCACACATACCCCTGGACAGAGCTAAGGCATCGTCACTTACCCCTTGAGGAATCACCCTCATCCGGAGTACAACCCCTTTAGGGCGACAAGGGTACCCTGAACCACGACTAACCCTAAGGGTTTGAGTGGCCAAGTTAACCCTAGACCTAGGGCTAGTACTTAGTGAGGACACGAGTGTGCGCCGTAGGCGGACACGAGTGTTTTGCTAAGCAAACTCCCTAAAGCTAGGTTTGGGATAACCCTAAGCACATGACCTTGCGAGTGCCTCACGAAAGGGCTCCTGCTAACATGTTTAGGTTTGTTCAACCCTTGAATTCCAAGGAGAACACTCCCCTAGCCAAGTGTGCTAAAGCACACCTAGTTATGAGACCTAACCTCCTTTGAGCGGATGCCCAAGGCTTAGCACCCTAGTGCAAGCACAAGCAGTATGTTTGCTAAAGTATCCAGCCCCTCAATGACAAGCCCATGACATAACCCCAAAGGGCGTGCCTCATGCGTTGTACCATGTGACGTTTAGCCAAGTGTCACATCTCCATGTGACATTGCCTTCCCCGATGTGGGCTATCATGCCATAGCCCTTAGATTCAAGAGTTGCACCAGGTGCCACAAACGTGGCTCCTAAATGCCGACTCTAGAACCCCTCAATGAACCCTCAAGAATCAAGTAACATGAACCTGTCAAACAAGATCCCACGCTCATAGTTGGGCAAGGACACGGATGTGCCTTGCTTGGCCGTGAGTGTACACCTAGCTTGACGTGGAGGAGGAGGCTGGAGACAAGCCTCAACCTCTGCCTCTTGGAATGTGCATTCCGACAAGACCTCTTAGGCATGGATTCACCAATGTTAAGGGTAAGCTACCCCGAAGGTGGGACGTACCCCTGGCATCTGGAAGTTAGGGCGGCACAACAGAGGGTTGTGCCTTGACGACACAAGCTAGAGCTTGCACCGGGAGAAGAGTAATGAGCTCAGTCATGAACCCAAGAACTCTCACTCCTATATACTACCTTATTTATGTGACAGAGCCCCCCCCCCTTTTTTCCTGTTTACATAAGTGGGCTAGCACTAAATCTCATTCCCAGAGGGAACATACTTGGTGAGTTATCCATCGACCCCTAAACCCTAACCTGTCAAACTTGGGGGTATTTCTAAGCATATCCGACATGCCGAACTCATCAGAACTAGCCATTAATCCAACCGGGACATGGAAAACCAAGGTAAGAGTTTTTAGATGGAAGTGCTAGCTTCGCCTAGAGTTTCTTGCAAATACCTAATAACACCCGCCGGACCATCACTAGATATCCAAGTGCACTAAGCGGGCCTGTTTCTTTTTACACCTAGGGCTTATCAACATAGTACAGTAGTAACAACAGTCAATGTCCAAAGTAAAGGGTTGAGTCATAGTAAAAACTATGACATTCGCCAACGTTAAGAGTATGTTACCCTAAAAGTGGGACGTACCCCTATTGTTTACAAGTTAAGGTGGCACAATAGAGTTGTGCAATGACAAGCTAGATCTTGCACCGATAGAAGAATAACGAGGTTAGTCATGAACCCAAAACTCTCTGACATATTCTACTTAATATATGTAATAGAGAGACCTCCCTCCCCCCCCGTTTTCCTATTTTGTAAAGTGGGTTAGCACCGAATCTCATTCTTAATGGGAATATACTTGATGAATTTTAACTTAACAACCCATTAACCCCAAAACCCTAACCTAAGGGGTTTAGGGCGTGGGATTAGAGCAACCCTAGGACCCATATTCAACATGCCAAACTCACTTAAACTAACCAATAACCAATTAAGACATGAAAAATGAGAGTATGAGTTTTCTAAACCTTCGTTTAGAGTTTTTTAAGGTATCTAGTGATAGCCAGTTGGACTACTCTTACTTAAGTATACTAAACAAAGTTGTTTTTCACTACATCTAAGGCTTGTCAACATAGTTTAATAGGTAATAACAATTAATTCCAAAGTAAAAATAAAGGTCATAGTAAAAATTATACCAATGTGTCAAATGTGTTGTTGGCCATGGAGCATTTATTGCATAAATTGGTCACACAATAAATACTTCACTGTGTGACATGGTATGACCCAATGACGTTTACTTTCTTTATTTCTAGGTTATCACAAGTTGGAGTATTATGGCATATATATACACACCATCATAGACAATGACACAAGTTATATTGTGGCAACAAGGGTGGTCACATGAAAGAATGCAATTATTATGTTCGATATTTATGTTGAGATGGTGGAGAAGTTTACACAATTAAAGATAAGCTGATTTGATTTTGCATGGGAGTTTGGTCTTGTTAAGTAAGACATAAACAATTTGTGGCTCGGAGAGCAAGCTTTCATTCACAACAGTAGTGTATAGAATCATGTATGACAATTTGCAATATAAAATCTAATGATATTTATGATAAATTGAATTATAGTGAATAGAACACATGTGGAGGGACTTGTTTAATTAATTTCACATAATGGATAAATTAATGTTGCAAAGTGGATCTCAATAAGTGGATAGTTAATTTTACAAAGTATATGAAAATTTAAAAAATAATGTGGTGGACCTTAATATTGTCATGACCGGATACAGGATACGAGTTACAGGATATGCCTATAGGATATACTTACAGGATATGCTTGCAGGATATTCCTACAAGATATGCCTATAGGATATACCTACATGATATTCCTATAGGATATGCCTATAGGATATACTATAGGATATGCCTAAAGGATAAGGGTCACTATTTTTAGCTCATGACCATATTAGACTCATGACTAGATTAGCTTGGAGTTGTGAGTATAAAACCTCCGACCTAATTGTTGTACAATCAGTTACTATCAACACCAGTCATTCTACGATCATTCTTGTCTTGTTCCTTGCTCTTGCCTTGTTCTTGAGTCAAGCCTTGTTGTTATCTTGCTCTTAAGTCGTGGCTTGACAGTTTGATAGTAATTGATTTCATAGCTTTTCGATTTTCAGCTACTTTTTTTTTCCTTGATTCTTCTCCTTTGTTTTTCTCCTTTTTTTTTCTTTCATAAATCATGGCCGATTTTGAGCAATTTCAACGCGAGCACCAAATATTGCTTCATGAGCTAGCCACTTTGCGCCAAGTGGTCACAGATCTGCAAGGTTCCACTAACGCGGCGCATGCAGCTGCTGATGCATCCTCCAAGGCTGCTGCACAGGCTCTCTCTCAAGCATCCGTGATTTCCTCTACATCGAACACTTCTTCGGAACCGAAAATTAGCATGCCAGAAAAGTTCAATGGCAATCGTGCCGATTTCCAAGGGTTCCTGAATCAGATTAGGCTTTTGATCCGCATGCAACCACCCGCTACTCGACTGATGCACAAAAGGTTGGCCTTTTGGCATCCCTACTAGTTGGATCTCCACGGGCTTGGGTTGCCCTTTGCTGGAACGTGACGACCCATTGATGGAAGACTTTGAAGGTTTCGTGGCTGCCTTTGAAGCTTGCTTTGGAGATCCCGATAAGTACCGTTCCGCATGCACGAAGTTACGAAACTCACACAAGGATCTCGACCAGCTTCCGTTTATGCATCCGAATTTCAGCAACTTTGCACGAACATTCCATGGGAGAACTGCATTGATTGAACACTTCCATTTTGGGTTGAGGGATGATGTGAAGGACCTTCTCCTTTTGTTACCGGATGCCCAAACATTAGCGGAGATCATGCAACAGGCCTTCGCTGCGACAACCGCTTGTTCGAGCGTCATCAGGAAAAATCCCGTCAGCAGTTCCTGCAAACCAATCCTGCAGCTGTGATACATACTGAGAAATACAAGCGTGGCCCACTTTTGCTGAGAAGCAACGTCGCAGTGAGAATCTATGTTTGTATTGTGGTGAAGCAGGACACAAGGCGGCGGAATGTCCTATTAAAGCCAGGAAGTTCAAGACGCGTGAAGTTGAAGCTGAAGTTCAGTCGGAAAACTTCAATGTTCACTTCGTTTAGGAGCCACGAAGTTGGACGTAGGTGCAGGCTCCATTGGTGCTGCTCATACCATTCCATCACTCAAGTTTCCTATACACATTCATCTCAATAATCGAGAGCTCAAGGAGTTTGCCCTGTTAGACACTGGTGCAAATGCATGCTTCATGGATGACACTTTTGCAACTCAACATGGCATTCCGATGGTGAAGTTGAAGCGTGCAGTTCCTGTAGAGGTGGCCGATGGTCGTCTGATTGCTTCTGGCGCAGTTACCCATGCTACCAAACCTCTCTCTTGCAGTCATGGCGCATTCAACTGTTCAATTTCCTTCAACTTGATCAAGACTCGGTCGACTCCCATCATTTTGGGCATGCCATGGTTCGTTGTTGCAAATCCTCAGATCAACTGGAGGTCTAGGACGTTCACGTTTTCCTCTCCGGCAACCAGGACCAATCCTGTACCTTCCTGTGTGCAGAATACATCCTTAGTGTCTGAGGCAGTACAAGCTACAGGATTGACCGTGCCTGTTCCTGTATCAGTGTTGAAGACTCCTCCTCGACAGGATCCACCTCCTATTGGTTCGTCAGCACACTCACAAGTTCTCCTCACTCCTGTGCATCCACGGACTTCTGTACAGGATTCTTCCAATCCTGTACACTTGTCAACATCCACACATGTTTCTCCCAATCTGCCTCTTTTCATTACTCTTCTTCTGTTCCACCCCCCAAGATCCTTCCTCTTTTTCAATCACAGCTCCCTCCTTCTCCTCTTCGAGTTCTTACCACTACCATGCATGAACTTGCCACTGATCCTGCTCCTTTTCATCTTTTTGCCTTCAAGTAACTCCTACGTCCTCTTCTACCTTTCCTGTATCTGATTCCCCTGTTTTTCAATCTCCTTCTCCTGTTCCTTCTTCTTCTCCTTCCTGCCATCCAAGTATCACTCCTTTCAGACGTTTTTGACAAGCACAAGGCTGCAGTTCTTCCTGTTCACAGGTCCTACGACTGTCCTATCGATCTTGTGGAAGGAAAGACTCCACCGTTCGGACCGATTTATGCACTGTCACCTACAGAATTGGAGGTTCTTCGTCAGTACATCGAGGAAAACTTGGCATCCGGCTTCATTCGTCACTCAAAGTCCCCTGCAGGAGCACCTATCTTCTTTGTCAAGAAGAAAGATGGGAGTTTACGTTTGGTTGTGGACTACAGGTTTGAATCAAGTCACCATTCGGAACGGTACCCGTTGCCATTGATCCCGGAACTTCTCGATCGGCTAAGGAGCAAAGGTGTTCACGAAGATTGACTTACGAGGGGCTTACAATCTTGTACGGATTCGTCCAGGCGATGAGTGGAAGACTGCCTTTCGTACAAGGTATGGACACTTCGAGTATACGGTGATGCCTTTCGGACTTACCAATGCCCCAGCCGTGTTCCAACACATGGTGAACGACATCTTTCGTGACTTCTTGGACCAGTTTGTGGTAATCTACCTCGATGACATTTTGATTTTCTCCAAGGACCAGGCGGCTCATGACAAGCATGTACGACTAGTCTTACAGAGGCTTCGCGAGCATGGCCTGTATGCGAAGTTGGAGAAGTGTTTCTTCGACAGGGATACTGTGGAGTTCTTGGGCTACATCGTCTCTCCTGCTGGCATGGACATGCACAAGGTGAAGACTATCGCGGAGTGGGAGAGGCCCAAGTCTGTACGAGATGTACAATGTTTCCTTGGCTTTGCAAACTTCTACAGGCGTTTCATACAGGACTTCTCCAAGCGTGTACTTCCACTCACGGAACTCACCAAGCGCACAGGAGTGTTCTCTTGGTCCGACAAGGCGGAACATGCATTCACAACACTCAAGACACTTCACGACAGCTCCGATTTTAGCACATCCTGATCCTTCTCGTCCCTTCTTCGTTGAAGCAGATGCCTCGGATTTTGCAGTAGGATCTGTTCTATCACAAGTTGGAGAAGACAAGTTGCTTCATCCTGTAGCTTTTCACTCTCGTAAGTTCCTTTCGGCGGAGATCAATTACGAGATTCATGACAAGGAACTCAAGGCCATTGTGGATTCGTTCGAGGAGTGGCGGCATTTCCTGGAAGGTGCTGCACATCCTGTACAAGTTCTTACGGATCACAAGAACCTGGAGTATTTTCAAACGGCTCGAGTTCTCAGTCGGCGACAGGCTAGGTGGGCGGAGTTCCTATCACGTTTTGATTTCATCATCTACAGGCCTGGTTTTCGAAATGGCAAGGCGGATGCATTGTCTAGGCGCTCTTACCTTGCACCGACCCGGGCGATCCTGCATATGACTGTCAAAAGCAAGTGTTGTTGGGTCCTGATCGACTTCGGCTTGCAGCACTACAAGTTTCATCAGGCTCCAGCAGATTCCACACTCCTACAGGACATCCGTTTGCAGTTGGCTACAGACGACTTGGCAAGGAATGTGTTTTCACACATTAGTCCTGACATCGCAAGTTCCTCTTCCTCCAGTTCCCGTACAGACTACAAGTTGTTTACCATACAGGACGGACTCCTGTATCGGAAGGTCTCTGTATGTTCCTGTTGGTGTTTGCAGGACTCGTGTGGTACAGGATTGTCATGATACCCCGGCTACAGGACATTTTGGTGTGGCCAAGACAGTTGAGTTGGTGACTCGCAACTATTGGTGGCCTGGGTTGCGAGGTTTTGTGGACAAGTTTGTACGGAGTTGTGACACCTGCAATAGGTCGAAGATGCCTCGTCACGCGCCCTCTGGTCTTCTTCGTCCTCTTCCTGTTCCTTCTGCTCCTTGGAGATCCATTTCTATGGATTTCCTCACAGATCTTCCTCCTTCTCGTGGATTTGATGCAGTTCTTGGTGGTTGACCGTTTCACCAAACAAGCTCATTTCCTACCATGTCACAAGACTGCTACAGGCCAGACAACTGCTGAGTTGGTGATCCGCGAAGTATTCCGACATCATGGTCTTCCTGAGAGCATTGTTTCTGATCGAGGCCCACAATTCATGTCCAAGTTTTGGCGAGAACTTCTCCGGAGTCTACAGGTTAAAGCGGACCTTTCTTCAGGATACCATCCACAAACTGATGGGCAGTCAGAACGCACGATTCAGACCTTGGAGCAATATCTTCGCTGCTTCATCAGTTACCAACAGGACAACTGGTTGGACCTTCTTCCAATGGCGGAGTTTGCCTACAACAACTCCGTTCACGCATCTACAGGCCAGACACCTTTCTTTGCTCTTACAGGCTACCATCCACGTTTTGACTTTGCTCCTCCTTTCTCCTTTTGCTCCTGCAGTACAGGATCGTCTCCAGCATCTTCGTCAGGTACATGAGGATCTCCGGGTTCATCTTCAGCAGGCACAGGAACGGTACAAGCATTATGCTGATGCTCATCGTCAACCGGCACCTACATACAAGATTGGTGATCTCGTGTGGCTTCTTCGTCACATATTCGCACCAACAGGCCTTCTTTCTAAGTTGGATTTTCAACGATTGGGCCCTTACAGGATTGCGGCTGAGGTCAATCCTGTAGCTTTCCGACTCGAGTTACCATCTACGGTGAAACTTCATCCTGTGTTTCACACTCTTTGTTGGAGCCGTATCATCCTTCTTCTCTTCTTGGTCGTGCTTCTTCTCCTCCCCCTCCTGTGGTCATTGACGGTGAACCTGAGTATGAAGTTGCAGCCATCCTTGATTCTCGTCTTCATCGCCGCCAACTTCAATACTTGGTGGATTGGAAAGGTTATTTGCCTACCGATCGCACTTGGGAACCTGCATCCAACTTACTCCATGCTTCTTCCAAAGTTGCTTTCCATCGGCGTTATCCTGCTAAACCAGGTCCCAAGACTCGTGGAACTCGTCCTTAGGGAGGAGGTGCTGTCACGACCCGATACAGGATACGAGTTACAGGATATGCCTATAGGATATACTATAGGATATGCTGCAGGATATTCCTACAGGATACCTACAGGATATGCCTGCAGGATATTCCTACAGGATATTACCTATAGGATATGCCTATAGGATATACTACAGGATATGCCTAAAGGATAAGGGTCACTATTTTTAGCTCATGACCATATTAGACTCATGACCAGATTAGCTTGGAGTTGTGAGTATAAAAGCTCCGACTAATTGTTGTACAATCAGTTACTATCAACACCAGTCATTCTACGATCATTCTTGTCTTGTTCCTTGTTTTGTCTTGTTCCTTGCTCTTGCCTTGTTCTTGAGTCAAGCCTTCTTATTGTTATCTTGCTCTTAGGTCGTGGCTTGACAACCATATATTAACTTATGAACATTAGCTAAATTTAATGCAATTGTCTTCGTATCAGCCTAAACATTACATTAAATTTTAAAAAGATAATGTAATGTCATTTATTAATGCAAATCTATTCACACCAATTAAACATTAAATTAAAAGATAATGTCGAACTAATATTTTCTTTATAAAATTTGGCATTAACTTAATGCAAAGGCTTTAAGGTTTACATTAAGGCATGGAAACGGTGAGAGCTCTAAACGCTCCTCCCACATTGTAGATAGATAAGCATATATTTAAATTAAAATTAAATTAAATTAAATTTTTTAAATTTTTAAATATTAAATATTATTTTAAATCTCAATTTGTGTGTGTGCATGTGTATGCGGAAACTAAAGGAAAATTCAAAATTTGTGGAACCTAAAATAGTATTTAATATTTAAATATAATAAATTGAGATTTTAATATAAAGTTAATGTAAAACATATGTGAAAACACATATATGTTAATAACTCTAATGTAATATGGTGTGAAGTCATTTACATTACATTAAATTAAGTTAGGTTACATTAACTAAAATTTTCTAATGTTGTGATTAACTAATGCTGGTGTGAAGATCGATGGTATTAACTAATAACATTAAGTTAATAATAGCTAATGTAATATTCACAATTTAATGTGCAATGTGAATTGGCCCTAAAGCTTTATGAATATTTAATAATAATTATTAAATCTTAATAACTAATATTCTTTCATATTTCATTTATTTCTCACATTCAACAACACATACTTGTGCACAAAATCAAACTCAATATGTTCTATAAAAAAAAATTATAATGATTGTGGTAGTTTCAATGAACATTTTATGAACATTTATATAGCTTTATGTTTTAAATAGAAGTCTAACGAATGTGGCTTTTCAACGGTAAATAAAGAAAACGTACGTTTCCATTTGAAAAATATTAATAATATATATTACTATAATAATGTAGACATTGTAATATATTATATAAACATATTATTATACTTTTAGTATATACACGTATGTTATTTTAACTTTGACGTACACAGTTGTATTATAATAATTTAGGATATATATATGTGTGTGTGTGTGCATGCGAAATTTGTATGTAGGAATTAGTAAGCAACCCTATGCAATATATGCAAGTATATGAAAACGTGATATAACCTGTATTTAGTGTTTGATTTAATTTGTTTTATATTAAGCAATTTATACAAAGTATTGGATATTGCTTCCTAACCTCCAAGAGAGAGGGTGGTTCCTACTCGTCTGATGCCCTTCTTGAAGAGAATATTATATTTGTATTTATTTATATCATATTACTTTTGAAGTTTTAAAAGTGGATATATTTAAATTATAAAACTAAAAAATAAATTTTGTATAAATATATTATTCATATTTTTATTCAAGCAAAATAAATTTCAGCTATTAAATTGAAATTATAATCGGCAATTTATAAATCAAGTCAAAACTGACGCCCCATATGAGAACCATGAACTAGTGATGCAATGTATAATAAATTATTATTTTAATGATGATTTTATAAATGTTAAGAACATTCAGAATATATGTTTTATATGTGTAATTTAAAGAAATCTATTATATACATTAATTTATGTATATATCAGAAATATTAATATAAAATTCAAAAGCTACAATATAATTACTTATATAATTAAATTATATACTTAATGTATTTATTATATTATTTATTTTTATATGCTTTGAAATACATGTAAAATCTGTATATCTTTTAATTTATTGGTTTTATGAATTCATTGGTTAATATTAAATTATTTACATAATTTAAGAAACCCATATTGTCCCATTCACATGCAACTTTAGTATATCCTTACACATATACAAAATGTGTATAATATACTTTCATATGACACACAAATACATATAGATATACATAGTATATAGAAACATCTACTAAAAACCAGTGATATATGCAGTAGTAAAAAAATGCTACGGATTAATAATTAAATTAAATTAATAATTAATAAATTAGTAATTAAACATTTCCGTAGCATTTTTCAACTACGGATTTAATCACTGCTAAAAACTATTATATTTTACATTATACGAATCTAAATTCTTTTGCGTTTTGGTTTATGTTTTGAAAACTTCATTGGAAGTTTGAATGTCGGACTTGTAATACCTCTTTTCACAATAATATAATATAATTATTTCAAAGATACTCTTAGGTGAAACAAGTTACCTATATATAATGCATAAACCTCCCGTTCAGATATTCAAGTCAAAACCAACGGCCAAGATGACTATTTTAGTGCGAATACTGTTTAATACGAGAATTGTTAATGAAATGTATATTAAAAATTACATATTAAAATTTTCAGGTGAAGTTAAGGAAGGGCATTATAACAACTCACAAGCAATACATAGTTCTTACATGATTATTTATTTAATGTCGAAACATATAATTTTGTTTAAATAATAAAGTTAATTATTTAGATTTAGATTTAAATTTTATTTTACATGTGAATTTATTATTTATTAAAATTAACTTTACAATAATAATCTCAATAATCCCAAGTCAATATTAATTTATGTTTAATCATAATTAAAATTTAAAAATCAGAATCTAAATAATCTAGATTAATCTGGTACGTCTGTTTAAATCATACGTGTGCTTTTATATTTAAATTAAATTATTGAATTTAACCCTAAATCCAATTAACATATTTTAGTTATGTCTTAACGCATATCAAACTTTGGGACGATTATGTTATACATTCCTTTTTATATTAATAATAATTAATTAATAAATATTAAAAACCACGTAATTAATGTGTTTAAGAAAATTTATATATACCAAATTATGTGTATATATAGAATGTATTAAGCATGAAGGTATTTTACTTTTATTAACAAAATAGAATTCTATCTTAATAAAAACCATCAGAACGAATGGTACAGAATAAAATTTCAATTCAGATATTCAAGTGAAAGCTGACGGCTGAGATGATCACACGTATAACATCCGACTGGCAGAACACGTCCACGTCGGACAAGACTAGTGATGCATGAATTATTTACAATATACATGGCGAAGGCGGAGGAGAGCTATGGCGATGCTCGTAGGGTTAGGGCGTGAATGGCCGCGGCAGTCGCTTCCGGAAGCACGATCAGCAGGCTGGTGGGGAGGGCGGAGGGAGCTCGCATGGTGAATCCGGGAGGTGTTCTTGTGTGTTCCTGGGGGAATTCGCTGTTCAGGCACAAGATCAAACTCATAGATCGTCGCGGAGCTCCAATTCGCTTCAGGAAGTCGAGGATTGCATTCCCTGTCTGCTTGCTTCATGGATTAGGCGGCCCGTTTTGGGAGTCTTCTTCGGATTCTTCGGATGATCACTTTGCTTCCGCGAAAACCGACTATAATCTCAAGGTATGCTATAATCCCCAGCGGAAATAGGAGTAAATCTGTGTTTTAAATGAAAACAAGGGAAATGGCATTGTTTAATATATAGTTGCTAGATATCAAACAAGTTAGAATCCTCGAAAACAGGCAAAAGGTGCAGTTTCAGATCGTACCTTGTTTTGCCAACGTGTTGCTATAAAGCTAAAAATCACGGTTTTAAGACGAAAACAAATTATATATTTGGTATTCTAGGGGGGGATTTGCTTACATATAAGAATGTAAACTTACTTCGTGTATATATATGTATAGAGAAGTGATTTTATACAAACGCCGTGTGTATATAATAGTTTTAGATACATATATGTTGTGGGATTCACTCATATACGACTCTTACAAAGTCTTTTGTTTGTCTAAGTTTGCGTCCGTATGTAGATAGATAGATAAGAAGGAACTTTGTAGGATTACTTATATATGTGCATATACAAAGTGCTTTTACTGTTGTTGTATATATGCGTGCATTTGTTTACGTGTTTGTAGATGCGATTCTTATGAATTAATGTTTTCTATGTAGAAGGATAAGACGATGCTCCTAACATTGGTACAGCAAATTGAGCCGTTAGATGTGAGCAGCATAAGCAAGGATGCATCTGTAGATAGCATGGACGCAATGAAGAGAACAATCTCAGGAATGCTCGGTCTGTTGCCCTCTGACCAGTTCAAGGTTACTATTGAAGCGTACAGAGAGCCCCTTGCACGGCTTTTAGTGTCTTCTATGATGACTGGGTACGTATATTATTATATGTATAATATAAAATATGATTTCATATTTATATACATATAAATATACATTAAGAAACATATGATATAACGAGTTTGGTGGTTGATCTGACGTCAATCTTTGTAGAATGTGGAACACGTTTCTAAATAGGAAAGCTCTTCGGCATTATTATAGTCATTTAATATATATTTTACTATGGCAGTGCAGTATAGGACACGTTAATAGAATAAAGCGTCTATATACATAAAATACATGTTCGAATAATCATAACACACGAAGCTTATCATATATCGTGCATGTTACTAGTTTTAATATATTTTTGTTTTCTTTTACAGTTACACTCTCAGGAACGCTGAGTATAGACTATGCTTGCAGAGAAGCCTAGAGCTTTCCGAGGAAGAAAATATTAGTAACAGTAATAAGAAAAACGAAACAGAAGACAAAAACCTACAAGAATCTATATCTTCTGACTTCCATGAAAAGAAAGTACCATGCGGTGAAGAAGTATTGAACACAGAATCAAAATTGGAATTGAACATTCCTGACAACCTTGGTCCTTTGCCTCAGGAAGTCGAGGACTATGTTAGTGAGCTCCAAGCTAAGTTGCTCTCAAAAGAAAAGGTAAGATCTCACTCTCTATCCATGTATGTGTATATACCAGTCAATATATATAAACATATATACATATATATTTATGTCTTAGTTCCTTCCTCCTTCTCATCTTCAAGTCTTTCATCTTTCTCTTCCTTTATTCGGCGCGCGCATATCGCTGTCTCTGTGTGTATAATGTATATTATCAACAGGAACTCGAGGACTGCAAGCGTGCAAAGACAGCACTTGAGATGGAAAAAATCGTTGGGGATGAAAACAACGATTTGCTCGACTACCTGAGATCCCTCGAACCCGATAAGGTACGCATACCTATGTACATTTTTTAACACACACACACACACAGAGAATGGACAATATATGCAGAGATGTTATAAGTAGGTTTTTCATTGTATGAAGGTAGCGGAGCTTTCTCATCCAGCATCGAAGGAAGTAGAAGAGGTGATCCAAACAGTGATAAGTGGATTGTTGGACAACTTGTGCAAATCAAGGCCGTTGAATCCACCACAAGTCAATGGTGCACTTTCAAGCTCTTCATGGGAAGAGGGTGATTCTCCCGAGTTACTATCAAACGTGCCCTTAAAATTTCAATCAACTGTAACTGCGACTCGGGATTACCTTGCACGGCTCCTGTTCTGGTATGTATATACATATGCATAAAAGCGTATCTATGTACATAACCATTGGTGTAAATTCTTTTCAGATTATTATAACAGATGTAACACAGAGTTTTTAATACATGCAATCACACGTCGTAAATGTATGTGTGCATGTAAGTATATGCTTTGGGTATATATACATTATATGTATTTGTTTTTGTTCTTATTGTTAATTTCATGCATAGTACGTACTAGGCATGACTATACTTGGATGTAGTATATATAGATGACGTGAAATGCACACACACACACACACACATACACCCCGATGGAATAATGAAATAAACATGATGAAGACATACATGTCTGTTATAACATAGATAGAACCACAGTCATCTATATCTCGTGTATATGTATATTATAGTGTCCAGTTCTGTAGGAACATGAATGAAACATCTGTCATGAATGAAATCACTAGACACAGGCATGTTTATGTCATTACACACACTCACATGTACATGGTTTAAATATACAGGATCGTATTAACAAGCTGTATATGTGTTACAGGTGCATGCTATTAGGGCATCATATGCGAGGGTTGGAATACAGACTTGAACTAAGCCATGCACTTAGTTTATCTGGAGCCGTCGAGTTAGGAGTGGAAGATTGAACAAGTAAAGAAAGCACAGGCACGCACACACCAAGTGATGAACTTCTCTCAATGTAAATCTATTACTGCGCGTTTTGCAAGGTATGTCTGTAGATTATACAGCAATAAATATTTCCATACGTTTTTTGTTACTCATTTAATTATTTATATTTGTACCCAGTAATAATATTAATAACTTGTCATAAATGACATTGAATATAATTCATATCCAATTATATTCGGAAATACAAAAACTTATTCCTAAATATTCCTCAAGGCATATGTTTATTTATAGATATACGTGTATGTGTGTGTATGGTGTGTGTAAATGTGTGTATTGTCTTAAATTTCTCTGCACTCATAAAGAGAAAGATGAACTGTGTGCCTGGTAAACTGGTAATGACTTACAATAAGTTAGAATAACTGCTAGCATTATAGAATATAATGGTGGCTATGTACATTTTTTACACATTTATAATGTGATATTAAATGTAAATGTAATATATATATATATATATATATATATATATATATATATATATATGTATGTATGTACTGTGCATTAAAGATTCATCATCACCGTGAATAGAGAAGTTTTTGAAGAATAATTTGTATGTTAAATTGTATATTAATTTAACGTCTAACTTGATCATAAGAATTTAGTTTAATAATATGAATCTGTTGTTTATTGATAATGAATAATTTTTATTTTTATTTTTTTAAATTTGACTAGTCTCTTCGGTACTATGAAATTTAAAAATTAGGGGAAATTACTAAATAATAACTAAAAAATGAGAAAACTCTTACTATGTATTTTGAATAATATTAATGTAAATTTAAACTTGTCCCATGCAAGACATGTAAAAAGGATGGATTGGGGATGAGTAAGACATGATATACTTGGGTTAACACCCTTATATATGTTTGCCAAAATTACCAACCTTTCGGCATTGAACCATGACATTATCATGGGGGTGTAAGGTAGCTTAGGTATGAAGTAATACCTAAAGTTACTTTGACTTGCCAAATGCCATTCAGTATGAACCTTAAGGAATTAATAAAAATAAACTTGTCTATTAAAACCTACATTCACAATTAAACAAGGGCACAAATAATACTCAAACTTGTGAGTTAGAATGTGTATGCTATGAACATTTTGTATGTGATTGACAATTTTGACTTAGGTCATAATTTATAAACCCATATTGATTTAAATTAATAAATTTAATTTATATAATAATTTATTAATTTAAATCAAGTATATTTTTAAGAAAATCATAATCTAACCCAAAAAAAATTAATCCATGGTTAAATGAATTTACAATCCCAAATGTCATAGTTAATCTCAACATTTATGAACTCGGGTGGAGAGTGTGACTAGCACCCTCTTGCGATAACACACAAAGTCTGATGCACCAGTTGTTACGATGTATGACTTGATAGGCATAACTTTGGTGAAAGCAAACTTTAATATCTCAAAAGTTGTGTTAACCTTGGTTGTCCTATCCTTGGCTGTTAGTTTGGTGAGAGGCAATAGGAGAAGTCCTTGATAAAACACTAGTAGAAGTTGCTAGTCTCCATCTCAAGGGTAGAGATGGATCCTACAAAAGTTTGTACTATTCTTGATTGGGAATGTTCGATGTGTGTTTGAGAAGTGCAGGTAACCAACAAACTCAATAGTGGGTTGTTAAAAAAAACACTTGATGAATAGTTCATGCTCCCAAAAAATGACCAATGCATTCATTAACCTGAATGACATTATCATGTATTCAAAATGTTCGCATTGAGTGCAAAACACAATTTTTCATTATCACCTTGTTGAATGCAAATTAAGTTGTACACTCCCCACAAGTCAATTTTGATGAAATATCATGCTCTAGACAGTCGTTCCAGCATATTAAAAACAAAAGAAAATAGATACCAATTGGACATGGGATTTTATTGAGACCCGGTAGTGGATGACAAGGCATAGACTACCATTCTTTTTGGAGACAACCAAGGGCTGATCAGAAGTGGGAGTGCTAAATGAACCCTATTACTAAAATCTCCTCAATGTATTGCATGAGTGTTTCCAAGGATGTGGATTTGACACAAGACATGACAATCCATATATCAGACCTAATGGTGGCAATTTGCCTTCAACTAGATTGATTGGACAATCATAATGGTGGCAGTGTTGTTGCTCATTTTTTGTTGAAAACATCAAAATTAGAATATTAAATAATTGTAAATGTAGGAGAGACAATCATTGTACTTATTGTAAATGAATTGCAAAGGCGAAAGATGGATCCCGACGCCCATTGTCCTTGTATTGTTGAAGGTTAATATGTGAAATGCTAACCTATGGGTGGACATATGTGGTAAATGTTTTGTGGCCCTACAACTAGACTCATGAGTAGACTGACAATGTGTGGAGCAGCAAACCTATTGATGTTCACATGGTGTAGGTTCTCCAATCTAATTGCAAATTTACCAGCTCAAACCAAATTGTAATGTTGAACAAGATACTGCATTGGGATGCAAATGGTATAACATTCAAAAATTTAAACTCATGGATGATGATGCCAGAGTTGATGGGGTGACCATCAATCACCTGTATGATCCTTGTACCGAGACATGTCAAAGGAGAACCTTGTGCAACCATGAAATGAATGTGCTCATTGACCAGGACAACATGGACAACTCTTTAGGCTGTGCTTCAAATCCACACAATAATGACAGGATTATTGTTGATCTTCCATTGTTGTTCAGTTGCTTATAGTCAACTATGTTGAAAAGCATTGACTTCCATTGGTGTAGGTTCAAATGATAAAGTAGTTGTATCCAGCATGGTAGTAAGGGGCTAACTCCCTCATGGTAGTGGGATGAGGAAAAACTCTACTCGTTGTCACTCATGTCACCTTTCAAACAAGTAATTATTCAACCTATCAACCCAACTTTAACAGTATCTAATCCATACCTTTGTGATTGCATCATCATAACAAGTTTTAACTACCAAAAAAATCACAAAAAGCCAATTAGGACCCATCAAACTTGGTAGGCATTCTTTTGGTTCAGATTTTGTTGTTGTTGTTGTTGGAGCGTATTAATTCTCCTTTAAGTTGATCCATCTCCAACTAAAGAATTGCATGTAAATCTCGTGAATTCATAATAAAAACTATTGAGTAATGAGTTGTGATAGAACATAAAAGATGCGTCTTTGTTAAGAAGTAATCAAACTGTTAGGTTGTTGGCAAAGCGATTAGATTCATAAACTAAATTGAAGCAAGACTTTGATTAAGGTGAACCAATGATGATTGGTGTTGATTGTTTATATTGAATATCAGCAAATGCCTAACTTATACATAAATTATCTTGTTTTGCCCAAATATAAACATGGTGACATAAGTAGGTGTCGGAGGTCCAGAGGGTTGAAGGTCCATGGAAGCCTAGAGGTCAAGTGCCAAAGGTGTAGAGGGTCGGAGGTTGGAAGCCCGAAGGTCCATGCCATAAGAGGGTCGAAGGTCTAAAGTGAGTCTGACATCTACACTAGACAAAATGTTAGACTTTTATTAGGATTATATCAAGAACATCAAAAGTACAAGTGTAGTGTATAACGCTCTTTATTTTTAAATTAGAGACGCATAGTTGTACACATGTATATGAAGGTAATGATTATTTTGCTTACTTGATGTTACAAAAGCTTGTCCTTATAGGAAATAAAACTAGTTCATCTTTCAATATTAAATGTAAGTACAATATTCCTTATTTTGTACTCTTTTTATATCACTGACTAGTTCAGAGAGTGAAGGTAAGCTAGAATACTTCTCTTCTATGGAACAATTCATATGAACTAACTTGGAAGACCACAACTTATACCTAGTGCACTTAAGTGTCACCTAATGTTTTCACTACTATACTAAACGACCGTAACATTATATAACTCTTATATTGTAGAACTAAGATTACATCAATATTTCAACAAATTTATATTGAAATATAGCATCTCCATTAAATTGCACACTAGTGTTTAACATGCTTAACAAGTACTTCAAACTAATTCCCATTCATAAACAATTGTATTGTCGATATTTATAATATTTGTACCCATGACCATCGATCAGCCTTGAACTTTAGAATTTAACAATTAAGTTGTTATTTGCATGCTCAAGTGTTTTGCTTTTATATATAGTTACATTAGCAGTAAACCTCTATTATTTATAACATATCTTTCATCATTTCTGCCTTATGGACATTTTTAACATAACTTAAATATAAGAATTAGCCCTTTATAAGTAAAGATGAATATCCTAAATTTATTACCTTTGTTAACCAAGGGTCAACTTGAGCTCATATAGAATCTGTAGACTAAGTTAGTAATAAAATATATGTGTGTGCACTAAATGCCTTTACCATGCAAGTCTTCATTTACTCAATAAATCATAATTATAAACATATGTTTTAATTATTTTCATATTTTGTAGACCATGTCATTCATCTTGAGTTGTATTAATAAAAATGTTGTTTTAATCCCTTTATTATCACAAGTTGTTATTATCTTTAAGTTTTTCTCATAATTCTACATTTGACCCACATTGACACAACTTTAACTAGCTTAACTGAGTTAATTAATATTGGAAATAAAGTGTGTTCTTACAACTAACTATTGTTTCATGTTATATTTGTTTAAATCAAATGATTTGAAGTTAATAACTAATTTAATCTAATGTTACTTATAACTAACATCATTAATTATTTATCATATGTTATTATATTTAATTTCTCACTATAGTTTAAGTTCAACATTATAGCCTACTTCCTTAATTAAAATTCATAAATACATGTGCTCTAACAAAAACTAGTTTCACACTTTTCATTAAAATATAATGGTCATTCTTACATTCAAATATGCCAGTTTTTTTTTCATAATCAAATATGCACATTTAAACATAAGTCTTTCCCCATTTAAACATTATTGTTAAAATCAATATTGAATTTTAATAAATAGTATCACATTTTAAAATCATGTCACTTCAAAATTTATACTCAAGAATTTTTTTTATTGTTTTTTAAATATGTAGACTTAGAATTTAAATATCACATAATCCACTTTCCAAGTTTGTAAGCCAAAACATATGTCCTAAATATAAGGTAATTTAAATCAACCTTAACATGCAATATGGAAGTTATCTTTTTAAGTGCTACTTTAATATTTAATTCATACCCACTGAGGCTTTGTACATTTGACTTTTTAAATATAAGTTTTAATATCAAATGTTAAAGTTTTAACTCAAAAAGTTAACACATGGCAACACATGGTTGTAAAATGGCTATCAACATTATCCCTTGTGTGAACTTGGACAACCCTAACGACCTAAAGTCATTCTAGTGAGACATATAGGGACCTCCCATACAGTGACTACATTCAAAACCCTAAAGGATAACTCTACATTATTTGTAAATTACATTATAAAATTAATATAAATTTAAACTTTAAACTATATATAAATTAAACATTAAATTATTTTAGATTTATATTTTGTATAAAACCCACTTTTCACTAGTGGGTGATTAATTGTTTTAAACCAATATAATTAAAAAAAAATTATTTATTTTACCATGGATTTATTTTTTCACTTATTCATTATTTATAATTTATAATCTATATGGACATGGTTTTTTTTAGTGTAATCAAATAACCATGCAATTTTGCTCAAGTGTAGGCATAAATTAACAACACATATATAAAGATTAATTCACTAGTTAATTAGGTTTTTCAAAGAGTAGCTTTTAAGCACCTTTTCTACCTTAAGAAAGAAGATTCAAAACCAGTGTTAACCGGAGCAATGAAAAACAGTTCAACAAGACATGATGGTCATAATGGGCATAATGCAGGAACTTAAGTAGATCGCCATTACTGTCAGTATAATTGCTTTCTGGCTTGTTATTGCAGTATCCTGCCCATTGATCCTTTGCATTTAATCATTGCAAAAATGATAATGAGTCATGTACAAACCTATAAATCACTTTTTGAATGTGTTTACAGTTTAGACTGAACAGTAAGTTCCTTTCGTAATATTTTTCCAGTGGGAGACTTAGGTATGAAATCCACAAAGATGACCTTTCTAATCTTCTTATATGGTGATACCTGTAAATTAAACATAATTTAATTAAAAAAAACTCAATATAAAACATAGATATATATAACATAATACTTGGCTAGCTACGAACTCCATAACTTGCTCTCCTGTCAAGTTACTGTTTTGCACTCGAACAATATAAGCAACTGGTATCTGTCCTGCTCGTTCGTCTGGAAAGCTGAAAAAACCAACAAGACAATCACACACGCACGCACGCACGCACACACTCACGGTACTACTGCACAATCTGCAATGTGTTTATGTGTCAAGAGTAGAGACTCCAGTTCTGCGGGAGCAACTTGGTAACCTTTGTACTTAATAAGCTCCTTAACGCGATCCACGATGAACACATAGCCATCCTTGTTGAAATATACCATGTCTCCAGTGTGTAGCCATCCATCTCTGTCCTTAGCTGCTGCTGTTGCATCGGGATTGTTCAAGTAACCTGAAAACACATTATATAATTATATAACACGCACACACACACACACACACACATATATTACCTTGCATGATACATGGACTTCTGATATATAATTCTCCCTTATGCCCAGGAGGCAAAGACTTTCCTGTTTGTAAATCTATCACCTTAGCTTCGTAACTAGGAGATAATTTTCCAGCTGCACCAATTGGACCAAATCCGCCACTAATCGGAAAGGTTGCCTCAGTCATTCCATATCCCTTCAGAAAATATTATATATATATATAAAGCAAATAAATATGGTTTTAATGATTAATACTATTAATAAGATACCTGAACAAAGCTCTCACAAACAGTGGGAAACCTTTGAAGAAAAGCCTGCATGGTATCTTTTCCAAGTGGAGCAGCACCACAGTGTATATATTTGAGTGTGTTTAGCTTAAACTCCGACACATTGGGGTTATTTAGCATATCTAAAACCACTGGTGGGGCAATTATTAATCGCGTAACTTCGTATTTCTCAGTGGACTTGAGAAGCCTGAAAATATCGTATTTCCTAAGGACCAATGTTGGACCCATTCTTAATACGTTGTAACACACTATTGAGAAGCCTGCTGTGTGAAAGAATGGAAACTGCACTTGTATAACATCATTGTCTTGTGACATATTGTTTTTCGATATGTTCATGCATTCCGAGGCTGCAATCATATTCCCATGTGATAGCATCACACCTTTACTTAGTCCTGCACACAAACATGATCGTATAAGAGAGAAAACATGTAGCACCACAATTCCTGCATATCAGCGACTGCGATGTACGCCCACGCCCACGCATGCATGCATATCCTCTCCCCCCCCCCCCTCTCTCTTTCACGCACGCACGCACGCACGCACACGCACACACCTGTGGTGCCAGAAGAATACAGCAAAACTGCAGTATCCGAATGCATTATTTCAACGTCAGGAACCCATGAAGGATCTCCCTTAAGCAGTCGATCAAACGGTAAAGCATCGTTTAATTTGATGCAGTTGATGTAATCTTGGGTGTGATCCTCAATAATAACAAAGGCAGATTAAACTGCTTAACCTTGTGAACACTATCACTTGTTGTAAATATTAATTTCGGTTTAGCGTCGTTTATTTGTTTACTAATCTCCACGACGTACTCACTGGATTCATAGTGGTGATAATTGCACCAATGTACAGTACGGACAAAAGTATAACTGGTACGTACAAAGTGTTCCATGACATGACCAAACAACATCTCCCTGTATATGTCTATAAGATATCTGTGTGTGGTGGAAGATGTCTACACATATAGTGTGTGCTTCTGTGTGTGTGTATGTGTTAGAATCTCCATTTAACAATACACATGGAGTGTACACCAGAGAGATTGTCACCTACATCACACGCACACACGCACCTGTTTAATGCCAAATATGGATACCAGGGAGTGAGAAATCGAATGCAGATTCGCACAAAGCTCGACTCCTGTGAGAGACTTGTCACAATAAGCATCTATAATGATAGATTTGCTAGCAGGGCATGAAAATGTAGAAAACATATACTGGACGATCCTTTGTCAATGAATTTTCCAGGATCTGGATATTCATATTCACTCTTATAATAATTCTTCCATTTTCTCCTCAACAAAATTATAAAATTATGCTACATAAAAGGGCACATGTTCTTGTCATTTGGAAACGCAGCCCCACTTTTGTATTAGCGATAAATAATTAAAATGGTAAATACTAAACCCAGAAAAAATATTATTTAAAGAAAACTTATATTACCAAATTATGTATATAGATGAAATGTATTAATTCTGAAGTTCTTTTTAATTTATATCTTATAAATACGTATAAAATTACTAAAATAATTTTAATTAACTATAATTAAGGAAGGAGGCTGAATTGTAGCTGTCATTTGTTCAAGTTGGCCTTTCGAATTTAAAATAGCCCTTGATATATTTATATATTTTTAAAAGTTTTGTCGTATATACGCTTTACATCAAATTTATACATATTACATATGCATAAATAACATGAATAATGATTCATATAACTTAGACCACAATTTAAATCATTTTATAATTAAGGTTTATTAATTATAAATAATAAAAATCATGATTAAAAGCAAAAAAAATACTTTATTATATCTATTTATATTTATATATATGGGAATGGACAACTAACTGCCAACTTTGACACTTGATTTAACTTCAGTTAAACTTAATTAAGTTTGTTAATACATAAGAATAAAATGCAAGATTATAATGTAAACAAGTGAGAAAAGTTGACCTATGTGACATTTAATAATGATACTAAAGAAACCCCAACTGGATTTTGATCATTAATAAAAAGTGATAAAAGCACATTCGTAACACTTTTTTTTTATCCTTAATATTTACTTTTAAAAATAATTTCTTTAGTTTAAGATTAAATTTTAATATTATTCAATTAAGTAATAGAAAACATATTTATATTATCGTTTTCTAAATGTATCACATTTATATAATTTGTAATAATATGGTACCACGGTTTAGAAAATCATAACAACGTACACTTCAAAATTAAGGATTAGTTTTAATGGAATTATAAAGAATGTTTTTTTTCACTTAATCTTGAATTAAACATAACGGATTTTACTATACATGAGGTTTTAATGATGTAAATTACAGTAAAGTTTTAAGGTTTACAGTGACACTTGGGGTTTTATAACTTGCCAAGTGTAAGTATGACATTATTCTCTCCACCTGCAACTGCAATGACCAATTGCAATGACAAATGTGTGTACACATGTGTGTGTGTGTTGTGGAAAGTAAATCAGCTAGCAGATACATTGTATAACAAGAGATTATATCTAACTTATTTCATCAAGATTTTGACTAGAAAATCTAATTTAAATACACAATAAATGTAATAAAAATTTTATATTATAATCGATATATCAATTCATTTTGAGATACTAATTTTAGACTTAATAATTATTTAATTTTAGTACATGATACAAATTTCAATGTGGCAGTGGAGTATACTTCGAAAATTATGTCCCTTCGTGTACCAACAACAATCGCACACGCACACGCACAAACAGCTTGTGTCCCAGATATATTTTCTCAGGCATGCTTGTGCAGGGAAACGTGCACTTCTTCGCAGTGCTACTCCTGTGCTGCAAAATTTAGGTTACAAAAGAAGCAAGATTATTTAATGACATGTAAGAAAGAGCCGCGTTTGACATATATAGTCGTGAGCAGTGCAGACATTGCATTTAACATATTATTATATAGTTAGTGTGATGGGATCTACACAAGTCTGTATCCTGGGGGGCAAATCCCCGTCACTAGGTTCGGCAGGCCAGAAAATGCCAACCTATCGATGGGAAATCCGGGTGAGTCCCTCACGTGTTCCCAGCTCCGGGAGTCGATTTCCCGCCTCCTGCAGGATCATGAGATACACCACGTTGACATCTGCTTGGAAATCTCCAACTCGGTATTCACCGGTTCGACGTGGCGACCGTTTAGGGTTTAGGGTTTAGGGTTTAGGGTTAAACCCTAAACCCTAAACCAGAATATGATAGGGAATTCTAAGCATCTTCAAGAATCCATCTCTAGCTCACAAAGTGAGATCGTCCGGGTTCGTAGACGAACACGAACACAAACACAGCATTTCCTTTACTGAGCTACTGTCATTGCCAGGAATCGTCAGAGCGATCCAGCAGTTATACTCTACTCTTTCGGAACAACCGGATTGAGCAAAGGAATGGTAATATGTCATTCAAACTTATCGCACTCGCACTCATGGCAGTTGCAGTATGATCGAGGCCGGTGGTGGAGACGACAAAGCTTGTTTTGTTCTTATGTGCAGCACAGTTTCTGGTGGCCCTACGCTTGTTTTTCTTAGAAAGTACAATCTTACTATCTTGCCAACTGAATCGTTACGGCTCCCTGTTGGTGATGTGTACTAAGCTCATTCAGTTAGGGTCTGAACGGCTCCCTGCTGGTGATGTGTACTAAGCTCATTCAGCTAGGGTCTCAACTGGCGGAACGGCCCGTGGTTAACAGAGGTGTAACAAGGAGCTGGAAGGGCATGAATCTCTTAGCGTAGGAACATATCCCTGTACGTATATTCACCAGTAATGGATGTGTTTTTATGGGAAGCTCTGAAGGCAATTAAGAGGAACACATGCAGACCTTTTTACGTGTAGCTTCTTGAGTGAAATAACAAAACAATTATTATCAATCAATATCGCCTTCATCTTGTGGAGCAATTTATTCACGAGCAAGGTTGGTTTGTGACGGAGATCTTGAACAATATGACCACCAGTCACAAAGCTCTACCAATTCCCATCTTTGATGAGATCGATGGGGAGAATTGGGCCAGTGAAATAGGTTTTATTTTCAATTGCTTATTATATACATTAATAAGCCTGTACTTCTTTAACTTCTTGTTGTGTATACCCTAACGTTACATTTTAACTATATCTGAACGATCGTCATGATTAACCTAATCGTATGGTCACCACAGTACTAGTGTTCTCCCCTCATTCGTGACTGGGGCATGTCATCACTCCCAATGATCTGCGAAGCTTATGGAAGTCCGCTGGGTTTGTCAATATGTCCGCCACCATTTCTTTTGTTGGACAGTACTTCAACTCCAATGTCCAATGTCAACTTGTTCACAAATATAGTGAAATCTGACTTAGATGTGTTTTGTTCTGGAGTGATAGTGGGAATTCTTTGTCAGTGCAATTGCACATTGATTGTCACTTGATACCTGCATTGGTTCATTTTGATGTTGCTTGAGGCCATCCAAATGATTTCTCAGCTAAACTCTTTGTGTTGCCATAGTCATGGCAAATCATACATGCTGCTTTCTTGACCAAGTAATAGCTCTAGATCTCACATGAAAAAGATATCTTAAGGTTGACTTTCTGCAATCTAGATCTCCTGCAAAATCTACATTTGTGTAGCATGTTAACTTGAATTCTTCTGTGCTCCTGCACTGGTATACTAGCCACAGATTTGTAATGCCTTTCAGGTAACAAAGTATTTTCTTAACTATTGTCCACTTGGATTTTATATGTAATGGGAAACTCTTCCAACAACGTAGAAAATATCTAGAATGGTACATACGGTTAAGTAAATCAAATAACCAACTACTTAGTGATATAGAACTTTGGCCATCCATTGCAACTCTTCCTCTATCTTCGGCTCATCTCATAAGAGAGATGGATATTGTTCTGCATTGGAGTGGAAAAAGGATTTAACTCACTAAATTCAAAGCGATTCAAGATGTTTAGGATATACTGCTTCTGTGATAACATGATCACTCCATCTCCTCGCTGAATCTTGATTCCCAGGCAGTAGTGAATATCTCCCAACTCGGCCATTTCAAACTCCGCCATCAGCAACCTCTTTGTCTCACGCATCCACGTATCAGCATTTGCCAAGAGTATGCAATCATCTACATACATTGCAACTATCACCAGCTTATCTCCATGTAGACGTTTGTGTCTACTACACTACATCGAAAGACTACTCATATGAGGAAATTGTCGATTCATTCATACCAAGCTCTAGGGATCTGCTTTAGCCCATAAAGTGATTGGCACAAGCAATAGAATGGTGCTTTTTTCTCCCCTCAAGCTCAAATCCAGCTGGTAAGCTAACATATACCTAGAGCTCGTCATTTAAGAATGTTGTCTTTACATCTAGTTGCTCAATGTGTAGCGAGTATTGAGCAGCTAGGGCCAGTAGCAATTCAATAGATGCCAACTTCACAACAAGTGAAAACGTTTCTTGGAAGTCAATGCCTTCTACCTGGGAGAAGCCTCGAGCTACTAGTCGAGCTTTATATCTACAGAGCTTTCCATCAACACCAGCTTTGATCCGAAACAATCGGCTAGGAGGAAGTCTGAAAACTGGATGTAGAACTGCATTCTTCTCCAATGACTGCAATTCACTTTGAATAGCTCCCTAGCATTCAGGGGCATGAGGGATGGCCATCGCATGCTGAAAAGTCTGAGGCAACGCATTCCTAGAGATTGACTTTATAGTAAAATAAAATAAAAACATGTGGGGGGGTCCAGATCTTGCTGATTTTGCTGCCTGAATTCTTCACATGAGGTAGCCTTTGCTACTTTCATCTTGATCTCTTCTTAATATTGCTGCCCTTTCTCTATCAGATTTTATGGGTGAGTTGATCTCCACATAGGAGGAACCCTAGGAACTTTTGTAGAATATTATCTTGATTTGAATTATCAAGAAATGGCGTCTGATGTGAAACAACATGAGAGGGCAGCTGAAGCTTTGTACTCCCTTGCTGCCTTTGTGATGGATGTGGAATAATCTCCACTTCCTCCTCTTTGCCATCCTCTTCCACCACGCTATTCACTATAGTGGCATCATGCCATGATTCATAGGTTCTTCATTCATAAAAAATTACGTCTCGAGGGATGATCAAAGCTCTGGAGTTAAAATCTAAGAGCTTATAACCATTGCTGATCTCACTATGCAGATCTAAAACTTTTGGTTTACTTCTCAGCCACAACTCTTCTAACGTCTTTTCATTTTCCACATCTGTTGTTGGTGAGCGATTCTACAAATATGTTGCGGTTACAACTGCTTCGGTCCAGTATGTTTTTGGAAGTCCGAAGTTGGCTAACATCGCACAAGATGCTTCAACTAATGTCATGTTCATGCTCTCTACTACTCTGTTTTGTTCCTAAGTATAGGGGATAACAATTTGATGTTTGATTCCCTTAGCTTTGCAATAATTTGTAAAAGCATTAAAAACATACTCTCTTCCACCATCATTGTAGAGGATTTAGTTTGTGTCCAGTTTTAATCTCAACAGCAATATGAAAATCTTTGAAGTGTTCAAATGTTTCAAACTTGTGTGCCATGAACTTAACAAACGCCCGTCTTAAAAAGTCATAAATGAAAGTGAGGAAAAATTGCTTTCCTCCTGGACTCTACACCTACATGGGCTCACATAAATTAGTGTGTATTAGCTCCAAGGTAGTTGAAGCTATGTGTTGTGTTAGTTTTTCAAATGGTAGCTTATGCTGCTTGCCATGAATGCATGGATCACAAACATGTAGGAAGGATTCGCTACATGTCACCATCTTGTCGTCAACCAGCTTTTGAATCGCCTGTTGATGGAGGTGACCAAATCGTATGTGCCATGTCTCAACATTTGCTTCTGATCCATTATGAGTGAGAATAATTGCTGCAATCAGGTTTGTTTCCGCTCCCTTTGCTTTTCGTTCACACTGAAATGAGCAATTTAGCTATAATAAGTTTCTAATCATGTTTACATTTGCGATTTTCCCATGCTTCGAATGAATGAGGAATTGCCTTTAGAAGAGAAAATGACTTTAAATCCTTGATCGATGATCAAAGCAACTATTAGTAAGGTCTCAGTTGCTTGAGGTACGAATTTCACTCCATTTATTGAAAACAACATTTAACAATATTGAATCATTATTGTCCCTATTCTTCCACATGTAATTTTGCCCATTTTCGATAATGGTAATATCTTAAATCATTTTAATATCGAACTCTTTGTTATTTATAACATGTTGCCCTATTGTTGAATCCAGCCAAAGATTGAATTGATCGTCTTCATTCTTTGTCTAGTTGAGTCCCTTCAACATTAGTAAGTAATTCATAGTTGATTGAGTATTCAATTGCTTCTTCTTGTCACCATGCAGGCATTCTTGTTCGTAATGTCCAAGTTCTTTGCATTTATTGCAGCAACCCTTTGTGTTCCGAAGCCAAATGAAGAGGTTGAACTTGAAATACCTTCATCTTTAGGACCTAGTATGTCCTAGACTGATCTCTTCAAATTCTTTTTAGTACGAGCCTTTTTCTTCTGCCTTGTCTGGAACTCTGGCTACTAAAGTTGCTCTTTGAATTTGCAAAGTAAAGAATTTGATCTCTTCGACAATCCTTAGTCAATATCATTTATATCTTCTCAAGGTCAAACCCTCCACGAGTGACACAAAGAGTTTGAAAAGGTCCTTTCAACTCATCCTTCAACCCATTTTGCAAAACCCATTTTGTAAAACCCCTTAATCTCATCTTGACCGGTGGATGATCTTTGCACACCCTCCATTTCATGTACAAATGATTTTACTCTAGTAAAAATGCTAAAGCTAACTTGTCCATTCCTGATGGAGTTGAAAGAACTTTGCTTTGTGAAGAAACCTAAAGTAGGCTTTGCTTTCCTTGCTAAGAGTCTTCTTGATCTCGGTCCAACGGTGTCCAAATGGCACCAATATGTGGGCATTTGGTTGAATCGTTCACCACATCCACAAGTCCTTCTCCATAAGATAAAACTGGAGTGACATGCTCAATCCGTGAAATCCTTTTCCTTAGTAAACCTCCACTTGCTCTCTTAGAGATGACGCCATCACGACAGCATAAGGTGGCTCCGTTACCATATGAAATAAAAGCTGAACTAGCCTTTAAAGTCTTGGTGCCGTTGCAGCTACTTATATTATATATTAAAACATCATGAACAAAGTTATTATATACATCAAAAAGCCTATATACATCAATAAACATGTACATCTTCCAACTTCTCGTTGTGTATATTACCTTAACGTTACATTTGAACTGTATCCGAACGATCATGACGCCTGACGTAATCGTACGGTCAAATGTTTACTTACTGAAGCAGTCTCCACGAGCATGGTACGAGCACTTCAGAAAAACCACGAAGATGGCAATGTCTATCTCTAGGTCACTCAATGACTATTTTATGGTGGCGACAACAGCAATTGAGAGTTAGCTCGTTCATTTCTTTGAACAGAAGTTCAGTTTGAGATCTCTGCCATGAGAGAGCTATTATTTTGCATGGGCATCCAAGTTCTTAGAGACAGTGATCCAAGCTCACTACGTTGTTGAGGTGTTGTTCAAGTTTCACATGCAAGACTGAAAACCCATTTCTACTCCATGGACACTTTGAGCACAATGCAAAGTCCTACATATGAGGAGGAGCAGCAAACAATGGCAAGGTTCCCGTATAGGCAAGTTGTCGGTTGCTTGATTTATTTAGCAGTGGGTACGCATCCAGACTTGTCCTTTGCAGTGGGAGCAGTATCTAAGTTTTTAGAAAACCCAGGTGAAAAACATTGAATAGCATTAAGTGTATCTTCAGGTACCTGTAGGGTACAAGAGATCTCAGGTTGATGTACAGCAACGAAAATACCAGTATGCTCCAATGCAATGGGAGCAACAGTAATAGAGAAGCTCATGGTCGTGAGATGGAGCTGGTTGGTTTTACCGACTCTGATTGGGCAGGTGACAAAGACTCAAGGAGATCAATTCTGGCTACTTGTTCTTCTTGGATGGTGGCCTGATAAGCTGGAGTAGCAAGCGACAAGCAATTACAACACTATTTTCAACAGAGGCTGAATGCAATAATTGCTGCTCAAGAAGCTCTCTGGGTGCAAGACTTGCTACAGCATATTGAACTTTAAGTTCACCAACCTGTTCCGCTGCTATGTGACAATAGGAGCTGTTGAAGAACTCCAAGTTTCATGCAAGAACAAAACACTTTGATATTAAGGTACACTTTGTGCGATAACAAGTGGAACAAGGAAAAATCTAGGATGACAGTGGGTATAATGACAAAAGCCATTGGCAAGAGACGACAAGTACTTTCGGCAGCGAAAGAGATGAAGATTTTCGATCCTAGCTGAGTGGGAGTGTTGGTGACGTGTACTAAGCTCATCCAGCAAGGATCTGAACTGGCGGAATGGCCTCGTGATTAACAGAGGTGTAACGAGGAGCGGAAGGGCATGAATGTCTTAGCGAAGGACATATCCGCTGCACATATATTCACCAGTAATGGATTGTTTTTATGGGAAGCTCTGAATTCTACTCCCCAATATCCTGGAGCTTGCTCACTAACATCTCTGATGTCAGCAGCTGCGCAGGACTTGCTCGAGGGAACGATGGTGAAGTTCTGTAAGACCTGACCAAGAAAGTGACTTTGACTGACTGCAGTGGTTATACTGACTGAGACTGCAGTTGTGGGGACCGGAGGGGGGGGATTGTGGGAAAGATTGAAACCTACACTGGAGGCCAAAGTAGTAGATCAGCAAACTAGTGAGGCTTTGCCACCGAATGGAAGAGGAGAATTTGATTAAGAGGACCAACCATTAAATGCAAGGTATATATATTTCTAGTATGCATGTGTCTGATAGATATGTATGTAAATATGTCTTTTTTTAATAAATTTTTATGTAGGCTATTTGAATAATCCAGTTGCACAGCTGAATCTATTCATGAAGAAGGGCTAAATGTATGTAGTGGATCGTTAAAGGAGGTATGTATCTCTCTCTCTCTCTCTCTATAATATATATATATGTATATATATAATTTGCATATCGAGAATGTCATAGATACATGAAATGATTTATGTTAGATTGCACCAGCGGAGTTGGAAGCCCCCTCTACTGCTGCATCCAAGCATCGCTGTTGTTCTCTACAATAATCTTAATATGTATTTCTTTATTGTTTTTTTATATTTTAAATTCCAGATGAACTTGCAGGAGATTCACGTGCTTACATTGCACAAAGGGGCTTATTAAGTGAAGAAGTTATAACCTTCATCTAGTCAAGTAAGTGATGTGCACGTGTCAACCTATAAATATATAAAAAATTCATCTAAATTTATAGCGTATGTGTGAGTTTATTTTAATAATCTACATATTTATTTAAACAATTATACTTTATATTATACTTTTTGTAGATTACTATATATATATATATATATATATATATATATTTACACAAATGCTCTATCTATTAGCTCTGAAATACTTTGTAATGTACCTTAAGAAGTATCACTAAGTACACTAGTACCAACATAAGTTAACATTGTTTCATATTAAGATCGAGCACAAAGTAAGAAAAGATAATGTGGTGGTTCGTGAGTTCAATACGCATGTTCATTTTGTATCATGTTAGTCTTAATCTTTATCTTAGTAAATGTAACCATTATATAAATTTAAAATAATTATAAAATAAAATTTATAGTACTTATCAAATGAAAATTTAAAACAACATCAATACACATCGTATGATTTTAAAAAATCACATGGTTTTTCACTATAATTTTTTACATGGTTTTTGAAATTGTTATGGTTAGCCATTATGGCTGAAAAAATAGACATCGTTTTTGACAATCAATATGATTTAAAAATTGATTTGGTACATTTAATGTGGTTTTTAATAATACTTTTTATAATTATTTATGGTGGTTTCATCAAAAACAATTGGTTTTTGTAAATAATTTGCAATATACATGGTTTTAAAAATGTGATCTTTAAAATGGTTTTGTATAAAATAATTTTAGTGATTTAAATAAAAAAGTAAATTTTTATAATTAATTATTTTTAAAATGTTTTTTAATATATGCTTTTTTAATTAAAAAAATTTATCATCATCTAATAGATTCTTTAAAAAATCTTATCATATGATAATATATGTACACACTTCTACTGATGGTACTCCATTCAATATGGGTCATCCATAATAAATGGTTTTCTTACATGGTTTTTAAACTATATATATGATTTTCTTAAATATATATAATTTTTTTGAATTTAGTAAAATTTGTGAACTATAACATTACAAACTCAATATTTAACTTGAGCCGTCCATAATAAATGATTTCTTACATGGTTTTTTAAAAATTACAAATCCTAAATTCAATTTAGGTTATACATCATTATAATTATAAATTTAAATTCAATTTAGGTTGTTCTTTTCCTACATTTTTACTAGTTTTTTTCTTTTGCAACCTTCTTTCACAATCTCCATCTTTGATTAAGTAACTATATAGCACAATAATAATTACATAAGTTCCAACATTGCCTCCATCTTCAAATTAAAAATTAAAAAAACATGTTTAACGATTGTATAAGAAGGTTTCATGAGTATGGTGAGTTACATGTTCAATTAAAATGTGTGTGGTTTTGTAGGGTATATAGAATGTTAAAAATGACATTATTTTTGTGTTCAAAGTACCTATGCTTGTGAATTTTTTAATCATATAATGAATGAACTCCATATAAGTCTCTCTTTCTCATCATGTAATCATGTTAATAATACATGATTTATACATATTGTACATTGATTTACTATACAAAATATACTTAAATTAATTTCTTGGGCCTGGCAGCCTTATGTAAGAGTTATTTTTACAAAGAAAACTCTCAACTCATGTACTCTCTCTCTCTCTCTCTCTCTCTCTCTCTCTCTATATATATATATATATATATATATATATATATATATATATATGTGTATATGTGTTTACTCTTTTTTACATTGTTCATCTCCATTCTATATTTCAAATGTGGGCTGAAGTTATAGCAACTTTAAATGACAATGAGAGAGTTTTGCAATAAATACACGTGTATGCATATGTATATATAAAAAAAAAGATACATGTGTGTGTGTATATGCATATACTTTTTTGAGCTTAATTGAAGCATGCAATACCCTGTGGGTGTGTGTTGTTGTGTAGCTATGTGGATACATGTTACTACATGTATGTCCCTTTAGACTTGTATATGTTCATAAGTACATAGATACATATCATATATTTATTTTTAATTTATTAAACAACTTACACAAGGAGAGTTTATTATATTTGAACATCATGAAGATGAGAAGTAAACATTGGTATAAAAAGTGTTTTCTAGCGAGAGTGTTATAGTAAAGTTGTAATGCATAATCATATTGACACTGTTTTGAAGGCAAGTACTATATACTATTAGTGTGTGCATGTGTGATTGTATGATTTGTATGTTAGTTTTAATTTTGAGATTAAATATTTATACATACCCAGAAAAAATAGTGGTTGAAATTTGGACTCAACATAATATCTAATTGAAAACTATGCTTTTTGGAGTATAAACCACTATAAAAACTAGGGTTGGCCTTTACACTCACTATAATAACTAGCCATACCATATTAAGAACCATATTTTTAGAGTAGAAATCATTATAAAAATCGATGACTGAACTTCATATTCACCATAATAATTAACCACACTATGTTATAAACTATATTTTTTTAAATTTCAAACTCACCGTAATAGCTAACCAATATCATGTTAAAAATCATGTTTTTTTATAGTAAAAATAAAAACCATTATAAAAAGCCAATGGCTAAACTTTAAACTAACCATAATAATTAATCATACTATGCATACTAAATAGCATGTTAGCAAGTTACACAACCAGCTCAAAAAACCATGTGCCACACTTTGTCTAAAACCACCCATAAAACAATATGCTAAACTATTCATAAAACAACATAGTGAGACCACTTTAAAAACCATTATCTTTCTATAATTTTTAAAACCAACATGGTGGTTAACTTGAAGTTTAGTCACAGGTTTTTAAATGGTTTTGAGGTAAAAACCATGTGATGTATTGTTATGGATGGAAAGATTTAAAATGACCATTGAATATGATTCAAGATGATTGTTGATGATACACATTTAAGATGATGGCCAATGGGGCGTTAATGGCAGATATACATACACACCCACCACACCCACTGAATAAACTTAATATATAAGACTAATACACATGCCCACTGTTCCAACACATTTTTTTAAATCAAGAAATTTTATTATATGAAACTTTTAATTTAAGGTTTGGGAATAAATTTTATACAAACTTTTAATAATTTCCTGCATTAAGGTTTCTTGGATTATAATTTTAATTTCATGTTCTGATGTGCATATCGAAAGAGAACATAGAGTTGTACATGTGTGAAGACTAGTCTAAGCAAGTAGATATTAATTATTTCTAAAGATTGTACTTAAGACTTGAGATAGTTATTAAGAATGTTAAGCGAATTGGGAATTGTCTCTTATTGAATGGATGTGGGAGTTGGATGGTGTCAAGTTAATCCTTGGCAGCATCATATTTTGGTTCCTATGAATTTCTATGTAACGATCTTGCAATTGATTAATTGTAGAAGTGCTCTTCTCACTCTTAAGCATGTCCCATTACATAAGCTATCGAAGATAAATGTTTCTCAATAGTATTATGATGCACCCCTTGAAGCTGAGCTTATATGGGAAGATGCTTAAAGGAGTGAGGTGGTTGATGAACTCGATTGGGAAGTCCCATGTATCACTTTCATCATATGTGTTTAAAGTGTTAACATAATGTAAATGTGCAAAATTGCCAATCATTTTGTTCAACACATTCTCATTAATCTTTAAAGTATTCTCATTTTGGTGTTAAAATAGCATTGTAAAGAAAATGTTCCATTTTTCTTAGGTTAATTCTTTTTTTAAATATCTTAAATATACGTCTTGTATAATACATTATTTTGTATTTTTATAATGTCACTTGGTAATTTCATGTCATTATTCATTTTCTGTTTGAACAAGGTTGCTGACCATGTTTCTTGTGCTATCCAACCCTCATATTCTATGTGAGCTATAGTGTGGTAAAATTGAATCAAAGATGGTTTTTGACACACTTTATCAAATTTCTATGTAAGTCACACTTTTTATCATGATCATTCCTCTGAATGGCTTGATATTATTGAGTATCTCCTTCATAAGTGGATCCATTGATGTGAGGGCATTTGTATGGGTCATATTATCTCATTTCAAACCAACACCTTTGTGCCTCTTATTGCCTCAACTTGTTTGCTCATTGGACGCATTGTTGAAGTTGATTCTGGTGTAGCTCTAATGGCAGCTTAAATGTGAGTTCTAAGCACCCTTTAATAATAAACTGCTATGTTGTCCATGTTACTGCCATGACTTATATACCCCTTTTTCTTAATATGTTGATGAGTGTGTTGAAGAGGAATGTCTTTCTTGTACCTCTTGGTCCATTGACATTAAGGTAAAATGCATTTGAAGTTTTATCCTGGTTGATGGCTTGGAGAAGTATGTTGATGATATTCTTTTGGTCAGTATTCAACTTTTCATAGTTCTCTTGTTTTTTCAGCTTGTTCTTGATTAGGGTGATGTTATTTGATCTATATGACCCTAAATCTGATCCTTTCTCGGCTCTGGTAGTTGAAATGTTTAACAACTTGTTTCATTAGTAATAAAGATGTCATTGATATTGATGAGTGCTACGTTGTATGCATGTTTGTTTGTCATATGTCGAGCAAACTAGTTTGCAGCCAAATGCCCCTTGAACTTTTCTCATAGTTGAAGAGGATTTGATGATGTGCAATAGATGCATATAAAATGAAATGTTTGACAAAGTTGCACAAGCATTGAAACACAATTGCAACATCAATAGACTCTCCCATTCCAAGTCATCTGCAAGGAGACCGAGCTCTTTAGCACCTTTGTAGAATATGCTACATTGCTTGTCATCGACATTGCGAATATTGAAGCTCGTGGCATCTTTCATGTGTAACATGAGGAGACAGAGGTAATACCTTTCTATGTCCTTTTGGTTGACATGTGTACATTCTTGAAATAAGCTTGAACATTTTTTTTTCTATTCTGTCATAATCCTTTACCTTTATGTAAGTGATGTAAGTGTAATGCTAGGGAAGTTTTGGCTATGTGTAGTTGTGTGCAGTTGGGTGTGTTCAACTCAAACCATGCTATCAACATTGTTCTTATTCTTGTTGTTCTTGCTATCATTGTTTTCTTCACCTTGTTAAAGTGGTTGTTTCGTAGGTCGACTAGAAATTGATAGATGGAGTGGGAGTGCTTGTGCATGCTATAGTTGAATAGGTGCCATATTGCTTCTGGAGGGATATGTACTAGCATCGATTTTGTTGTAGTTGTACATTGGTGTATTGCCTTTGTTGGTTGTTGGACACTTATCTTAATGCATGCATGGTCATGGCCCTTGTGAATGTAGTCATAGATATACTTGATGCTCCACTCCTAACAAATAAAGCACTGCTCGATGTTGATATGTGTGACATATTTGGATGTGAGATACCATTTCAAAGTATGACTAAGCTATTGTCAAATGGTGACGCCTCCTTGCTAGTACTTTGTGCCATCTCGTCTTTAATACTCTAGGTAGCCATCAAAGTTCACAGTAGTGGTAATCCTGAAGCGTTTACTACATATCTTTACATGTACCACATATGATAAGAGGGCACACAACATCTTGGAACATACCTTTAAGCTAGTGATGTTGTTTACTTGAACACAATGTGTTTACATGAATGAATCATAACCTCTAAACAATTTCATGCAAATTAGAAATTCTTTGGGTTTGGAATTTCAATGTCATTGTTGTTCCTGATCTTATCTTCTTACTCAAGGATAAAAGCATGTGACAATGTGGTAGATTCCGCGTTTGAAACTCAATTGTGTGCATATATGCATTGACCCATTCAAAGATGGGTTATAGTGATGTCCTTAAGGAAGGATTTTAGTTTTGCTGTGAAAAACACATGCTACCAAGTCTGGCATGTCTTTCACTACTTGTCATGCTTCCATGTGTCTCGTATTTCTAATCGATTCAAGTTGCATGTAAACATGATGAAGAGATATATGCCTTGCCGAATCTTCTTATGAGTGTCATGGAGTCTTAGTAGTTTGTTGCATTGCTCTTAGGCTTGACAAATATAAGGATGGAGGATGATCAACTTTCCTATTGCTGACCTTTGTTGTTCTGCTTCATGGTTGATGTATTTGATGAGACCTTAGTACATTTTAGCACAAATTGCATTTGGTTATGCATAGGAAGCTAAGGTTGTTGGTTCCACCCATGCACACACATTGATAATAAATTATTATGTTAGTTTTTCACCATTGAGTAAAAGGTGAATCTTTGTCTTTTCCACTTGTTGTTGCATAGTGAAAGTTTGTTTCATTTAAATCCATCCTCAGTCACTGTGTGATAATAACAATAGATATGTGAGGGATATCATAAATGGGTTTGTTATTTCAATGTTCCTTAACATGCCACCTCTCTAGTGTAGCAAATATCATAATTAAATGGTGGTTCTTGTTTGGATTCACAAATATAGTTATAATCTTATTCTTTGGCCAAATTATACCTTTGTAAATCTAAGTTAGGACGATTGACACTAAAGTACATTCTTACATCTGCTTGTTAGGTTGCTTATTCAACTTCATGCATCATCTTCAAAACTTGAGTAAAAAAATTGCATGTTCTGAGTAAGTTATTCAATTTCTAGTAATGCAGAATTACAATCATATTTAAGCATTTATAAACTCTTTTCTCAAGTGCATACTTTAAATTTAAAATGTAAGTTGTGTGTATATGCATTGCATGCATTATATTTTGGATTATAAGGCATTATCCTTACCTTGGGCATTCATCGACACATTTGGGTATATAGGTCTTATTCTATGGTAGACCTAGCCATGGATCTTGAAGCAATATAGATTTGAGTGTTAAAATTTTCTATGTTGACACCAAATTGATGCAAACATCAATGCACTATTGCATGTTCTAATATACTTTTAAACTCTTTATTCTTTAAGGATTAGATCTCTGATAGAAGATCCAATTTCACCTTGCCAATCTAGTAGCATTTCTTTGTTTTATCATCTTTAAACACCAATTCATAATGGATGCATTCTTTATTGTGTTCCACATTGGTGGGTTAGAACCTTTCTTAAAATGACACTTCTTGTTACCCTATTGTCGAGGGATTGCCCCTCTTACTTTGTTTTCTTAGTGCATGTTCAGCCAACCTCTCCTGTCACTCATGCTTGGTCTCACCTTTTTGTACTTGCAACCTTTTATCCTTCTTGACTTGTGCTTGGGATGCCAACCTTTTTCATTGTTTATACTTGATCTCACCTTTATGTATTAAATTGTAGCATTTTGTCCCTCTTAGCTTGTGCTTGCCTCTCTCGTCGTTCATCCTTGGTTTCACCTTTATGTACATGTAGTCTTTTATCCTTCTTGGCTTGTGCTTAAGACGCTAGCCTCTCTTGTCCTTTATGCTCAGTTTTACCTTCATGTATATGCAACCTTTTGCCCCTCTGGGCTTGTGCTTGGGATGCTAGCATCTCTTGTCATTCATCCTCAATCTCACCTTCATGTACATGTAGCCTTCTGTCCCTTTCAACTTGTATTTGAGATGTCAACTTCTCTCAATATTTTGGTCTCATCTTCATATACATATAGCCTTATGTCCCTCTCAGCTTGTGCTTGGTGTCACAACCCGATACAGGATACAGGATGCAGGATACAGGTTTCCGGATACAGGATACAGGATGCAGGATTTCGGATACAGGATACGGGTTACAGGATATGCCTGCAGGATATTCCTACAGGATATACCTATAGGATATTCCTATAGGATATGCCTATAGGATATGCTACAGGATATGCCTAGAGGATAAGGGACACTATTCTTAGCTCATGACTAGATTAGACTCATGACTAGATTAGCTTGGAGTTGTGAGCATAAAAGCTCCGACCTAATTGTTGTACAATCAGTTACTATCAACACCAGTCATTCTACGATTATTCTTGTTCCTTGCTCTTGTCTTGTTCTTGTCTTACTCTTTGCCTCCTGCTCCTGTCTTGCTCTTGGATCCTGTCTAGTTCCTATCTTGTTCCTGGATCCTATCTGATCCTGTCCTGCTCCTGGATCCGTCCTGTTCCTGGATCCGTCCTGTTCCTATTCCTGTTCCTGGTTCCTGTCCTGCTCTCGGTCCTGTTCCTGAGTCAAGCCTTCCTGTTCCGGAATCCTACTCGTTTCCTGGTTCCTGGATCGTGGCTTGACAGTTTGATAGTAACTGCTTTCATAGCTCTTCGTTTCCTAGCTACTTTTTTTTCCTTGATTCTTTTCCTTCGTTTTTCTCCTTTCTTTCTTTCATAAGATCATGGCTGATTTTGAGCACTTTCAACGCGAGCACCAAATGTTGCTCATGAGCTGGCCACTTTGCGCCAAGTGGTCACCGATTGCAAGGCTCCACCCATGCGGCACATGCAGCTGCTGATGCATCCTCCAAGGCTGCTGCGCAGGCTCTCTCTCAGGCATCGGTGGTTCCTTCTTCATCGAACTTTTCTCCGGAGCCGAAGATCAGCATGCCAGAGAAGTTCAGTGGCAACCGTGCCGATTTCCAAGGTTTCCTGAATCAGATCCGGCTCTTGATCCGCATGCAACCACGCCGCTACTCGACGGATGCACAAAAGGTTGGCCTTTTGGCATCCTTACTAAGTGGATCTCCACGAGCTTGGGTTGCTCCCTTGCTGGAGCGTGACGACCCATTGATGGAGACTTTGAAGGTTTCGTGGCTGCCTTTGAAGCCTGTTTTGGAGATCCTGATAAGTACCGTTCTGCATGCACAAGTTACGGAAGGCTCACACAAGGATCCAGACCAGCTTCGTTTATGCATCCGAATTCCAGCAATTGTGCACAAACATTCCATGGGACGAGACTGCATTGATCGAACACTTTCGTTTTGGGCTGAGGGATGATGTGAAGGACCTTCTCCTTACATTACCGGATGCTCAAACGTTAGCGGAGATCATGCAACAGGCCGTTCGCTGCGACAACCGTTTGTTCGAGCGCCGTCAGGAAAAATTCCGTCAGCAGTTCCTGCCAACAATCCTGTAGCCGTAGCACATGTTCCTACGACACCTTCTGGAGCAGTTCCTATGGAGGTTAACAAATCCAAGCGTGGCCCACTTTCAACTGCTGAGAAGCAACGTCGTCGGGTGAGAACCTATGCTTGTATTGTGGTGCAGCAGGACACAAGGTGGCGGAATGTCCTAATAAAGCCAGAAGTTCAAGACGCGTGAAGCCGAAGCTGAAGTTCAGTCGGAAAACTTCAATGTCCACTTCGTCTAGGAGCCGCGAAGTTGGACGTAGGTGCAGGCTCCATTGGTGCTGCTCATACCATTCCATCACTCAAGTTTCCTGTACACATTCGCCTCAATCGAGAGCTCAAGGAGTTTGCCCTGTTAGACACTGGTGCAAATGCATGTTTCATGGATGACACTTTTGCAGCTCAGCATGGCATTCCGGTGGTGAAGTTGAAGCGTGCATTCCTGTAGAGGTGGCCGATGGTCGTTTGATTGCTTCTGGCGCAGTTACCCACGCTACCACACCTCTCTCTTGCAGTCATGGCGCATTCAACTGTTCAATTTCCTTCAACTTGATCAAGACTCGGTCGACTCCCATCATTTTTGGCATGCCATGGTTCGTTGTTGCAAATCCGCAGATCGACTGGAGGTCTAGGACGCTCACGTTTTCCTCTCCAGCAGCCAGGATCAATCCTGTACCTTCCTGCGTGCAGGATACATCCTTGGTGTCTGAGGCAGTACAAGCTACAGGATTGACCGTGCCTGTTCCTGTACCAGTGTTGAAGACTCTCCTCGACAGGATTCACCTATGTCAGTTCCTCAGCACATCCGCAGGTTCTCTCCACTCCTGTAAGTTTGCGGATTCCTGTACAGGGTTCTTCCAATCCTGTATCAGTGTCGAAGGTTCCTCCTCAACAGGATCCACCTCCTGTTGGTTCGTCAGCACACTCACAGGCTCCCTCACTCCTGTGCAACCACGGACTTCTGTACAGGATTCTTCCAATCCTGTACACTCGTCAACATCCACACAGGTTTCTCCCAATCCTGCCTCCTTTTGTTACTCTTCCTCTGTTCCACCCCCCAAGATCCTTCCTCTTTTTCAGTCACAGCTCCCTCCTGCTCCTCTCCGAGTTCTTACCACTACCATGCATGAACTTACCACTGATCCTGCTCCTTTCCACCTTTTTGCCTTTCAAGTAACTCCTACGTCCTCTTCTACCTTTCCTGTGTCTGACTCTCCTGTTTTTCAATCTCCTTCGCCTACTCCTTCTCCTTCTCCTCCTTCTTCTCTACCATCCAAGTACCACGACTTTAAGGACGTTTTTGACAAGCACAAGGCTACAGTTCTTCCTGTTCACAGGTCCTACGACTGTCCTATTGATCTTGCAGAAGGAAAGACCCACCGTTCGGACCGATTTACGCATTGTCACCCACAGAGTTGGAGGTTCTTCGCCAGTACATCGAGGACAACTTGGCATCCGGCTTCATTCGTCACTCAAAGTCCCCTGCAGGAGCGCCAATCTTCTTTGTCAAGAAGAAGGATGGGAGCTTACGTTTGGTTGTGGACTACAGGGGTTTGAATCAAGCTACCATTCGGAATCGGTACCCGTTGCCATTGATCCCGGAACTTCTCGATCGGCTGCGAGGAGCAAAGGTGTTCACGAAGATCGACTTACGAGGGGCCTACAACCTTGTACGGATTCGTCCGGCGATGAGTGGAAGACTGCCTTTCGTACAAGGTATGGACACTTCGAGTACACGGTGATGCCTTTCGGCCTTACCAATGCCCCAGCTGTGTTCCAACACATGGTGAACGACATCTTTCGTGACTTCTTGGACCAGTTTGTGGTGATCTACCTCGACGACATTTTGATTTTCTCCAAGGACCAGGCGGCACATGACAAGCATGTACGGTTGGTTCTACAGCGGCTTCGTGAGCATGGCTTGTATGCGAAGTTGGAGAAGTGTTTTTTCGATAGGGATTCTGTGGAGTTCTTGGGCTACATCGTCTCTCCTGCTGGCGTTTCCATGGACATGCACAAGGTGAAGACCATCGTGGAGTGGGAGAGGCCCAAGTCTGTACGAGATGTACAATGTTTCCTTGGCTTTGCAAACTTCTACAGGCGATTCATACAGGACTTCTCCAAGCGTGTACTTCCACTCACGGAACTCACCAAGCGCACAGAGGTTTTCTCTTGGTCCGACAAGGCGGAACATGCATTCACAACACTCAAGGACACCTTCACGACAGCTCCGATTTTAGCACATCCTGATCCTTCTCGTCCTTTCTTCGTTGAAGCAGATGCCTCGGATTTTGCAGTAGGATCCGTCCTATCGCAAGTTGGAGAGGACAAGTTGCTTCATCCTGTAGCTTTTCACTCTCGTAAGTTCCTGTCGGCGGAGATCAACTACGAGATTCATGACAAGGAACTCAAGGCCATTGTGGATTCGTTTGAGGAGTGGCGGCATTTCCTGGAAGGTGCTGCACATCCTGTACAAGTTCTTACGGATCACAAGAACCTGGAGTACTTTCAAACGGCTCGAGTTCTCAGTCGGCGACAGGCTAGGTGGGCAGAGTTCCTATCACGTTTTGACTTCGTCATCGTCTACAGGCCCGGTTTTCGGAATGGCAAGGCGGACGCATTGTCTAGGCGCTCTTACCTTGCACCAAGCCCGGGCGATCCTGCATTTGACTGTCAAAGGCAAGTGTTGTTGGGTCCTGATCGATTCCGGCTTGCGGCACTGCAGGTTCATCAGGCTCCAGCAATTCAACACTCCTACAGGACGTCCGTTCGCAGTTGGCTACAGACGACTTGGCAAAGAATGTGTTCTCACACATTCATCCTGACGTTGCAAGTTCCTCTTCCTCCAGTTCCCGTCCAGACTACAACCTGTTCACCATACAGGATGGACTCCTGTACCGGGAAGGTCTCCTGTACGTTCCTGTTGGTGTTTGCAGGACTCGTGTGGTACAGGATTGTCATGATACCCCGGCTACAGGACATTTTGGTGTGGCCAAGACAGTTGAGTTGGTGACTCGCAACTATTGGTGGCCTGGGTTGCGAGGTTTTGTGGAAAGGTTTGTACGGAGTTGTGACACCTGCAACAGGTCGAAGATGCCTCATCATGCACCTCTGGTCTTCTTCGTCCTCTTCCTGTTCCTTCTGCTCCTTGGAGATCCATTTCTATGGATTTCCTCACAGATCTTCCTCCTTCTCGTGGATTCGATGCAGTTCTTGTGGTGGTTGACCGTTTCACCAAGCAGGCTCATTTCCTACCCTGCAACAAGACAGCTACAGGTCAGACAACTGCCGAGTTGGTGATCCGTGAGGTGTTCCGACATCATGGTCTTCCTGAGAGCATTGTTTCCGATCGAGGTCCACAATTCATGTCCAAGTTTTGGCGAGAGCTTCTTCGGAGTCTACAGGTTAAAGCGGATCTTTCTTCAGGATATCACCCGCAAACTGATGGACAGTCAGAACGCACAATCAGACCTTGGAGCAATATCTTCGTTGCTTCATCAGTTACCAACAGGATAATTGGTTGGACCTTCTTCCTATGGCGGAGTTTGCCTACAACAACTCCATTCACGCATCTACAGGCCAGACACCTTTCTTTGCTCTTACAGGCCACCATCCACGTTTTGACTTTGCTCTCCTGCTTCTCCTTCTTCCGCTCCTGCAGTACAGGATCGTCTCCAGCATCTTCGTCAGGTACAGGATGATCTCCAGGTTCATCTTCAGCAGGCACAGGAACGGTACAAGCATCATGCTGATGCTCACCGTCAGCCGGCACCTGCATACAAGTTGGTGATCTCGTGTGGCTTCTTCGTCGACACATTCGCACCAACAGGCCTTCTTCTAAGTTGGATTTTCAACGATTGGGCCCTTACAGGATCGTGGCGGAGGTAAATCCTGTAGCTTTCCGACTCGAGTTACCATCCACGGTGAAACTTCATCCTGTGTTTCACACCTCCTTGTTGGAGCCGTATCATCCTTCTTCTCTTCCTGGTCGTGCTTCTTCTCCTCCCCCTCCTGTGGTCATTGCTGGTGAACCTGAGTACGAAGTTGCAGCCATCCTTGATTCTCGTCTTCATCGTCGCCAACTTCAATACTTGGTGGATTGGAAAGGTTATTTGCCTACCGATCGCACTTGGGAACCTGCATCCAACTTACTCCATGCTTCTTCCAAAGTTGCTGCCTTCCATCGGCATTATCCTGCTAAACCAGGTCCTAAGACTCGTGGAACTCGTCCTTAGGGAGGAGGTGCTGTCACAACCCGATACAGGATACAGGATGCAGGATACAGGTTCCGGATACAGGATACAGGATGCAGGATTTCGGATACAGGATACGGGTTACAGGATATGCCTGCAGGATATACCTATAGGATATTCCTATAGGATATGCCTATAGGATATGCTACAGGATATGCCTAGAGGATAAGGGACACTATTCTTAGCTCATGACTAGATTAGACTCATGACTAGATTAGCTTGGAGTTGTGAGCATAAAAGCTCCGACCTAATTGTTGTACAATCAGTTACTATCAACACCAGTCATTCTACGATTATTCTTTTCCTTGTTCTTGTCTTGTTCTTGTCTTACTCTTTGCCTCCTGCTCCTGTCTTGCTCTTGGATCCTGTCTAGTTCCTATCTTGTTCCTGGATCCTATCCTGATCCTGTCCTGCTCCTGGATCCGTCCTGTTCCTGGATCCGTCCTTCCTATTCCTGTTCCTGGTTCCTGTCCTGCTCTCGGTCCTGTTCCTGAGTCAAGCCTTCCTGTTCCCGGAATCCTACTCGTTTCCTGGTTCCTGGATCGTGGCTTGACACTTGGGATACCAACCTCTCTCATTGTTCCGTCCTTGGTCTCACCTTCATGTACATGTAGCCTCATGTCCACCTTACCTTGTGTTTAGGATGCTAGTCTCTCTCATCATTTGTCTTCATCTGACCTTCATGTAACTATAGCCTTCTATTCCTTTAGTTTTTGCTTGAGATCCAACCTTTTTTGTTAGTTCTCCTTAATTATAATGTAGTTAGCTTGTTGTTTTCTTTGGTATTCCCTTTGTTTTTCTAATTTAGTTAATCTCGCACGTGGGTGGAGAGTTCAATCCTCTTGCTCCACAATTCAATTAATCCTCTTGCTATTGGTAATACCTTGATTTTTTAGTGCAGTCTTTATTTATGCTCCTTCATAATTTCTTTCCCTTTTTCTTTGTAACATGTTTGCTTATGTAGTAAATCAACATACATGTATCTCTCTCACACACATGATTTATATATTCTTTTTCGTTATTATATAGTTTTCAATCCTGTATAAAAATAATTTTTAACCAACATATAACAAACATAAACATTTATAAATTTAAAAATTTAAATATATGAATGCATTTATTTTTTTATGTATTTTTAACTTTCACCTTTTATTTAATTAAATACAATATATTTACCTTTTTTTTGTAGTGAGTTTATCCATGGCAGTCATGACAGACACACACAATAAACTTATTATATAAGATATATATATATATTTATGTGAGCAAAAACCAAACTCAATCGATGGTTTATTGTTTATATATAAATATATTAAAATCCTTATGTGAGAAAAAAAATTAAAATATGTTGTAATTCTTAAGTACATATTGTTTAATAAGTGCTAAAGTTAAAATAGTTACTTACATTGTTAAAATAACATGTTAAAATTTCTTAATATGATGAATCAAATATATCATTATATATATAAATTTGAAATATTATAACATACATGTAGTAAATATGCCAACGCTATAAATAACACGTTAAAGGATGGTAGATTAAAAATATAATATACATTTTTTTTCTTTGTTATATATAAACTTTTAAAGATATAATATGTATGTGTAATAAATGGATTAGATTATGCATCATTATTTGAAATTTTAAAATGAATCTATGCATGTGTGCTTTAAATATGTGTATAAAGTTGCTTAAACATATCATTCATCTTAAATTATTATTTCAAAGTATGATATATAGATATACATATTTATACATACAATTCAAATTACATATGAAGCTTGTTTATTATAATTTCAAAAATTAAAATATTAGTATTAATATTATATACAATGTATTATACCATGGTTAAACTGCTAAGATTTTATTTGACACCTATATGTGTTTATTTAAATTATATATTAATAAAGTTGAATATGAATATACTTGTCAGTAATTAATTACATGTTTGTGCATAATTCTTTAACTATAAAAAATGTATGTGTGACAAATATATTCAACCATTTAAATTTTACTATAATGGACATATATTATTTTAAATATATTATATGTGCATAAATTTTATTTTTAAAATGATTATATATTAAAATCAAAATATATATAATAATTTAAGTTATGGTATAACATTACACCTATTTATAAATATATATAATATAATATAAATATATATTACATTATATGTGAAAATGGAATAAATGTAAACCATGTATAACGAAAGTTAACTACTAACTATGTTTATCTATTAGTAAAAGAATATGCTTTGTTAATTTGCTTTAACGAATAGAATTGAAAAAAATTATTTATTTTATTATGAATTTATTTTTTCACTAGTTATTTAGTTCCTCAAGTGTTATGACTATCAAATAATTTTACTTAGGTGTATAGTTAACTACCAAGCAGAATTTAATAATATGTGTATCAAAATTAATTAATTAATTAATTAAGTTTTTCCTTTTTTATGATAATAATTTTTAAAAAAAAATCATGTATTCATTAAATAAAAAACAAAGAAATAATAAAAGATCTGAGATTTGAAAATAGAGAGCGAGCAAAGATTCATCAAAATATCAGCCATTTACATATATAATATATTATATATATACACACACATTTGAATTTATTTAACAAAAAGAACATTAATAAATGTATTAATGTAGATAATATGCCCAGTCTTTGGAAGGTCTTTCGTCTATAACACACATGTATAAATGTGTGTATATGTGTATCTATATATATAAAAAAACATTGTGCATATTTTATCAATCTCATACAAAAATTATATCATTTTTAATTTAAATACATCCTGAGTCTGAATCAAACAACATAGTTTACATATGTATAAAAATATACATATACATAAAATATTATACATAAAGTATGTAACAACTGAAAATTCTCTCTCTTTCTACACACTCACATGTTTGTGTGTATATATACATATGTTATATATGTACATATACATTGTCTATAATATATATAATAGGGAGAGAGACTATATCCAGTGACTCCGTATATGAGGACCCATGTGGTTAAATAAAACTTCACACTTTTTTTAATGTCTTCACTAAACTAAATAACTTAAATATTCAGTAATCTGGCTTATTTAAAAACAACACAATATGTATAAGAGAAAACATTGTACATAACCATTATCAACCTTGAATTTGTTACTTTTTAATATTGATTATAAAATAAGTCATTTTTTAATATTTTTAAAGTTATTATTAGTGTGCATTTATGGTATTAATATTAATGTGTATTAAAATAACTAGACTTGTATTTGTATATGTAATATTTAATTACATCTTACATTTAATTTAATACACATAAATTTATGAGTATACACACATGTACGCTATTGCATTTATATTATTTTTTGAATGAATTATTAGTTATAACACAACCACTAGTTACATCGTGTTTTATGACCCATGGTTTTTTCATAGATATCTTAGTATATTAACTATTTGAGACAAACTTTAGAAAAGAGTGTTTTTAATTATTATTGTACATGCTTAATAGTTAAGGTATACATTATATATATATATATATATATATATATTTCAAATGTATGCAGGTATATATACATGTGTCTATGTGTATGAATTATTTGGACGGGGTTAAAGAAATACATGCTAGAGTTCATTGATGCAATATGTGTACATATGCACATTTATGACAGTCGTATATATTATACATGTGGACACGTACTATACACACCCAACTTGATGTATATTTGATAAAAACATTAGTTATAATATTTTACTTAATTAATTTATATTTTTAACCAACAACGTGATGTAAAAGTATGAATTTGACAGTTTTACACATTGCGTGGTCGTAATTACAAACTTTACGCAGAAGTTTGACTCTATATACATTAATGCAAACAATTAAATTGTAATTAAATGAATATCAAAAATTAATATAATTTTAAGAGTAGAAAAGGACTTCCCAGATATACAAGCTGTTTTGAGTTTGGAGGCTTAGTTTTTTTAAATATTAGAAATAAAGTTTATCATATATTACTTATTTATTTAGTTATAATTTATATATACACATTACGTTGTTACGTTGCTTGTACTCCTATATATAGCTTTTAGTACATATATACCAATTATTTATAAATTCCAATTAGAATTAAAAGTATTCAAGTTTAAGTTTGAACTCAACTCTTTTAATTTTTTCTAAATTGTAATTAACATATTTACATACAATATACAATACACTACACCATAAGATATTTTCGGTAGATACGTGTCAAATCGCATGATTTAATATTAAACTTTATTAACATGGTGATTAATTATATAATTAAATTATATAGTTTGGAGGCTTGTAGATTTGGCCCACAGCATCATGCAAATAAACAAAGAATATTAAGGTGTGACAAGATTAGGCAGATGTGATACCCCAACATACAGACAACAACCAAGTTTAATATATATAATTCATATATCATATTTCAGTATACAAAGCATATCAAATATAATTAAATATATATAGAGATATAATAGGTGATTATAGAATAAATGTTAAAAGATTAAGGAGAATAAACTAATGTTAAAGTCAAAGAATTTATACAACTTGTTTTCTATCAAGCTTGCATTCAAAATTCCAAGTTTACAAAGAATATGTATTTTATCAAAGAATGTGTTTATTCGTTTGATGTTTTTTAATTGGTAACAAACTACATTATAATTATTATAATAGATTTTTAACATGTACACATTATTATATAATATATTTAATCACTAACTAACTATGTGATTATATAGAAATGCATATATAATTGCTTTTTAATATTATTTATTATTACTAATTATGAAAGTGAAAACTATATATATTTTTAAATTTACCTGCCTTACCTGTGATTGAAAACAACTACCTTGTGAGTTCTTAGGTAAGCTGTACACAGCAAGCAAGAGAGGTCAGTGCAGTAAAATTCCCTGAAAAAGAAACTTCATTTACATAAAATATTTAAATTAGTAAATTAATTAAATACAAATTAGAAAACTATTAAAACACTTACTAATTTAAAATAAAAAACCTTTTTATATATAGGTAATTTATTAATAGATATAAAGGTAAACTTAAAATTTAACCAATGGTGTTGATTTAATTAAATAAATATATATATGTGTATATATATACATTGGATTAGCTGGCACACCTATTTGTTTGTGAAACAGGGATGCGTAATAAATAAACAATTAGTAAATTATATACAAAACCTTCTATTTGGGTTTGATGGATTCATAGTTTCCTACATTGGGTTTTAATTTTCTACTAAATAATCGGGTTTTCTACATCAGATGTCTAGAAATTTTATATATTTCGAGGAATTTTTATATATTTGTTAATTGGGTATTGGTTTTTATGAAGAAAATGTAGGGAAATTATAGAAAATTCTTCACAATGATTATATGGATATGCCCATGAGTATTAATTTGTTAGTGTTAGTTTTGTTATGGAGTATGGGGCTTGTTGTATTTGCTCAGCCTGGTGCAGGTACGTTATATATATATATGTAGATGTATGTCATATAAATACATATGTTTATAATTTTGTTTGTTTTGCATACTTGTTATTGTTCTTTTTTTTTTCTATATTTATTAATTGCATACTACATTGCCTTAAATTTTATTTATTAATGAATTTGACTTTCATTCAGTCCGACCATCTGACATTCTTTTGTATCTGTATATGTATTATGTCATGTATATGTATATACGAGAGACATATTTTGTGAGTTTCAGTATGTGTTTTACATAATGTGTGTATATATACATATAGACATAGATACACGTATATGTGTGTTTATTCTACACACACACGTTAATATCATCATACACGTTCAGAATATTTTTATTACACAATGGCATTTTGATTTTTATATATTGTAGCTATATGCGTGTGTGGGTGTGGGTGTGTTGATGCTGTAAAGTTTATTTCAGTATGTGTTTTACATAATGTGTGTACATATACATATAAAGGTGTGTTGATGTTGTAAAGTTTCTTTACTGTGTGTGTGTGTGAGAGAGAGAGAGAGAGAGAGTATAATTATATTAACATTATATTGATTTAGTTGATGCTTTAAGAGCGTTCAAACAAGCTGTGGGGGATCCGCCGGAGCTTAATACATGGACAGGCAGTCCTTGTTTTCCTGCTGCATGGAGAGGCGTTGAATGTGGATATATGCGCACCATTATATCTCTGTAAGTTGCACACACACGCACGCACACATCTAATATTGTCCTGTAAGTCATACTTGACTATCTATAGATCAGATATATGCGTAGAGAATATAGATGTAAGTATGCATATATGTATTGTATTTTATTGAGTTGTGTTTCAGAAAACTTTCTAATCTTGGCCTCACTGGATTATTATCGTCAGAACTTGGGAATCTTACTAGCTTGGTCGTCCTGTAAGTACATACGCGCGCACACACACGTACACATATGATATGCATATGCACATGTATATACATACATGTATATAATTAATTTTAATGCAGATGGCTCGATAATAACCATTTATATGGATCAATACCCTCTGGTCTTGGTAAATTGAAGAACTTAACTTCTCTGTAGGTCCTCATTTGTTTATACATACACACGCAACACACAGAGTCATCCATATACATATGTGTGTGCGTGTGTAAAGTTATATGCCTGTTTCTGCTTAGATCGCTATTATATATATTATTTACTTACTTTTATTAACTTATTTGCAGTCGCCTTTCTGGGAACAACTTACATGGTGAAGTCCCAGCAACATTTGCAGAGCTGTCCAGTTTAAAGGAGTTGTAAGTTTTATAGTACTCTTATAATATAGTTAATACTATATATTATAATATATATAATATATATTAAGAATATACTTCTAAAATATAGCTAGTTAGTAGTAGTAAGATTAGTTTAAAAGGTTAAGAGATGTTCTTTATTGTACTTGTTATATGTGTCAGGTTGGTGGATGGGAATCAGATCAATAGCACAGTGCAGCTGCCTCAGCAAGTAAATATCAAGTGAGAATGTGTGTGTGTGTGTGCGCGCGTGCGTGTGCGAGAGAGAGAGAGAGAGAGAAGTTGTGGCTGTATATGTATGTACACATACATATTAATGCGATGTTTTAATGCCAGATTAGATGGGAACTCTGATATATGTAGTCCAAATATTCCATCTTGTGCACCATCACTTGCTCCGGCGTTAGTATTTGAAGGAGGTCCACCAAAACAAGGAACGCGCAAGTCCCACGTTGGTGCAATAGCAGGTGTGTGTGTGTGATAACTAATCTGTGTAATCTCTCTCTCTCTCTCTCTCTCTCTCTCTCTCTCTCTCTCTCTCTCTCTCTCTCTCTCTCTCTCTCTCTCTCTCTCTATATCTATCTACACACACACACACGTAAGGACATATTACACACATATTCATTCATGTATAATATATATATATATATTAAAATGCAGGCGCTGTAGCTGGGGCAGTTGTGCTTGTTGCAATTGCAATCGCAACTGTTTCATATTGTCTGATTCGTGTAAAGAGATGGCCAAGTGCTGGTTCTGATACTGCTTCCTCCGATCCTTCTGCTCAAGGTAATATGCATGTATGTATGTATGTAGATATATATTCATGTCTATTTTTAGATATATGTGTATATATAGCTTAAAATTAACTAGCTTATGGCAACCAGTCAACCAAAAACAAGGTCACGCAAGTTTTAACTAGATAATTGGTAGCTTTTTATTTGTTTACAGTAGTTAAATATTTATTAGTATTTCATGTAACGAGCTAACATTTCTTAATGAATTATTTTGCCAATTGATTAAGTAATCATTTACTCCAGTTAACTATCATTTTTAATCACATATAGAGAATTAAATATCAAACAACGAATATTAAGTGGTTTAGGGTTGAGGGTTTAGTTTCGATGTAAACTTATGCTCATTAAAATATATATCGTATCTATAAAAGTGTGTGTGGTGTGTGTGTGAGAGAGAGAGAGAGAGAGAGAGAGATGTAACTTTTAATTTGTGTTTATTAATTATGTCATTTAAATATATATTTAATTAAACAGTGGATTGGGCAAAGGGTGGAACAAGCAGTATAGCAGAAGGTGTGACTGCTGTACAGATGGAAACGCAACATATTAAGCAGTTTTCATTTAACGAACTGGAACACGCGACCAAAAATTTTAATCCTTCCAATATGATTGGCAAAGGACGGTTTGGATATGTCTACAAAGGCTTACTTGAAGATGGCACAATTGTTGCTATTAAAACAAGGATTAGCCCCCCTAGTCACGAGTTTATTACCGAGGTAGTAATATTAATTACATTAACTTTTGTGTTGTATTAGTATTATGCATATATTATATCATGTGGTACTCTCTCTCTCTCTCACACACACACAAGGAATAGTCATACATCTTAACTATATTAAATTTTAATGTATATTAGTAGGATGATTGGTATTATAAGTGTCACATATGTTAAGTAGTTATATATAGTATGGTTTTCAGATCTATATAAAACGAATAAAAATGATATGATCTTGTTCATTTTTAAATGTGTGTGTGTGTGTGTGTGTGTTGTATATCTTATATTAGTTGCTTTGCTATTAAGTTCACCACGAGTATATAACTGATGTATATTGAGTATTATATACACTAGTTATTTGAAATATAGACTGTAAATACTACTAATACATCATAAATACAAAAGTGCATATATAGTATGCACTTATGTTTATACATTGCAGCGTACGCTTGCTTAAATGTACCATATATATAGTTATGTTATATGCACACAGACACACACACACACACACACTGCATATGTGCTTATATCTGTTTTATTATAGTATATACATATATAAGCTCATTTTCAGGTTGTAAATCTTTCGCAATATAGACATAAGAATTTGGTTAGTATTTTGGGATTTTGTCAAGAACATGGTCATCAAATGATTGTATACGATTACCTTCCAAATGGCAGCGTATGTAGCCATTTATACGGTATGCTTTTATTTAATATACTTTTACTTAAAATTAAAAACTTCAACGAATTTATAAGTTTAATTTTAATTATAGATTCGAGTGGAAATCCTATTGAGGAACTTGATTTTAAACAACGTGTCTCTATCGCTCTAGGTGCTGCTCGAGGTATGTACAAATTTATATCAAGAATATAAATGTATGTTTTCATATTATATAAATATATTTAATATATTGAATAATACACAATAAAATTTATTAATATATTTATAATCGTACAACAAATTTTACTAATAGATATTGTACTAAACTTAACATTTTATGCATTTTAAATTTATACATAAAAATATATACAAAATTTATTAATGTACATTTCTAAACTAAATATCATTCAATATTATTAATTGCTAGTAATATATCTTATAGATATATATACTAACAGATATACTTGAACAGGCTTAGAGTTTTTACATCATGCAAACCCGCCACGTGTACACCAGGACTTTAAAACAAGAAATATTCTTTTGGACGAGAATCTAATGGCCAAGGTTACAGATTTTGGGTTATCTCGAGTGTTGGTAACCAGCCACGTGGCAATGCCATCTTGCAATGGTGCTGGTGCTTACGTGTTTGCAGATCCAGCAGCAGCCACGTAAGCGTATATTATGTTATTTTATACAAGGGCTTGTGATATTTATTATGTATATTGTTATGTTCGTATATACGTCTCTCCCTCTCTTCTGTTCTGACATATATTCTGTGTGAAAATAGTGATTTGTTATATATACATGTCTTTACACTACCACATGTATGGTATGTAATATGCCATACATCCATATGTTTATAATGATATACTGTTGTGTGCATACCTATACTACATACATACATCTATACACACACACACACACTTTGACATCTCTATGGTAGTGTATCATATGCATGTGCATTTATGACACTGTCTGAATGAGCGTGCGTGCGTGCGTGCGTGCGTGCGTGTGTGTGTGAGAGAGAGAGTTTAGGAATAATATATACAAAAAGTTTTTTACAGGTCTAGTGCACCCATAGATACAAGAAGCGATGTATACAGTTATGGTGTGTTTCTTCTTGAGCTTATAAGTGGCCGCGAAGCCGTAAACGCTAATAGACCCCAACCTACGCACAGCATCGTTGATTGGGTGTGTGTGTGTGTGTGTGTGTGTGTGTTTTCAAGTTATATAGAAATAATATATATATACGTCTGCAGATTATAGTAATATATATGCAATTGGGGAGAGAGAGAGATTAATATATATTGACACACCATGTACATATACACTTCAACACAACACACACACACACATCATGTAATATGTTATGAAGTTAATATTAATATTATGTTAATATTTACTAATTATATAATTGACAATGCAGGCATTGTCGTTGAAAGATACAGATAATATTGGGGCAATGGTTGACAGGAGTTTAATGGGGAGTTTAGAGGACGCTAAAGCTTTATTAATGATGGGATTACATTGTACAGCGATTATTCCAGAGGAGACCAAGTATGAGTGACGTGGCTAACCAGGTTGAGAATATTTCAGCAAGGAGAAGGGTATATTCGTCACCTCAGAAGCTCCCACGGTTGTCACACTTGGAAGTGAGCTTTTTAGGTGATTTATGTAAAATTAAGTCCATAATTTTGCTTATTTCACTTGTTTTATTTATTTAAAACGAAAACGGAGGTTTTACGTTTAGTAAACACTGTCCATATGATATCGCGTGTACACGTGTTTTGTATATTGATTAATGTATGCTAATTATTTAAACAAAATATATTAGGGTTAGGGTTCCTCTGTAACAATTCAGGGTTTTGTGCAGATGGGAGACATAGGTGCGCGTGAGGATGCGACGGCGGCGATTGCTGCAATGGCAGACGGTCTGTTTGTGTGTTGTCAAATACGATCTACGAGGCGCCTATCGGGTGTCGTACGTTCGTCCCCAGGTGCTTAACGAGGTTAGCATTTGCCTAATTCAATAATTTATGGTATAAATTTAACTTATAAGTGAGAAAAAACTACATTTTATAACAACCCACATTTGATTTTATACAGTCACATAAAGAACTGCACTTCCATATTTAACTTATAACTGATATGAAAACATCATGTCTTGTAGAAAACCAATATCTATATCAGATATATTTTATATCAATGAGATAACTATGTATAGACCATGAAGCACACACACTCACACCACAATGTATGCCAATGGGACTAAAATTCATATCAATAGAAAATTACATTGATATTTTATTCAATCAAATAACTATGTATGGATCATGAAACACACACACACGCAACGGGCTACATTATCATTCCTGTATAAGAGTGACAACATGGTATCAGAGCCAAAGAAGATCTCTGTGGGGCAACCAGTGAGCACAGCCAGAGCAACATTCAAGTGACGTCTTTCTTCGGGTTGCTTCTCAAGTTCAAGAACGTAACCGTCACGAGCAGTTGCGGGCTGTGGAGTGCCTTTTTTTTTTTCAAAAACGGCTGGTCTGTGATTCTGGACGCAATGTCTACCAGTAAGGCTCTTCCAATTCCAATCTTCGATGGTGTTGACTTTGAGAATTGGGTGCGTGAGATCTCTTTCGTGATGATGAGAGACAACAGTCTTCGAGTTGCTGATGGCTCGGAGAAGAAGCCTGCAGTGGATCCCCAGGATTGGGAACTGCGAAATGACAAGGCCTTGTCAGTGATGGGCATTGGCCTTGGACGTTTGCATCATCATCATCTGGATTTGACGAAAACGGCTGCAGAGAACTGGACAGAGTTGCAAACTGTTTTCGGCAATCAAGCGCGTGGGAATAGCTCAGTCGTCTCATTAAAGGGCAGATTTTTCAAACTCCAGTTTGGACCTTCAGAGCCGGCCTCTCAGTTCTTGGGGAGAATGAAGTCATTGATCACTCAACTTTCAGCTCTTGGAGAGAAGGTTTCAGATGTAGACAAGGTTACAGTGTTGCTTGGAGCATTGGTTCGCCCAGATCATGAGCAACTACGAACCACGTTGAAGAAACATCAAACTTGACTTTTGCTACACTGCAATCAGCTGTGATCAATCATGATCCTGAAACTTCAGGTGAGGAGCATGCCAGCGGTAGTAGAGGATCGTCCAGTTTGGATGCACCTCATGCTCTTTACATGGTGGGTAAAAGAAGTCTAGTTCCACTCCCCAGTTTGGGAAGAGTGGCGGGAGTAGTGCTTCTGGTTCAGGGCCATCAAAGGCCAGTAGCAAGAGTGTTCCTCCAAGCAAGATCGGGCCTTGTAATTGGTGCAAAGAGATGGGGCATTTGAAGAAGAATTGCCCAGACATGGCTGCGGGAAAACCACGTGCAAGTGAGAGGAAGAATGCTCCAAGGTTGGCGCTGGTGACTCGCTCCTGCAAGCAATTTTTGCCTCAAGCTCAGCTTGTCTTGTGGCTAGATAGCTGTGCAACCAGCCACTACACACCAGTTCTCTGTGCGTTCAAAACTTTTCGAGCTCTCTCTAAGCAAGATGGTGTGATTTCTGGAGACAGCCGAAGTTCACCAATGGAGATTGCTGGAGTCGGCACAGTGGAAATTCGCTTGGCTAGTGGCGAGGTGGTTGAAGTCCAAACATGTTCTACGTTCCTCTCCTCAGCCATACTCTGTTCTCAATGGGCAAGATTGCAGATGCCGGTCTGCGAGGAGTTGTGGATGAAACAGGCATTACATACACAGACAAGCAAGGAGTTCATTTGGCTAGAGGCCTTAGATATGCTGGTTTGTATAAGCTGGATGCCGAGCTTGTAGTTCAGCAGGAACAAGCTTTCTCAGCCAAACGAGGCAACATTCAACTCTGGCACATGCGACTTGGACATGCTCATGAAGCTGCGATCAAGGCAGTAGCTCAAGATCAGGCTCATCTTGAAGAGCTACACGTTGTGGGAGAGAGTCTCCTTTTGTGAGGCGTGTTCATTTGGTCGTCAGCATCGACAGCCATTCCCCAGTTCGGGCATTTGCAGTAAAACGACTCAACCACTGGAGTTGGTGCATTCTGATGTCTGCGGGCCCATGCATGTTCAGTCTCTGAGCAAGAAGAGGTACTTTGTGACGTTTATAGATGATTATACACGTTACACAGTCCTCAAGTTGCTGCATACGAAGTCAGAGGTTCTTGAAAGTTTTAAGACTTTCAAGAATGCAGCAGAGAACGTGTGGAGCGGGCTGAGGATTCAGGTTCTCAGGAGCGACCGAGGAGGAGAATATCGATCTCGAGAATTTGCACAGTTGTGCAATGAGGTCGGGATTCAGCAACAGTACACAGCTCCTTACTCCGCTCAACAAAACGGTGTAGCAGAACGTATGAATCGCACCTTGATGGAGAGCACACGTTGCATGCTAATACATGCAGGAGCTCCTCTCAGCTACTGGGGGAGGCTTTGAACACCGCAGGTTATATAAGAAACCGTCTTCCTTCATCGAGTTTAAGCGGAGAGACTCCCTTCACACGCTGGACTGGGCATCGACCAAGTTTGAAGCATCTCCGAGTTTTCGGGTGCGTGGCTTTTGCTCATGTTCCGGATGCTCTTCGCAGGAAGTTGGAGCCCAAGAGTATACGCTGCATCATGGCAGGATATTGTCATGAGAGCAAGGCGTATAGGCTGATCAATCCAGAGAAGAAGAACACGCTTGTCATTAGTCGGGATGTACAATTTAATGAGAACTGCTTTTACAAGGATCAGTTTAGGGTTGTGGTTAATCCGGTGGAATATGTTCTTCTCAAGGAGGAGGAGAGCGGTGACTCTCAGGTTGCCCAGGTACAGCTCCACCAGCTCAAGCTCCGCAGGACCCTCAGGCTCCACTGGTTGCACCACATCAGGAGCCACAAACCCCAGATCTACAAGAAGATTCTCAAGTTTTTGAAAATTTGAGCAGAATCAACCGACTCTTGGATCTTCCTTCATTGAGGACTCTGCAAATCCCTTTGAAGAGGGTTCACTTCTCAACCTCTTCACTGATGCTCCACGGAGGAGGAGCAGATTCAAACGTTGGAGCTGGATTACGCTCCAGAGCTGGTGCAGGGAGCTCCAGTGGATACTCCAGCTCCAGCAGAGGTGCAGGGAGCACCAGTGGTGGCTCCACACCAGAAACTCGTCCCATCAACACAGTCACGCGAAGTGGGAGAGTGAGTTACAAATCCCAGCGAGCTCGTGAAGCAGAGGAGTCTTCCTACATGTTTTTCACTGCAGCTGGCAATGCCAGCAAGCTGCCTCAAGAGCCTCGAACAGTGCGTGAAGCTCTCAACTCGAATGAAGCAGCTCACTGGAAGGTTGCAATGAAGGAGGAGTTCCAGTCTCTTCAGAAGAACCGAGTTTGGGATTTGGTTGTACTTCCAGCAGGTCGCAAGCTGGTGAGTACTCGGTGGTTGTTCAAACGCAAGCTGGATGCTCAGGGAGAGATTCTCAGGTACAAAGCCAGGTTTGTGGCTAGAGGATTTTCCCAGCTTGCAGGTGTGGATTTCTCGGAGACATTTTCACCAGTGGTAAAGATGACTTCGATTCGTCTCCTTCTTCGACTTGCAGCCAGCCATGACTTGGAACTCCACCAGCTCGATGTGAAGACCGCTTTCCTGTATGGGAAGCTTCGAGAGGAGGTGTACACCTCTCAACCTGAAGGTTTTGTTCAGCCAGGACAGGAGGACAAAGTTTGTCGTCTTCGGCGAGCCTTGTACGGGCTCAAACAGTCCCCGAGAGCATGGTACGAGCACGTGGATAGTTTTCTCATCTCTATTGGTTTCAGGAAAACTTCTGCGGATGGGAACATATATGTTTTACACCATTGCTCGGCATTTGCGCTTCTAGCCTTATATGTGGATGACAACATAATGGCTGCTAGTGAGATTGGTTTGGTTCAGTATATTGAGCAAGCTTTCCACTCACGATTTGAAATCTCAGCAACTGGAGCACTGTCCTTTTGCTTGGGGATTCAGATCATCCGAGCTCGTGCAACGGGGATCATTCAACTCTCTCAGAAGCACTACGTGGAGGAGGTTCTTCACAAGTTTTCCATGCATGATTGCAAGCCAGTCAGTACTCCCATGGAAACCAACGTTCAGCTCAGTCATTTGCAGCAGCCGCAGTCTGAGGAGGAGAGGTTGGAGATGGCCCAAGTGCCCTATCGACAGGCAGTCGGGTGTTTGATTTATCTAGCCATTTCCACGAGGCCAGACTTGGCATTTGCAGTGGGAGTAGTCTCCAGGTTTCTGGAGAATCCAGGAGCAGCTCACTGGTCTGCAGTGAAGCAATCATGAGGTACTTGCGAGGTACAACAAGCTTCAGTCTCACGTATGGAAGAGTCAACCGTGGTCAACTGAGTTTGACCCGAGAGATGGAGCTGTTTGGATTCACCGACTCTGACTGGGCTGGAGACAAAGACTCAAGACGATCAACCTCAGGTTATTTGTTTTTCCTAGATAGAGGCTTGATCAGTTGGAGTAGCAAGAGACAAAGCATTGTTGCTTTGTCGTCCACAGAGGCTGAGTATATTTCAGCCACAGTAGCAACTCAGGAGGCAGTGTGGCTTCAGGAGTTGTTGAAGGAGATGAAGTTCAAAATCAGCAAGCCACTGGTTCTATACTGTGATAACAGGAGTGCAATTGAATTGTCAAAGAACCCAAAGTTCCACGGGAGAACCAAGCATTTTGAGATCAAGGTTCACTTCATCAGGGAGCAGGTTCTAGCAAACAAGATTTGGCTCAAGTATCTTCCCACAGAGGAGATGACTGCTGATATCATGACCAAGCCTTTGACCAGGGACAAGTTTCAGCTGCATCGTGAGAAGATGAAGGTTCAAGACTCTCACGGCTGAGTGGGAGTGTTGAGAAACCAGCCTCGAGTCTAGTTGGACTCGGGGAAAAATTGTATATAGTATATACAGAAAATAAAAAAATAGTTTGTAGGTTTTTAGCTGCTCATCCCAAGAATGAGATCCGTTTTTTTCTAACAGTGAAACTCAAGCATTTATATGTATTTCAAAAGAGTATTCCATTTTTAGCATTTTATGAGCCCATTTGAGTACGCTTTCTTATACTTTGCAAAAGTTATTTGTGAATGTAATACATACTTTATAACATATACATGCATATGTGTTGTTCAGGTGTGGCAGTATATCTTCTCAATACAATGATTGAACTTGAGAAAGTAAGACCTGTCGAGCAGGATATGTTACAGTATCGGCCAGAAAAATTGTCATGAGCAGTCATGATTCCTGTTGTTGGTCATTTACCTGAGGTACAAAGGCATGTTAATGATTAATAATGTGTTACAGTTTGTGAAGAAAAGTAGTCAATGCCCTTGTGCTGTAGGTTAGAATCTTTTTAAGGATTCTGATTTGTAACATAAGGGTGTTAGCTACTTTTTTTTACGATTATAATGAAGACAACAACGTGTGAGACAAAGAATTGATGAAGGAACTGTTAAATATGTACCACAAAAAACGAAGGCAGCTTTTTAGAGAATGCATTTGTCTTTGAGAGCAAACCACCCTCCATGAGCACAATAACCCTGGTGATCATGTGTGATGAACCACGTGTGGCATATGGAGTGAATCGAAGGAGGTGATTATTATTAAGTTGAAGAATAAGAATTTCTTTGGCATTTTGAACATACACATCTATCTCTGGTGCCTGAATGAGGTTGTTAAATAATACGGGGACCGGCCTGACTGAATATGGAAAGTATTAACGCGTGAAGACTCCCACTAGATTATCGGGATATTCTTGCTATCACAGTTTTATGTCATGTTTAACAAGTCTAGTGTTTAACAAATCTAGTGTGGAGACAAGTCTAGTGGGAGTTTTTACACTTGGTACTTTTCATATTCAACTTCACAATGACATATTGACAACCTCATCTAGAATTATCACAAAGAAAACTCCCTCACAAATTATCACAAACACACGCACATGCACCACGCATAGACAATAGTAATATACTTGTGCACAACAATATATGTAATTAACATGTATTATTTGGTTTGCTCTCAAAGATGAATGCATTCTTCAGAAAGCTGCCTTCATTTTTGGATGGTTTTTGCAAATCTTTTAACTATGGAGTAGTGTATTGTTGTCAGTGTTATGTATTGTGGAAGCTTTTAATATGTTATCTTGCAATGCTTCACATTGAGGCCACCAGATCCTTTATCGCCATTGGAGACAGCCTTTATATAACCAGGTAATGCATGTCAAAAGCACATAGCTTTAGATACTGGTATTTAACCAATAAACATACCGCATACAATGCTGAGTATTATAGATTAGGGTTGGTGTACAGGACTAAATATACACTGATAGGTGGACGCTTTTGCCTTACTAGAAGAGGCTTGATCAAGTTTTCCATAGAAAGCTTAACGGCAATGAACACAATAATGGTGAAGGTGATGGCAATGGAGACGCTAATGTTGACCGAGATGGCGTAAGGAGACAAGTGCATATCCGTGTTGATGTTGTTAGCCGGCGTTTCACTCGCAGGGTATATATATGTGTGAGACTATGTATATATAAATTTAACATGTTTTATTATATGGATCAGGTCTTCTATGCAGAGGTTCCATACATTGTCCTTTCTTATCCTGAAGTGGAGAATTTATGCGTGCTCGTGGCTACAACGAGGCCACTAAGAAAATCATGCATTTGATGATATGCTTTAATAATCCATACTTTCACATTAGGTAAAATAATACATGTTTTACGACTTAATTACACATACTGTTGTGCACGAGTATATTACTATCGTCTGTGCGTGTGCGTGTGCGTGTCTGTGATAGTTTGTGAGGGAGTTTTCTCTGTGGCATTTCCAGCACACATGCACTCACTCACTGATGTACTGTGCATATATACATGTTTTTGCATGTGTGTGATTGTGCATGTAGTATAATCTGTTGTGTATGTGCATGTGTGCATATATGCATTTTTATCAATATACTTGCTACTATACAAGACTATTCGTTGTGTGTATGTGTTGCATCATGTGTGTGCATATATACCTGTATTACAGCTAGCTGCATCTATTTGAAGCAATGTATTCATGAATGTGTGTGTGGGTGGGTGCATCTACTGCTCACTTGTATATAATATGTGTACATGTCAATCTATATATATACACACGACCGATAGATTACGGAGTTTCCTGTTTTTACCCGGGGAGGCACAGAAGCATGGATTCAGCTGGGCTTTTTGATCAATATGGTTTATAATTACTAAGGTTAGGCAACTATCTCATTAAGTTGCTGTTAAGCTTCTTTTTTCCTTTACCTTCACTTTAGTGTTGTTTGTTAATGATAGAATACGCGCACTTGCACATATATCAAATCCCTCTCTAAAATCCCGGTCCTTTAGTAAACATACAGTCTCTCTCTCTCACGCACACATGTCCATTTCACACATTTTTTAGCTCTTTGTACACATTGTTTTCGACTGGAAATTTAATATTATCATAGAACATTAATTCCTATATCCTTAAAATTTAATGTTATTATAGAACATTAGTTCCCATATCCTTGAAGACATTGATTAATTACGATCAATTGGAATCTCTCTCTTGTTTATGTCACATCTCTCTTACCCAGTAGTGGTTTTATATTTTCTCCCTGTGGCAAGGGTTTTATCTCCTTCCTGGTCCTTTGATCCTTACACTGCACTGGGTGCATTTCAGGCTGGACCAGGGGCATGAAAACTCCCGGTCTAACCACAGTTATAACTGGTGCTCCAACCGAGGAGATCGTTTTGAATCTTACCCCTTTGAGACTGTCCATCACATATTTATGACTAGTATTTAGCTTACTTGTACACGTTTGTATATATATATTTATATATCCGAACATATTTGTTGAACGTAATACTGACACACAGACACACACAGGAATGGGGAAGGGATTGACAGTTAAGAAGAAGCTCTCTCATATTTGGTAAGTTTTCTTGACGAGTTTAAGGACACTGACAGATGCACCCAACTGTGTCGGAGAGTCAAGGTAACTTAGTGAAATCTGTTTACAAAAATATAAAAACATACAAATATGTAAAATATAAAAGCATACAAATGTGTAATATACACACATAGAGATAGATGGTTCGGCTAAAGTTGGTTATTGTGTGACATGTGTCTACTTGATATCATGCCTCTACTTATTAAAACACAAACTTGAACATTAACGTCTTCCTTATACAGCAGCATGTGGCTTAGGTGATCACTCCGGTGAGATGTTGAAGGTATGCCAATCATTATACAAACATCTATATTATTAAAATATATATGATAATGTCAGACTACTCTATATTTATCTTTAGAGCAGTGTCTGACCAAGTTCAGGTTTGTTCACACACATGGAACACACATTACACACACCATTTTATTCATTTTTAGTGCATTCACATGTACTTTGTAATTTGTATGAAATTCAATTGCATGGTAGCTTCTCACTATTTTATTTTTATTTTCCGCTTCTTCTCTCATATATCTTAGATATATATTCTGTATATATTGAATTTTATTGCACATACACGGCGAGGTCATGACGCCAGTTTTCTGAATGTATACGTGTTTAGGGTTCAGAATTTAGACCTTCCCATAGCACGAATACGTTACATATGTGTGTTTATATATATTCAGCTCACATTCAAAATCCTGTGTGCTTATATACAATGATTAACATGAGCATTTAAACCAATGTATGTTTAAATAAGCTGGAATGGCTCAGTAGCAAGTATGTACTGTTAACGGTTTAAACCCCTCGTCTGTCTGTCTGTGTTTTCATATATGTGAACATCCTGTTTTGAACGCATGCACATGCATGTCTGATCAATCTATCGATACTGGGTTAGTTAGTATATAGACTTTTTTTCATATGTGTGTGTGTGTGTGTGTGTGTGCCTACACATTAAACCAAAATTATTTATGTGAATGTGCATACTTTAAAATGTATTAGCTGAAATGGTTCAGACCGTTAGAGCATGTGGCTGTTAACCACGTCCTTCCAGCGATGTAAATATTTGCTATAGATGTACTAGCTGGAATGGCTCAGACTGGTTAGAGCATGTATGCAATAAATTCGATAATTAAGTTTGTCACATAGTGTATAAATAAAAGTAATAAAATAAAATAATGGCAATCATATACATAATTTTGATTGTTGATAAACATAAGTAACAAAATAATTATTTGTGTGATGTCTAATAAAAGTTATTATGAAGGCTAGGTTGAGAATATTCTCAACAAGAAAAAGAGTAATATTTAAATATTCATAGAATATTTTACAATCTTGATAAAATATTCTTTTGGAATACTAAAAGAATATCAAGGAATCTACATACAAGTTTTAAAAGGAATATTTCTTTTGTTGTTATAATTTGTGATATTATACAATAAAAACATTAGTGCTTATATATTATTCAATGAAAACAATTTGCATAAATATTGTACATTAAGGTATTAATTAAATATACACTAACTTAGTTTCCAAAAGAGATGAGTGAGTACGACTTCATTTTAGTCATCCTGGATCTCCCCAATAACTTGAAGCTTCTGACCTCATCCTTTGACAACAGCTTATTGCATCTTGATTTGGTAAGGTTTGATGAGGCCCTTCAGTTTGCAAGCATGCACTTCTTCATAAATAGTTACATGTTAGTCTTCTCAACAGGTTCTATGATCTATAAAGTTGCACATGCAACTAATGTCATTGGGTTAGGACTTGCAGTGATATATTTTATCCATCGCAGGCATGGATGGGGATGTTATCATGAGATGAAGGTATTACTCATAAATATTTTTTTAATCTAATTGATTTAATTCATTTTCTAAGAATCTTTGTTGTGCTACTTTTTCACGCATCTAAAAACATATCAATTGATAATTCATTGCAACTTAGGAGCACAATCCTCATGACATACGAGATTGCTATTAGGCATAATGATAATATTTTTTGTAGTAGTTTTCATCTAACTCTGTACTTATAGGTTTCTTTTATAGCTCAAGAGTGTGTGACTTTGCAACTCACGATCAATAGGCTTATAAGGTAGTGCGATCTTGTTTGGGATATAGGATCAGGTATTTCATTATCCTTGGTTGCAACAGGCAAAAATGTGTTGGGAACAAAGAGGTCGCTTGAGTTGCAAGAATTACCAATGCAAAAAAGCAAATAATGTTAGGCCTAATGAGATACCAATTCAATCACCTTCTAATGCTGCTTAGGTTATCGATTCTATGATTACAATAATGTTAAAAAAGAAAAAGAAGTGTAAACTAGAATATATGTTTAATATATATTTCGTTAAAAAGATCTCACAACATGTTATAAGTTTCATGCTCTCAACACCTTTGTCAAGAAAAGATCTACCCATCTCCTCAATGTCGCATATGGCTAAATCATACTTACTTCAAGTAATCATCAATGTTGGGATGAATAACATTTATTTTATGTTGTCCTTAATATTTAAAGTACTTGTTGTTGGCCACACCTTCTGAAGCAATGATAATGGAGTAGATGGAGCAAACCCTATGTGCTACCAATTCTAAATACATGAGTAATTCTTTTGATGGAGGTGCAATTTGTTTCTTGGTTTTCATCTTCAAAAATACCTCCACACTTCCTTAGGTTGACATAATAATGATGGTAAGTCATCAATGTGCAACTTATGCAAGCCTACCTCCCAAACTAGTAGTTCTCCCTCTTAAAAGTCTAGCCAAAAAGGGCACGTGTTGACGATCAAATGGTTAACAAAGATGTCCTCTTGCTCCACATATGAGTGTGGTCCATTTAAAGTTTTATTATAGTGGTAGCAATAACTTTTTTCAGCACTACAAATCTTTAGCATGTGTCAGAATTAATATTAAAAACTACTTCATACCTCCAAATCATTCTCCTGGTGGATTTAAAAAAATCCTTAGGCTTGATAGAGAATGTGAATTGAATGCACTCGAAAAGGGGTTGGAACATGGAAGTCTCGCACCTAGCTCTCATCTTGTCAAACCAACTGTAAAAGTCTTTGTTTGTTTCCATGTTGTCACTATCTTCACAAAGGTTCTCTAAGATATTTATAGCCTTGTTACATATTATTCTTCAATATAGATCGATGGTGAACCACTTTAACCACTTCTTGTCTTGCACTTTAAGCAAGCATAACATGCACATGATGAAGTTATTGATTCCGTGCCTATTGGTTTCACATGGTCATTAGCATCCCTCTCAAGTAATGTTGGTGGATAGAATTAGAGAACTTGTATGCACTTTTGAATGCGAGGATCATAAACAACATGCAAATCTGGTTCTTAAACAAGTTTGTGGTTTACTAAGGACTGTAATAGACGAGTACAATGCATTTAAGAAGTTAACTAACTCCTTTTGTCTAGTAACTTGTTCACACGTATGGAAGGTTTTATTTGAGTACCCATAAGTTTATAGGTTGAGGTCTTGCTCCAACTTTCTTCTCCAGGTAAGTTAGTAACAACACTTGTAGCTAAGCAAGGCATACATCCTGATTCACATTTGGAGCACTAATTATGCCCTTATTCAATTGTGGGTATGGGTTCTTCGCAGACGAGTTCTCTTCACCATATGTTCTAGGGTTGGCATCTATAAGCCACATAGATGTAACTCTTGTGGGATATGACAATAGCCTATATCTTGAAACAATGTCAAATGTACATGTGACACGGTTAGATGTCGTACGATATGCACAACCTCCTAGACAGACCCCACCAAGGAAACATGCCCTGCACATACCCCATGACAAAGTTAACACATTGAGCCTTAGGCATATGCTTAAGAGAGGTTATATCGTTTGGTAGCGTGTATACTAGCAAATATGGCTAGGCGTGTTCACCCTCGAGGTATGTGAGTATATCCAAAGGTTAAGCTCTTTAGCAAGGGCCTTCATAGACACACATGCATGATCACCTCTACTGGATGCATTTCTCATGGTTATCCAATTTTAGTCCTAGGGGTTTTGCTCATGTGGTCACTAACTACTAACCATGAGATTACGGTGTGACTTGGCTTTGCAAACCCTTAGTTATGGGTCAAGTTAAGTGTTGTATTCTTGGGTGAGATTGATTTATCAATGTGTTAAATAATGTCTTAAGTTTGTCATGGGGTTGGGGGCCCATAAATAATTGGGGTGTGAAGAAACTATGTTGTTAAGACCTTAACGGTCATTAGGGTCGTTCTAGAAGATTTTATGTTCTTCAAGTGATGATGTCATTAGCAGTTACATCTTGCCAATTATTAATCTTTTAGGTCAAAACTCAGTAGGTTTAACCTACCCTTAAACATAGGGTTAGGTTAACCTTAACATTATCCATAAGTAAGAAGGAATGTTTTTTTGAAAGGTAACTTCTACTTTCACATAAAGTTTTTTTAAATATAATGACAATCAATTAAACCCATCCTTACGTACTTAAATATACAAAGTGGATTATTTCTCACTTTATTCAAAAGCTTAACAACAATAAAATTTTAAAGTAAAAAAGTAGAGTTAAAGTAAAATATAATAACCTCCACCTCACTTATCATGAACTTTAAATATTTTTATAAATAATTTTATTGTTTGATAAATAGTTTAATTATTGATTAAGTAAATGAACTTGGACAATTGATTTTGCTTAATTAAACAAACATTTTTCATGCATGTTTCAAATTCATTACTCACTTCGATCAATATTAATCAACAACTATTATTATAAACTTAAAGTAATATAATTTTAAGATACTCTTAACATTTCAACCATTAAGGAAATTTTATTTGTCCTCGTCTCTCTCACACACACCACAAACACAACAATGAAACCAGAAATAAAAACAGTCATACTTTTTAAAATAAGATAGATAATTAATTTCAAATTGCATCAAAGTTTCACCAAAACAAGGTATATATGTCCAAGTTATGAATCGTCCTCCAGTATATCTGGAGGGATAGACTTCATAGATTTAGAGCGCTACCCGCAGACAACTTACGTAAACTCCCCGTACCTATGTAAACATTTTGAACTAAATACTATTACCTTCCTAGAATGTGATTTATACGTCCTCGAGAGACACCATAGTGTACATTAATATTAACATACTTTGATTAATATGTATATGTATATAATAGAGCCCTCAACTAGTCAACAATAAAATTTTAAAGTAAAAAAGTAGAGTTAAAGTAAAAATATAATAACCTCCACCTCACTTATCATGAACTTTAAATATTTTTATAATAATTTTATTGTTTGATAAATAGTTTAATTATTGATTAAGTAAATGAACTTGGACAATTGATTTTGCTTAATTAAACAAACATTTTTCATGCATGTTTCAAATTCATTACTCACTTCGATCAATATTAATCAACAACTATTATTATAAACTTAAAGTAATATAAATTTTTAAGATACTCTTAACATTTCAACCATTAAGGAAATTTTATTATGTCCTCGTCTCTCTCACACACACACACACAACACAACAAATGAAACCAGAAATAAAAACAGTCATACTTTTTAAAATACTAAGATAGATAATTAATTTCAAATTGCATCAAAGTTTCACCAAAACAAGGTATATATGTCCAAGTTATGAATCGTCCTCCAGTATATCTGGAGGGATAGACTTCATAGATTTAGAGCGCTACCCGCAGACAAACTTACGTAAACTCCCCGTACCTATGTAAACATTTTGAACTAAATACTACTTGTGATTTATACGTCCTCGAGAGACACCATAGTGTACATTAATATTAACATACTTTGATTAATATGTATATGTATATAATAGAGCCTCAACTAGTCCACAGAAAAATACACTTACATCGCTGGAAGGAGGACTTGAACCTCCGACCCTGTGGTTAACGGCCACAATGCTCTATCCAACTGAGCCATTCCAGCTTTACATTTTAAAATATGTCTATTCACATAATTTAATGATCTTTCATGCGAGCTGTATGCATCATGTGTACGTATTTATCTATACATGCATCATGGAAAAAGAAGTCTATATAGTAACCCATTCTAAACACCGTGCAACTTTCCAATTCACAAGATAAGTATTGATAGATTGATGTGCGTGCGTTACGTATATGATATTTTGAAAACATAGACAGACACACGCGGGGTTGAACCTCTGAACTTTGTTTTAACAGTATACTCTCCAGCTTATTCATTTGCATTTAATCATGCATTGGTTCTAACGAGTTAATCATTATATAAGCACACAGGACTATGAATCGAACGAATATATAAAAACATATTACGTATTTATATTATACACTCTATCACTATATAACCAGAAAACTGGCGTACCTTTGGCATGTTACTTTGACTCCCATGACCTTGCCGTGTGCGTGCAATAAAATTCAATAGACACTGAATATATATCGAAAATATATATATGAGAGAGAGAGGGAGAGATATAATTACCCCTGGTCTTAACCAGCATATGTATAACCCAGGTACGAAGACACCGATCTCGTCGTACCACGTAGCATCCATGTGCAAGTACAAAACATCAGTAAACATCATCTTATTAAGCATCTGTATATACATAAGCATATGTTAAACGGATACATTGTGTGTATGTTGTAGCGTGTGAATTCAGTAAATAAGTTACCATGCAATTGAATTCCACACCAATATTCTAATGCATGTATTGTATATATGTGTTCCCCATGCGTGGGAACAAACCTGAGCTTGGTATGATAATATAGATGTTTATGTTATGGGGTACCTTCAAACATCTTACTGGAGTCGCACAATTGCCTAGACCACCTCTCCATGACATGCATCTTCCTCATGCTGTATACGAAAGACATTTTCCTTCATAAGGGTAGGTGTTCAAATTTGTGTTTTAATAAGAAGCAGAGGAGGCATGACTTCAATTAGACACATGTCACGCAATAACCAACTTTAGCTGAACCATTTCTTTGTATCTATCTTTATGTGTGTTTTGTATATTAGATATTTGTATGCTTTTATATTTTGACATATTTGAATGTTTTTATATTGTTATAAATAGATTTCACTATGTTACCTTGACCTCTCACAGCACAGTGCATCTGTCAGTGTCCTTGAACTCATTACCCAAGAAGAGACTTACCAAATAAGAGAGAGACTTGTTCGCATGTACTTCTGCTGCCTTCTGCAATTGGGATATGTTTGGAAATATATATATATATAAGTAAGCTAAGTATAAAAAGTCTAATTATAAATATGTGATGAGGACAGTCTTAAAGATGCAAAGGGTCAGACTCAAAAGAATCTCCTGTCCACACTGATAGAGTAGGAGTTATGTGTGGTTAGACCAGGAGTTTCCCGGAAATGCACCCAGTGAGGAGTCATACAGAATCTCCTGGTTCAAGGAAGAGCCAGTGACGGGTCATACCAGAATCTCCTTCCTAATATTTGCATGTCACCATATAGAGAGAGATAAAACCAGTACTATGGATCGTAATTAATCAGTGTCTTCACTAATGTCCTATGATAATATCAAATTTCCAGCAATATCCGAGCTGACTGTGCAAAGAACAAAATAAATGTATGAAACGGCATGTGCGTGTGAAGGAGAGAGAGTAAGTGTATGTGTGAGAGAGGGAGGCTGTATAATTACCTTGACTGAAGGATTTCAGGGGAGGGAAGTGGTATTTGTAAGTACTGTGTTATCTGTGTTAGCACGTAAGTATACGAGTTTATCGGAGAGAGTTTCTATCATTAACAAAATAAAGTTAAGCAAAGGTGAAGAAAAACAAAAAATGCTTAGCAGCAACTTAATGAGATAGTTGCCTAACCTTAGTAATTAAGAACCATATTGAGTAATCATCCATGCTTCTGTGCCTACCTGAGTAAAAACAGAAACTCAGTAATCTATCGGTCGTGAATATATAAGACTGAGTGTAATACCTAAATATACACATACAATGTGTGTATAGTATAGTGAGATAGTAGGTGCACCACCCACCGACACACTCACACACATACATTGCTTCAAATAGACGCAGCTATGCATCCACACACATAATGCACTGTTCAAGTAAATGCAGCTATCTGCTGTATTACATGAACACATACACACAACGAATAACAAGTATAGGAATAAGAAGAATTGAGGTTGAGAGAGAGAGTTTTCTGTGTGGCATTTCCAGCCACATGCACTCACTGATGTACTGTGCATATATACACGTTTGTGTGATTGTGCATGTGGTATAATCTGTTGTGTATGTGCATGACGATAGTACCTCATTACGCAAGCATCCTATGCACGATTCTCCTAGTGGCCTCGTTGCAACCACGGCCAGGAGAGTAAGGCTCCCCTATCTGCTTCAGGAGGAGTAGGGACAATGTATGGAACCATCCATTATCTGCATAGAAGACCTGATCACATATAATAAAACATGTTTAGCATTACATACATTTTTATATACACATGAGACAGTGTCTTACACACACATTATACCCGGTGAGTGAAGGGAATGCTAACAACATCAACACGGATATGCACTTGTCTCCTTACACCATCTTGTTTAACATTAGCATCTCCATTGCCATCACTTTTACCATTCTTGTGTTCGTTGCTCTTAAGCTCTTCATCGTCACCGTTACCCTGTTCATATCCGTTACCATCAGCGACATGGTTGTAGTCATCATCGTCATTGTCATTGTCATCGTCATCCCTGGAAAACATGATGAAGCCTCTTCTAACCAGGCAAAAGCGTCCCACCTATCAGTGTATAGTCAGTCCAGGTATACATATTATACACAACTCTATTGTATAATACTCAACAATGTATGTATCTAAAGCTATGTGTACATAATAATACTTTGAATGCATTACCTGATTATATGGAAGGCGGCGTAAGATGGTTATGCGGAAGCCGTCGTCGTCCCAAACGTGAAGCGTCGCAAGAAATAAACCGTGATTAGAATATTCCCCAATACATGACACTACACTACCCACGGTTTAAAGATTAGCATGAACTCTGCAATCTTAAAAGGCCTCATAAAACCGTTGGATCAGACGAACATTCTCATCGTCATCGAGTCTCAACATGAAGAACATGTAATTCACATGAGAAGACATCACCCAATCAGTGTTCTCCCCATGATCCTCAGAATATACGCATCCTAAAAGATAGGTTCGTATGGATAACTCTCCTGAAATTCATGGTAAGGCCCTGCTGCCCACCGTCAGATTCATACACGTACACTCTCCTCGTCCTTTCATTGATGAACAACTGCCAAAAGCTAGTTCATGTTACTGTGCATGTGAGCGCATGCGCGCGTGCTATAGAGAACCTGGAAATGTGAGAGAAACAGCAAGCAACTTTCGTGGTGACCGGGGTTGATCAATTCGTGCTACCACACGTCTCATGTCCTGTTTAAACAAATCCAGTGGGAGTCTCCACGCGTCGGTACTGTCCTACTCAACCAGGCTGGTCTCCACAATGACGTACTGTTTGGCAATCTCATTCAAACGCCAGAAATAAATGTGTGTGTTCAAAGTGCCAAAGAGATGTTCGTTCTTCAATTTAATAGAATTACCTCCTCCAATGTGGTTCGCACACACGATCACCAGGGTTGCTTTACTTTCAAAATAAATGCATTCTCTAAAAGTTGCCTTTGTTACTGTGGTACATACTAGCAGCTCCTTCGTCAATTGTCTGCAAAGTAGCTAAAGCCCTTGTTTTACAGTCAGAATCTTTCTAAAGAGGTCCATACCAAGCTGTAACACATTATTAGTCACCAATTATGTTATGCTTGTGTGTACCTCAGGCAAATGGCAATTAGCAAGAACCACAACCGCTCGTGACAATCTTTCTGGCCGATACTGTAACATATCCTGTTGGACCTGCTTTAGCTGCTGCTGCAAACACTTGTATAGGCCTTACTTTCTCAAGTACAACCTTAAATTCATCTCTATTGAGACGATATTCTTGTGTTTTCCGGAAACATGCCACACTAAATAAACATAAAGCAGTGTGTATTATAAAGTTTGTATCACATTCACAGTCACTCATGCAAAATATAAGAAAGCATTCAGGAAAATACTAAAAAATGGAATTCCTTGTGAAATACATATAAATGCCTGATGATTTACTATGTTTTACATTTACACAGGAATAATATTGTAGCCCCATTATGTGTGTGTGTGAGTGTTTCATGATCCTTTACGATTGAAATACAGTGTATACTTCTAATGATATAGATATTGATTTTCTCTACAGTGGGACAAAGTATGACTATCGGAATTGATTTGGTGCAGAATAGATATGATATATATATATATATATATATATATATAGCAATTGTAAGTTAAATACTGTAATCAACCAAAATGCGAAGTTCTTTATGTGATTAACCTCATAAAAATCAGAATGTGAGTTGTTATAAAATGTAGTTTTCCTTAAATTTATATCATTAATATTAGAATAGGCAAATGCTAACCTCGTTAAGCAACTGGGTAGAAAAGAACGACATCCAATAGGCGCCTTGTAAATCGATCCGGTCCCCCTGTTGCATTTCAACGATAGCAAACAGATCGTCTGCCATTGCGGCCATCGCTGCTGCATCCTCCGCTGCAATCGCACCCATCGCCGCTGCATCCTCCCCGCAATCGCACTCATCGCCTCCGCCGCAATAGCACCCATTTCTCCAGACCCTAAATAATTCTAGATTGTTCTATTTATAAGAGGGCACTGTACTAAACCCTAAACCCCAGATGAAGGGTAATTCTAGATTGTTCTATTATAAGAGGGTACTGTACTATATACGATAAGGTCTAATACAATGAATAGATAATTTTATCTAAACATACATATTTTGTTTATATAATTAGCATACGTTATCAATATATAAAACACAGTTACATGTGCGTGTTTACAGGCGCATATATATGTAATGTTTGAACATAAATAAAAGAAAGCAATATCATATGGATAGTGTTTACTAGCCTCTTAGAAACGTAAAACCTGTTATACGACTTTTCGTTTTAAATAAATAAAACAAGTAGAATATGAAAGTATGGAATTAATTTTATATAAATCACCTAAAAGCTCACCTTCAAGTGTGACAACCGTGGAAGTTTACGAGGTGACAATATACCTTCTCTTTGTTAAGAATATTCTCAACCTGGTTAACCTTGTCTCCTCTATGAAGTAATTGTTATACTATGAAATCCCAACATTAGTAAAGTTTTAGGATAGAAGTTACGAAAGCTAAAGAGACACCTAGAGTTGGTGAGAACACATTCGTCTTAGTCAACGGCAATGTGTCAATCTCGTTCGTGACTACTATGTGCACGTATTTAGACTATGAAGCATTGAATGCAATCTTTTACAAATGAACGATTTGTTTTAATAAGTTGATAAAAGTGAGGGATTTTTTAACATATACTTGAAATATAAGTGCTGTTGAATTTGGGTAGTGCAAAAATGACATTGATAAAACCAGTTTTCAAACACATTATAAGTTTTTTTTATGCTTTTTAAAATTGTGCAATGATTCAATAAAAATTTTTTGCATAATGTACTTAAACGATTTCATAATGATATATATATTAATCATATTTTGGTTTCAATTTAACAATGGAGTAATATGTGTTTAAAAGTTAAAGGTAAATTAGTTGTACAAGTGCACATTTGGTAAAACCAAAGTATCCTTATTAAGATACTAGTCACAATGGATCTAAAAAAGGTGGAAGCCATCATTGAATGACTAACAGTACAAGACATGCATGGGTATAAATTGACATCTTTTTTTCTATTTTAACCATTTTTTATGTCAAAAAAACTAATATAAAATTTACTAATGAAAAGCATTTTTTAAATGAATATTTTAATTAAAAGAGATAAATAAAATTCTATAATCAAATAGAAAACAGCCATAATAAAGAATCTATCAAAATATTCTATAATTTAATATATAATTTAATTATATAAATTATCGCTAGGCTTAAATTGCTAATTAAATTGAATATTTTATTATCTAAATAAGTGGATTGGGACAATGCATTTAACAAGTAGATCCAATTAAAAGAACAGAGAATAATATATTTACACTAATTAAATAAATAGTTTAAGTTCATAAAATACTTATGTCAATTTGTTTTTTTTACTTATCAAATGAAAAACAACTCTTAAATAAAATAACATATAAAGAAAGAAAAAATAATAATCTGTCAAAAAAAAGATTAAAGGCCCTATCGAGTTTATGCTCTTGTTGTCAAGTTACTATTCATAAAGGATTAGCCATAAATTATAACACCTTTGACAGATCTTATAAAGAATGAGTACCAACAAACATTTGTCAAGCTTAAAGAAGCTCTTTCTTAGGAGGTTATGTTATGATTACCGAACTTCAATGAGTTATTTGGTGTTTGATTTTGCAATTAGTAATGTATTGTAATAAGAAAGGCACCCAATGAACTTTTACTTAAAAAAGTTCATTAAGTTCATGCAACTCAAACTAGATGCTTAATAATGAAAATAAGATGTACATTATTGTTATTTTTTTGGACAATGCTTTCCAATTTAATTTTAAGGTACTTCAATACATAGTCAAAGTATGCTTGATGTAATAAAGTTTCTTTGCATCATATTAGCTTCACATATGTTCACTAACATGGTTTATCACAATCCTAATCAATAAAACTCCCATTTTAGTAGAATCAATGTTTTGTGTGGTCGTTAGGGACTCCACATGCCAGATGTGGTGTTTGTTATGAAGTCTCGGTGGTTGCTAGGACGATGTGGATAGCGTCCAGTCCCGAGGGTCTGCACTGGTAAACCGGCCTTACCTCGAGAATACTAAAGGTGTTGAATGGGCTCTACTCGGACGCTGTGAGGGTCCGTGTATAAGGGTGGAGGAGTTCTCCTAGAGCAGTGTTGCCGCTCATTACCTTGAGTACGTTGTTGGCCTAGGAGAGGAGCAAGAGGAGAGTCACCAGAGAGATGCTGAATAGAAGAAGCAGGTATTATATATATATATATATTGCTTGCTTGAGTATAAGCTGCCTCAAGAAGGTGGAGCAAGATATAAGACGAAAGCTAGACTAGAAGGACCCCGACCCACTACCAGCCTTCCTGCTTATATATAGTGGGTTGGCTAGCACTAGACCCTAGGTACATGTGGCACTTTCTCATTAATATGTCACCATGTGACAGAGTCTTGCATGTCACATTTATGCGCCTCCCTTACGTGCTGCCTCGAGTACCCTATGTAGTTGATTCATATGATTGGATCTACGCCTAGTTAAGCTCCACTTGATAGCTGTCACTATAAGTCCGTACTTGTGGTATCTTTATTGCTCGGTGCTCCGTCCCATCGCTCGTTCGCTCTGGCTGGCGGTTTGATGGTGGTCAAACCACCATCAACCATTGTGTCTTCCAATGTCTTTTTTTAAAGGAACACCATGAGCTTCCTCAACAACTTTTACCATTGTGATCCTTATGAAACATAAAGCCTCTTCTTTATAGTAAATCTCCATTTCACATTACCAAATACATTTCACTTGAGTGCATTTATTAGTGTTCCACTATCTCTATCAACTATTAGGGATATAATGTGTCATAATTTTTACTATGACTCAACCCTTTAATTTGGGGTTTGATTATTGTTACCTATTGAGTTGTGTGACGAACCCTAGATGTAGTAGGAAACATGCCCACTTAGTGCACTTGGGTATCTGGTGATGGTCCGGTCGGGTGTCATTAGGTATTTGCAGGAACTCTAGGTAAAGTTAGAACTTACCTTCTAAAAAACTTTCTCTCAATTTGACGTTCCAAGATAGGTTTTTTGTTAAAAAGTATAACTTGTCAAAAAAAGGTTAGGGACACCCCTCTAGGGTTTCCCTAACCCATGCCCTGGGGTTAGGTTTAGGGTTAGGTTAGGACATCTCATTTTCTTAAGGGTTGGCATTTCCATGCCAGCCCACTTACTCATTTAGGAAAATAGGGGGCGGGGGGCTTTCACATAAATAAGGTAGAGTATAGTGTAGTGAGGTTTCATGGGTTCAAAAGAGAGCTTGTTAACCTTCTATTGATGCAAGCTAAGCTTGTGTGTTAAGGTGCAACCCTCTATTGTGCTACTAAACTTCCACACGACAGGGGTATGTCCCACCTTTGGTTATACTATCATTATCGTTGGCAGGATCTCGCCTTTATAACAGGGGTACGTCACTTTCAAGGAGTTAGTCAAATTCCTTGTCTAAAAACCTACTCGCAAGCTCAAAAGCATTGCCCAAGTTCACGTTCCCGCAGAACTAGTGGTTTGAGGCATTGCACTGGCCACCTCAACCATGCCAAGCTAGGAACAATTATACCTGTAGCTTGACTGGTCTGCGTATCCTGATTCACAAGGTGAGCCTCGTTCGTGGACCTGGTCAGCTAGAGGCTTAAATTTCTAAGGGTTGGGTTCCTAATATGGGTTACTTTACTAAATTCTGTAGGGTTTTCAAAGAGAGGAATCCAGGGTTGGCACCTGGCAAGCCGCCTTTGTGGCACCAGGTAAAACTTCTGACAATTGTTATCGGAGCAAGTTCTCTGCGGTCATAGGACTGCCTTAAGTCATAGGGTGTTTTAGTGTTTAAATAGCTTTAAATTCTTGATCACTATATCGCTTTTGATTGACATGTTTGTATTTTGTGAAGAGAGTTGATCCTATAAGTTATTAATCTTCAAAGAACACTTGCTCAGTGAGTCGGCATGAGATTTTAGGTATGTCTGAAAGTCTTATGCTAGTTCAAGCTGATGTGTGTGGGTGTACAACATGTGCAGGGTGTTTCCAACTTCATATTGGGAATATTTTAAGCATATTCTCTGAGTGTTGAAACTAGGGTTCAATACAATGAGCAAAGAAAGCAATCAAAGCCTAAGGCAGAGAGGGCTGTCGCAAAGGCTCAAAATGAGGAGATGGATGAGGTTGATCCAGGTCGACCCCTTAGAGTTAAATAACGGCCTGGTTGGTGAAAAATAATGATGGATGCCCTAAACGAACTTCAAGGGGATTTTGGGGTTGAACAACTAAATTGATAATGTTGCCGTTCAGTTCCAACGAATGCTGCAGTGCCAGATGTTTCGCAACCAGACACACAGAAAAAAAAAAGAAGAAGCATGAATCAGAGTCAGGTTTCTCTGAATCAAATTCTTCGACGGAAATAGATGGTGGAGGTCCCAGTAAATTCAAACCTATCAAGCCTTTGGATTTTATATGTTCAAAGGATTACAAGATTTTGGATGACCAGTTGTATGATATGGAAAGCTATTTCGAGGCTATTTCCGTGAGAAAAAAAAAATATTGCATGTGCCAAATAGTTTCTTAAAGGAGAAACTAAGTTGGTGGCAGATTAAAGGTGAACGTGGATACTGTTAAACCGTAATTTTCCTACTCTCCGTACTTTGATAAACCCGCACTAAGTGTCTGTCGGATTAAATTACGGACATAATCAGACATCAGAAAATCAGGAAAGAGGGTAAGGATGGCAAGGTGTATAGCAGGTAGCAGTACTACGGATCCCGTCATAGTACTGGAAAACAAGAATAGTATACTACATCACTAAAATATGAGTAAGTGATAGACGTACTGAGAGAGAAAGGAAACTTATATTATGTCCGCTCACGGCACATAGTACAATACAACAGTATACTCGGGATACCTTCTAGTCCTAATCTGGCCTATTTATACCGTACTAGCAGTTACCACAACTGCCTCCTAGCCTTATCCATTCGGTTACTATAACTCCTCCTTATCCTTATCCATAAATGCCGTACTCTGCTTCTACCGTATTGCGGTAACGCCCCGTAATGCGGTGGTGCATCCGTAACTCGTACTCCGATATATCCTTTCCACTCTCGGTTTTCCATAATATATATTGTTTTTATTTTCCCATTTACATTGCCCATGAAATAACAAGAAAAATCTACTAACGTCTAACTATGCTCCTAACATCCCCCCAAACTGGAAGTGTTGCATCGTCCCGATGCAATCATACGATGTGCCCGCATGTGCGCACATAGAACTGATGAAGCTCTTCAACTTAAGATTTTCTTCATGTAATTTCCGCACTTCGTCGCGTCCTCTGATGTTGGTGTTGCCTGGGATTGAAGTCACTAACCTTCTCATGGATACTACGGACTTGCTCAACTAGTGTATGCACTGTGTCCAGAAGTACCTTATTTTGCTCGTACAACCGGCGTATGATATTCGACTGCTCCGAATACTGCTTGTCAAGCGTGTTTGCAACGGTCATGAAGCTGCTGACTGAAAGTAGCTTCCGCACGTTGAAGCGCTATCTGCTGCGTAATACCATCAAAGACATTGCGAAGATGAGTGAGCTGACCTTCAATTGTCGTATCCTGTGGTGGGTCTTATGGTGGCAGTCCGGGTGAAGCTGTCTGGTCATGAGTGCGCTTCGAACTTCTCGAGACATCGCGCTCCTGTCGATCCGAAGCGTGATGACCCATCTGCTGTATCGGTGAATAGGGCTGTTGCGGGTGCTCCTCTTTATCGTATTCGTTGTCGTTCTTGGTCGATAGTCCAGGTGTCAGTTCTGCCAAATTCGGTTCTTGTTCTGAATGTCCTACTGTGAACTCCCGTACATGCTGCGCTGGAGGTTCTACCTGAGGGGGTATGATATGAGTAGATGTACCTGCCGTAGTTTGGTGGTGTACTGATGGTGGTGACGGAACTACGGGAGGATTCGTACTGGTGACTGGCACAGAATCGTCATACTCCATGGGTTGTGTGGAACTCGTCCTGTAGCCGTATGATGATCTGAGAGTGCTGTACCATCACCTGTCGTATGTGGTACAGAAGTTGATGCTGTTGGCTTATTTCGCATTCTCCGTTGATCTCCTCGTGGTAATGGTCTTCGCTGCAGCACTTGATCATCCCCTTCATCCTCATCCAAAAGTCGGATTACGATTTCGGGCTGCTTTGCCTGTGGCTCCTCTAGCTTCGTGGATTGCGTCCGTGGTCGCTTCTTTGTTTTTGTTGGTAGTGGCGCATCCAAATTACGAACATCAAACACATTATTAGGATACTGATTCGTTAGACTAACCAAAAACCTATTCGCGACGTGATTACCGGTGTACCTTCGGGTGCCAAGTCCGCATACGTAATATTCAAACTGGTGAGAATATGATGTAGCACTGGAAATACGGTCGTTTCCTTGTCCTTGCCTTTCGGGTTGTGCAGCGCGTTCAACTCCCGTAGTAACCTTACTACGACTAGTTCCCCCCAATCTGGTTTCTGTCCCTGCTCAGATTGGTGATAACATACCCGATCTCCTTATTGAAATCCTGCTGGTGTTTTGCGGAAAGCGAAGGCAGTTGTAATAGCCTTAATACGTCCCTTATGCGGTTCTCGCAGGATTGATGTTGGTGCCGCATTTGCCGTCTTCTGTTTTTGTCGAAACTTGTCCATGTTATCGGTGTAATGTTGAACATATGTATGGACTTGTGGAATTGGATCATAAGCAATATCTGGTTCTGGAAATCTAAACAGATTGCGAATGAGCTTACTTAAAACGCAAATGCTCCACCCTGTAGTTGCAAGCCTTGTATTGTGGTAGATACGCCTTAATCGCCTGATCGACCAAATGTTCCCCTTGTTGGTCCAATCGCTTGTGCACGAATATTTCGAAATATCGCTCTAGTTGCATCCTCTCAATCCATTCGCGAATGTCTGAAATCAATGTTGGTGCTGGACGAACAATCCGATACAGCACTGGCGGGAAGTGGAATTGACACCGCTGGCTCCGATTGGGAATCAACATTGACCCCTGTTGCCGAATTGCTTGTCGTATCAGTATACTCATCCATAGATTCCATACGCGCCCTTGAAATAAAGAAGGAAGAGAGGAAAAGAACGAAAAATTGGAAGTTGGAAATGACGAAGAAACTACGGAAGAATTTTGAAACCCTATTGAGTGCTGGCGGCGGTCGAGTACCCTTAACTTTACTCTGAAAATTTATGGTCTGTCAATTTCTGTGCAGCTGCCACGTGTCAAAATTAGATTGGTTGTATGTGTAATTCCTTGGTTTTCGATAGATTTGATAGGAAATATCTCATCATTGGATTTTGCATTCCTCGGACTTGTCGCTATCTTGGATTCTGTCTTCGCTCGTGCAACTGATTCTGTTAATGTTTCGAGAAGATTCTGCTGACGTCGGACCCTCCAACTAGCTACACATTTTTCCTTATCGTCTTCCGAGTTACGATATTGATCGTATTCCGTGTTAATGTTTAATACTGCTATGTCTGTGTCCATCGGATCGTGCCGTCCGTATTCCGGATCATTGTCGAGATCTTCTGCTGGCTTGTTCGTTGTATATTTCCGTACTCGATTCATATTCGTAGTAAGTATGACTCTTGTTGTAACATCCATCAATATGACCGTATTGTTTTCTTGTATGTCGGTAATTATATACGGTCCCTGCCATTTGGACTTGAACTTATGACCAATCGGTCGAAGATTCCCTTGATAATGCCATACCATGTCTCCGACTCGGAATAAAGGTCGTCGTTGTACTCGTCATAAACGATCGTGCCATGCCTTAATACGGGTTTGTATAGCTTGTATATTAAAAACTGCTTGTTGCCGTTTTTCATCAAGTTTTTCTAGTTGTAGTAGCCGTTGCTTAACTTGCTCTGCTTCCCTAATGCCGTATTCAAGTGACATCCGTAATGATGGTATAATATACTCTATAGGAGTAATTGCTTCCAATCCATATGTAAGTTGAAATGGAGTAAACTTTGTGGCCACTTTTACGTAGTACGATATGCCCATAATGCTGATGGAAGTTTTTCATCCCAATTCTTACGATTAGCGTTTACTATCTTGGTTAGTACTGTCTTCAATATTTTGTTGGTAGCCTCTGCCTGTCCGTTTCCTTGTGGATAATACGCAGTAGAGGTGTAATGTTTTACTAAATACTTGTTGCAAAGTACTTTGATAACATTGTTAACGAAATGACTTCCTTGATCACTGATAAGTTCCATTGGGGCTCCAAATCGTACTACGATATTCTCATAGATAAACTTAGCTACCCGTATTGCGCGACAATCCCGTAATGCGATAGCCTCTGCCCATTTAGTAACATAATCCGTGAGTACCAATATATATTGATTCTGCTTACTACTTTTAGGATTGATTGGTCCCATGAAATCCATTCCCCATTTCATAAATGGAGCTAATGGTTCCATTGGATGCAATGGTTGTACTTGATGATGTGGAGCTGGTTGGTGTTCGTTGCATTTCAAACACTTTTGACAATAGTCGATAGCGTCCTTGAATAATGTAGGCCACCATAATCCAAACTGTAATATTTTTCGGGCTGTTAATGTTCCTGCAAAATGTCCGCCATGTTCTCCAGAATGAGCTTCACGTAATACGGTCTGTACTTCTTCCATGGGTACACACCTCCTTAACACTTCATCTTTGCCTTTCTTATATAATATACCCGACACTATGCAGTATGGCTTACATCGTAATACGAGTTGCTTTCGCTGCTGCGTTGTCGCGTACTTAGTTGGTGCTGTTCCAGTAGTTAAGAAATATTTAATATCTTGGAGATATCCTTCGTAATTTCCCTGCTTTGGTGGTTGTTCCTGTTGTACCTGGAATAAATTAGCATCTGGTAATTCATCATTTACGCCAACACCTTCTTCGTCATTCGTATTCGACTTAGGAAATCTACTTGTTGGTGTAATTTGCCTGGTTTGTGAATGATTTGAAAATCGAACTCCTGTAATAATAAAAACCAGCGTACTAATCTTCCTTCTAGCTTAGTCTTGCTTAGCAAATGTGTCAACGCTTGATGATTAACAATGAACTTGACTTTGTTTGCAAGTAAATAATGTCGAAATTTCTTTGCTGCATAAACCATTCCGAGAGCCTCTTTTTCCGTAGTCGTGTAATTTTCTTCTGCAGATGCTAATCGTCGACTTGCGTAATACAATGGTCGATCTTTCCCATCCTCTTGGGTTTGCATTAATATACATCCAATAGCGTATGACAATGCATCCACTTGTACATGAAACTCCTGTTGCCAATTTGGATTCGCTAAGATGGGAGCCTTCATTAACGCATGCTTCAGTGTATTGAAACTCTGTTCGCATTCCGCATCCCATTTGAATGGTTGTGTTTTCCTCAACAGCATTGTTAATGGCTTCGCTATTGCTGCATAATTTTTATAAAACCTTCGATGATATCCATCTTTCCTAAAAGCCGTCTGTTAACATACAAAACTTTCCTGTGTGCAGAAAACACTGTTCACAGCGCAGGAAAAGCTTTGTACGTTAAAGTGTAGAGATTTCGTCCAATAGAGAGCTCTATATATGTACTTATCTCGTCTCTAAGGTCAAGGATAGGATTTTGCTTTGGCCATTGCCATGTATAAGCATTCACAATACCCCATAAATATGCACTTGCATTACTATATGAATACAAAGAGATAGCAAGTGTGGAGACTTACTTCTCTCCCAAAGATACTCTCTCTCTCATGCATTGCTCTCCATAGCCTTCATAGTCTCTCTCTTCCTACCCTTCCTTGCCCTAACGTATCCTATCCTCCTCAACCGTCATAACTGTCTGCTTCCTGGCAACCGTAGGATCCTTCCTACTCTGTAGGATTTTTCCTACTGCTGTAGGATTTTTCCTGTACACAAGATATTTCCTACTACTACTTTCCTACAAGTTATTCTCCACCGTAGGAAAGTCCTATGTATGCAGTTCCTACATGCTATATTTTTGGCCTCTAACACCGTTGTACTCCACTTACGTCTTTAGGTGGTTGCATTGTTTGTATAACTTTGATTTTATCTTGATCCACCATTATTCCGTCCTTGCAGATAATGTGTCCAAGCAAAATCCCTGATCTTACGGAAACACACCACTTCTCCGGATTAAGAGCTATATTGTTTAATCGGCATTTTCCAAAACATTTAGTTTAAACAGTCCAAGTGTATATCTTGCGCTTCATAAATACTGAAATCATCTAAGAAACTTTCATAAACGTGGTCAAATAATCCCGAAATGTTTCGCTAACCAAACGTTGAAAGGTAAATGGCGCATTACAGCCCAAAAGGCATCACACGATACGCATATGTACCCCAAGGACTGATGAATGCCGTTTTCGGTTGATCCTCAGGATCTACTTGTACTTGGTTGTATCCTGAAAATCCATCCAGAAAAGAATACATTCATGTCCTGCTACTGTATCCAACAATTCTTCGGTGAATGGTATTGGGTACGTTCGCCTCGTTACATCGTTCAACTTCTTAAATTAACACAGATTCGTAATTTGCCATTCTTCTTTGGGACTACGACTATCGGTGATAACCACTGCGATTTTCAATTGGATATATGAATCCGGCCTGTAATAATTTGTCCATTCTTCTCTGACTTTTGCTAAAAAGGTTGGATTCATTCGATATGCTTGCTGTTTCCTCGGAACTGCATGTGGTATATAATTCTATCTTATGAGTGCAAATCGTAGATGGAACTCCCTTAAGATCTTCATAACTCCATGCAAAAACATCTGCATTTTGACGTAGTACGGATATCAATTGTCTTCGGTATTCCGGCTCGAGATCAACTGCTATTCTACTTTTCGTGGTCCATATTCACTTGTTTTTAATTTCAACTTCTTCAGTCTTTTCACTCGTAGTAATTTCCAGTTTTTGTTGAGTACGTATGCTTTGTTCATGCTCCGTCTCAAATTGTAGCTGCTGCTGCACAGGTTGTTTAAACTTATCGTTAGTCCAAGAGTATTCATGTTGGTGTTGTTGATCACTAATTACTGTCTTGTCCATGTTTTCTTCTTCCGGCGTCATCTGGTATAAATCCGCTTGTGCTATCTCTATAAGGTCTGGATTACTTTCGAATAGGAGTTTTTTCTTCTTCTCTATTCAAACCGTAATGCCAGTCGAAATCCTCCATTTGCAATGGTCGGGTCGGTTGTTCTATTGGTTTCTTCTGTTGCGTTCGAACAAACCGCTTCTCGTCCATTCTTATAGAGTACCATTTCGTCATGCTTCCCATTGTGTCGTACTTTCGCATCCCTTAGCCATGGTCTTCCCAATAATATCTGGTATGGTTTACTAGTCTGTTCGATACGTAATACGACAAAGACACTTTAAACTTGATTCCTGCAATTTCCATACACACAGATCTGATTATACCAATGGGTCTTACTTTCCTCTGATCCGCCATTCGTACCAAGAAAGGCACATTTCAATAGCCCAGTCCCAATTGTTTACAAATCTGTTCTTCAATTATGTTGACTCTTGAACCACCATCAATGGGTATATTCTGAATATTGTTTTTACCAATTCGAGCCGTAATCATTGGCACCTCCTCATCCCAGTCCTTCTCATTTGTAAAAACTTCCGTGGTATTTCACTCCTACCTGACTTGTATCGCCTTGAACATCCAAAGCACTTGTTATCTGTGTTCGTAAAAATGGTGCTAATGTCAATAACTCCTTTATAGTTAATTGTACAGGTTGTTGCAGAATCACCGCCACAATACGATCTCCAAGTGGTACTGTTGATGTAGATTGCTGTGAATGTGTGCTTACTTCCTTAATTGTCGAATCTTGACTTTCCCTTGTTGTATTTTCTGAATTTGATCAGTTATCGTTGTTACCGTAGCCTTTTTTTCTCCCAGTTTTCCGTATTGGTTCCCTTTTGTTTGGCTCCATTCGTACTCGCTTGGCTCGTGTTACCGCATACGTCTCTGTTGAGGGTAATTCTGCATCTTGCTCCCATTTACACTCGAAATTTTGTTCTTGATACTCATCTGGTAAGTTATCCTCTTGTTGAACTTCAATTCTCCGTGTCACTGGTTCAGTGGATGATGTTCCGGCGTTAAATTCACGTTGCGGACATTCTGATGAATAATGTCCCAACTCCACATGTGTAACAGCGATATTGTTAAGTCGATTACATTCAGTAGAATAATGTCCTTTTTTCCACATCTAAAACATGTCACTTTGGATTCTGTCCTCGTAATGCTGGTGGAGGTGGTATTGGTGGTAATAACGGTGGTCCTAACTGTGCCGGAGCTGGTAACAAAGGTTGTCCTCTATGTGGTATATCCATATTATTATTTTGCCGGTATAATACTCCAGATTCACAGGGAAATCTCCTTCATTCTCATTTCTGCGTTCCCCATTATACGATCTTTGTGGATAATCGTATGAATTAGCATTCCGATTGTTGTTCCATCTAGGTTGTGATGAAAAATTGTCAGTACGTCCCATGTTCCGACATTGCCTCGCTTCATGACCTATTCCTCCACACATCTGACATTTGGGTATCTTACATTCAGAAGAATTATGCCCTCATTTTTGCATGTTGTGCAAAAATACTGTTTTGGTTCTTGATTGTATTTCGCTATCCTTTCGGTATGTCTTCTTGTGTCCCGTTCATCTTTCATCTACATATTTTGGGGGTATCACCACTTCAAGTTGTTCTGCCTCTTTAATTGCTTCAATCAAATCAGGCGGTTTGATCAATCGTACTTGAAGCTGTAAATTGTCTCGTAATCCATTGATATACCATTTCTTTGCAAGTTTATCACTGATATCTCCGACCTCGCAGCGATTATATAATCTCGAAATCGTCGAGTGTAATCCTCCACTGCCTTAGTAGGTCCTTGTCGTATTTCTTGCAACTGCACTGTCGGATCTCGTTTTTGATACTTTCGTACATAATAATTCCTAAATACTGTAAGTAGTACACTGTACTTATCAATTGTGTTAGCATTTTCGTAATACCATCACTAGCATCTCCCTTCAACGTAAATGGAAATATTCGTAATTTCTCATCTTCATCCTTGATTTCATTGGCTATGCACGCCTTCTCAAACTGCTGAATATGCCGATTCGTATCTTCATTCTCAAGACCTGAAAAGTAGCTGGTACTACCTTCCCCGTAATTGTTAATGTTCCCATCTCATCCGGTAATTCTCCTAACAATTGTTCCCAGTTTCCTCGCGTTGATATTCGGGACTCGTGATCTTCACTTCCCTGATTCACGTCCTTCTCTCCTGTAGCTTCACCGCACTTTGTCGTTTGCTCCTGTCCTCGAGCTTCGGCTTGTTCCTTTCTTTTCTGTTCCTCACATTCTTCAATTCTCTGCCGGTCTCTATTACTGCTTGTCGCCGTACATACCGCTCCTCACGTTCTCTTTGCTGTCTCTGCTTAATTTCTTCATATCTTTGGTGTTCTGCAAGAATACGTCGATAATCATCCATTCACCTACTATAAGCCACAGATCCATTCTCACAAGGTCTTCGGCTCACTTTGCTCCCTTTTCGCCATAGCTACACCAAACGCATCCAAGACTCTCGCCTAGTCTCAATCTTTTCCCTTTCGTCACAACTCCTTTGAGTATCAATTTGCCTCTCCTGCTACATATTACAAACACATTATCAATCACCTACTAACACGACCATCCCTCCGTGGTCGCCATATGTTAAACCGTAATTTTCCTACTCTCCGTACTTCGATAAACCCGCACTAAGGGTCTGTCGGATTAAATTACAGACATAATCAGACATCAGAAAATCAGGAAAGAGGGTAAGGATGGCAAGGTGTATAGCAGGTAGCAGTACTACGGATCCCGTCATAGTACTGGAAAACAAGAATAGTATACTACATCACTAAAATATGAGTAAGTGATAGACGTACTGAGAGAGAAAGGAAACTTATATTATGTCCGCTCACGCACATAGTAATACAATAGTATACTCGGATACCCTTCTAGTCCTAATCTGGCCTATTTATACCCGTACTAGCAGTTACCACAACTGCTCCTAGCCTTATCCATTGGTTACTATAACTCCTTATCCTTATCCATAAATGCCGTACTCCGCTTCTACCGTATTGCGGTAAACGCCCCGTAATGCGGTGGTGCATCCGTAACTCGTACTCCAATATATCCTTTCCACTCTCAGTTTTCCATAATATATATTGTTTTTGATATTTTCCCATTTACAATTGCCCATGAAATAACAAGAAAATCTACTAACGTCTAACTATGCTCCTAACAATACCGAAATAACTGGAAACACATAAAAAAGAATATCAAAAAGTAGTATATGCTGGATGACCTCGGTTTGCGATTGCATGCTGACCTGGCACTTTGTCAATAGGGAGTTCGGGAAAGTCCAATGGACCACATTTATCAATTCAAAAGTGTAAGGCGATTGGTGCCAAATATAAGCAATGATGAAGCTCGAAGTTGCTTCATGGCTAGCTTGATGAAGAGAAGCGAAAGGAAATCTTAATATATAAGCCAATAAGCTATCAGGAATGTCAAGAGGCAGCTCAAAAGGTTGCTTATGGCATATCGTTAGAAGACTTATACAAAGGGGAGGAAGCAAAACCTAAACTGAGGAGGTTTCCTCCAAAGTCTAGGTTCATAAGGTTTGATAGAAGACCAACTTAGTCACCATCAAATCGAAGTGCAAGTCCCTTTGTCGGTAGTTTCCAAGTTTCGGACACATCAAGACCCATTGGATCTTAAAACCATTAGCATTACCACCACCTCAGCAGGCCAAAGGCTCGGCTCCAAAGTCTACTCCCCGCAGTCCATAGGCAGGGTTCAAAATGTTATAATTGTAATAAGCCTAGTCATTTTGCTAATGAATGTTGGGCACCCTCATAACAGTTGTGGTAGAAGAGGAAGTTGTTGAACCAAAAATGCTTGAAAATTCAAAAGATGAGTTAGAAGAGTAATGTTGTGCTAGACACAACTTGCTTTATTTATTATTCAAGATAAAACTGACCCTTTGCTATATTTGATAAGAAGGATACGAGGGGACCAAGTCCGAATGATGATCAATACTAGAGCAACATACAACTTCATATCAACTAGTCTAACTCATCGATTGAAATTTGGATGTAATAAAGATGTATGAAATAAAAATCAATTTTGGCCAAAGGTTCTTAAAAATATTAATAATATAAACAAGGGCAGTTCCTGTCCAAATCAAAGGTTGGAAGGCTAAGCTAGACTTAATTATCTTAAATATGACAAAGTTTGACTTTGTTTTGGGTATGGAATGATTTCATAAACATGTAATCGAAATAAGGAGTTCTAAAGATAATCGAATCACGCTTGCAGCAGATAAAGAGGACATTAGAAATACAATGATTAAGATGGAAATGCTAACTGATAAGGATTAGAATCCTATGTTTCTTATCTTAACTCAGTTGCGTAAGGCGGTTAAACATTAGGAAATATGTATTTCTTGCAATGATGCACGTTGTAACTAAAGTGGGCATGATACGTGAAAATGGGAATATAAAATAAATTACTAATTAATACTTAAGTTTTAATTATTAATTAATCATTTAATTAATATGTAATTAAGCCTTAAATATTAATTAATTAATTAATTAATCCTTCAATAACCTTACTTAGTAAGGAATATTCCTAAAATATCTTAGAATATTCATATTATTCTAAAAATAGTTTACAATAATGAAGAAATACTATCAAACATAATTACAAATGAAATCATTTTCTTATCAACATGTTAATTTTTTATAAATACTTTCTTCCTAACCATACAGAAATCTCCTCATTTTGTCTAAATCATCACTCTCCGGATTAATCAAATCATTTTGGTCAATATCTTGATGTTGTTGCCACCACTAACACTCTCACGAATGCAATTGGGAGTTGCCATCCTTGTTAATACATAAGATGTAATAAGAAGGTCTGCATAAAGGCTCATCTAAAAACTGACGTTCCTTAAGAATAATATTATAAAGCGCCCGGTTGCTATCCTTCATTTTATAAAATTCAAAATCACGAGAAAGAAAAGCTTCAGGAAATGTATGATACGGTGGATACTGCTCACAAAAATTTTCGAGATTCTTCTTTCTGAGGCACGTATCCAAGTAGTTCACTAGCTCATCCATGATATCGGTATCAGAATATGGATCGAAAGTGATTGGATGAATACAAGCAATGTTTTGGTTGAGCATAGCCTTCTGAGGAGAGTCGTCTACTACTAAGATATGTGCATTCTTCATTATCCTTAAGCGACTGATCTCCCCATGAGTCCCAATTATTCTTTCATTCTTGAAGAAGTATGGCTTGCTTTCCTTTCTTATATTGTGAAATTCGAGAGGTTTATAACACATTCGCTGGTCAAAAATCCAATCTTTACGAATCACCTCTTCTGCAACACTACAATGTTTCTTAAGCAAATTCAACAGCGGTGTTAAGTTATGAATCTGCATGCATGACCAAATCCCCACAAGCGCACCCATCTCCTTAAGCTTTTGAAAGAGACGATCCAACCCTGGACGAAAAATAATATCATATCGAAATTTACCATGACAAGGAATGAAATCTCCTTGTTTGATTTTTTTTTCCTATCCTCGGGCCTTTGTCGATGAAGCAGAACACCATTGACATCCAACAACACAATATGGCCATGAGTAACATGAGATAGCGTTGCCTCTTGAATACTTTGCAAATCCTTGTTTTGCTCCCTTTCACATTTATCCGTTGCCACTATCTCGTTGCCTATCCCTTCATCATTTAATTGTACATCATCCTTACAAGATTCAGATATTGCATGCGCTGAAGAAATTGATTTCGGAACTGAAGCCAATAAAAATGATGATGAAAAAACTGAAGTGGCCCCCATGGTAACGATGTTTTGAGCTGCATTATTATCCATTTCCTGCATGAACTCTGTCATTCTGACATGTGGCACAAGAAATTGTCGCCAAACCCCTCTCTTACCTCATGCCAATGCTGAAAATCCATGTTCTCAATTTTCATTACATCTGCAAAATGATAATTAGCTGACCTTAAAATTATCAAGGTATATTATTTACCTTGTTAATGTGTGACCCATGTTTGAACTAAAAGCTTCATTAATCCTTGAGAATTTATTTTCTGTACAAATATAAACGAAATATACAAAAATGCCTTATGTTACACTCATTTACAACTATTCGTCACTCTAACAATTCATTAACAATTCTTCTTCGCTATTACCTTCTGAGTGAGGCGAAGAAGGTCTAAGCCGCTTGTGAGATGGTTCAAGATCTTCTGCATCTTCTATTGATGTTTCCATGGGTAATGGAGTGTGCGAATGTTCTGTACTCCTCGAGATAACTTCCGGTCTAATATCTGATTGAAGTTCGTCCTCAGACTCCGACATTGAACCAGATTCGTCTTCAGAGCTATCGCACTTATCTGGAGGGAACTTTCTCAAATACTCCTTTATGGATTCGTTGGGGTATCAGTTGAGAACCTATCTATCCACTTGTTCAGGTCCTCAACCATGGTCTTATCCTTTTCAACGGCAAACACATGTATGCCGAAGGTAACACTCCTTCAAGACGGACCCCCTAGTGCAGTAGTCAAAAACCCACGCATCACTGTGAGGACCCCTGATCAAGTTGACGATGCTCCGTGCCGCTTGACTTGTGATGTTTGGATAACGTACATTGCCGAATACGTCACTCTCACCTATCGGTGTATCGGATGGAGGTTCAGGGCCGTTGGAGTGCAAACAGATGCCTGGCCAGTCATTTGGAAGTTTGAAATGTTTGGCGCATTCCTAACAACCAAGTGAACAACCGAATCAATGCACTTCGGATCAGCATCATTCATATAAAATCCTGTCCAACGATGTTTATTCCTCTTGGCAAAGGAGAAGGCAAAGGTATCGGTGACATGAGCAAGAATCAAGAAATAAATACCTGAAAAAGTAGATATCAGTCAAGAGTGCAAGTGAATTCAATAATAAATACCTTCTTTGTACATGCTTGCACGGCTAAGTTTCTCCACCAAATCCTCTAGTGTCCTGTCTGTCGAAGGATTTTTTGACACCCGCCGATCCATCACGAACAATTGAAACGGTTTCCTACAAGCAGTGATGGTACCCCATAAAGTCTCCGAATCCAACAACAAACATCTGTAGGGCTTGTCGTGATTCGTAGCATCCTCCTTTATAAGGTTCAATCGGTTCTCCGCTGCTGAAGGACTGCCATAAGAGAAGGCGTCATCGCAATGTTCTCCTTTTTGGCGTTGGCGTGCAATAGATTCTTGCCCAGATCTTCCGATTGATTCACCCATTCGACAAGCATATCATTTGTCACATGCAAATATTTGCTGACCTCTTCGTATGTTGAAGCCGAAATCCAACCCAGTTTGTGGCAGTGTATTCCCAACCACTCCTTGAAGTGCCTGACCGTCTTCAACTCCATTGCCTTGAGATGAAAAGGAGAGGTGGGCTGCTGTTGTTAATCTGTAATTTGCCATCAATCACCAAATCAGCCAAGACTTCCATCTCCTCCATCGTTGTTCCATTTAAAGGCTTCAACCATGTGAGCTTGAAATCGTTGTCTACATCCTTTATAGATTGAACAGACTTAGCCTTCGGCGTCTTACTGGGTTTCTTTGCAGACTTCTGAGGGCTCCACTTCACTTGTCTGCTTCTTCTTCAGTGTTCCTTTTGCAAAGGATTCCATAATCCCCAACCATTTCAAAGATCCTATCCTCGGGACAAGAAATCAACATCAAAAAGGATGTTTCCTTCCCGCCCACCTGGGCAAAATCAACTGCTACAATTTCTTCAACTCTCTGAGGAAAAAGACAGATTAATATACCGGCGAGATAAATCCCGCCCAAACAATTTGCTTACCCGGTATTCCGCAGATTGTGTATTCCCTGCGGTAGCTCTTTGTGGTCGCTGAAGAGATTCCCACACGGCTCGCGTGTGTTTGAACTTCTCCCATATTTTGCTGTTGTAGTGGTTGGTGTCTGCAGCGTCCCATTCCGCCGATAACTTATGGTACTGCTCGATTGTGAGATTCGGCTTCGCTAAAAACGCCGATCTTTTCGTCAGCTTCTCACGGGTATGCTCGGAAAGTTTTGTTGCCATCGTTCCTTTGTTGTGTTCGTCGAGAAGTCGTTGGGCTGCCGTTATTGTGTGCTGGCCACTAATGATGTAGTAACTGATTTTCTATTCTCCGTCTGAACCTTCCTCATTTGTTCCGGTGTTGTGATCCACACTTTGTCAGCGCCTTTGTCCTCTTGTAGTATGCGCACAAAACAGCATTATGTGGAACGGTGTAAGAATTGTCGTCCTTCATCTTCTCCATGAGCTCAGCTACACGTTCCTGATTGAGTGGCCTGTAATTGAAGTTTGGGTTGACGCTGCAATACTTAACCCTACACTGAAATCCTATCATCCAACATCATTTCCTTGTGGCTTATTGCAGCATGGGCGCCACAGGTGCAGCTGACAAAACGACTAATGATTTTCTTTACGATCCGAATCAACATGTGTGATCCCCGATTGATGCTGTTCTAAGTTCTCGGCACACTCTTCCAGCTCCCGAAATTTCTAAGCAAATTGAACGTGATCTGTAAAGAACCTGAGACCAAGCCACCCTCTCAATCTCCTTTATGATGTCGCTGTGTTCTTCTTCAATGTGAAGAGGGACGATTGCTCCACTTGCTGATTTTCTGTATTGTGAAGCAATATCTCCTGACAATACACCTACTCGATGAGTCTGAAGATCTTCGAAGTAGACATCCAGATGGATCCCCTCCATAGATGGGCTTTCGTTGAGTTGAAGAAGAACTCCAAGGTCAACATCATTAGTGAACACGTGAACATTATCCACAAGTCGACAAAACCACCCGAAATTAATGTTGTAACTGGCGACCTCTGGATCCGAGAACGTGACATTGGATGGAACAAGGCATATGTGTCGAGCATCGTCAATCTGGGTTCACAGCATGCTTTCGGATGCTTGACTAGCACACCCACTTTCCATTGTTTTGCTTGTCCATGCGATGTGACAGAGGTTAGTTTGACAGCAACCATGGTTGTTCCAATGCGCTTCCCGTTTAGTTTGAAATATGGCCAAGTTGATTCCAGAATCCCCCTGCCCATCTCTTCTCCTGCTCTCGTCTTTAATGTCACCTCAATTCCACATCTGAATACAAAAATGATTAGTTCAAGTATCCGAGTATAACAGATTTTATTTTAATTCTTACCCAGAATTTGACGACGACTCCATACTAATGACTCGATCTCCTTGTTTGATCAAATCGTCCTTCTGCAAAATAATACACTATGAATACAAATCATATAAAAACGCACACACACTTGTATAAACCCGAATATACAAAAATAATACACAGAGAGAAGTAGACGTAATTAACTGTCCAAAGCTCACATTTGTGCTAGTGCAAAAGAAAGATAACATTTCGTTTTAGAACCACCACAAATGTGAGCTCTGGACAGTTTTACATAGTTCCTAGCTTTTACTCGAAATATTATGATAAGATGATAAAAGTAAATAAAATGAGATATGCAACTTATATATACTAATACACATATATATTCACATGGAAGGTGCGGCGGGATTAATCTCGCCACCCCTTCAATGCCTCCTGAAAGAGTGGGCGGGATTAATCTCGCCACCTTTCTGGAGGCCTTGAACGGGAGTGCGGAATTAATCTTGCCACCCTTCTCGGTCTCAGAGAGAACTGGGCAGGATTTATTTCACACCCCTTCAGTGACTCCAGAAAGGAGGCGGGATTAATCTCGCCCACCATGTAAGGGATGAAATTTCCCCACCCTTCCCAATTCTCTCCATTGGTATGTTGTAAACCTTCTACGTCTCAGACAGAAACGTTTGGGATTGGTCCGACTCACCAATGGAGAAAAAAGGAAGGGTGGCGGGATTCATTCCTCCAACAGGCATTGAAGGCTCGGCGGGATTAATCCCGCCGCCCAGGGCCTTCACTCGGTCCCTATGCGGCGGGATTAATCCCGCCGGACGCCAATTCCCTGCTCGAATCGGGCGGGATTAATCCCGCCGCCTAGGCCCTTCAGGCAGGCCTTTGGCGGCGGGATTAATCCCGCCCGATTCCCGCAGGGCACGGGATTAATCCCGCCGCCCAGGCCCTTCACTCGGGCCTAGTCGGCGGGATTAATCCCGCGGACGCCAATGCCCTGCGCGAATCGGCGGATTAATCCCGCCGCCTAGGCCCTTCAGGCAGGCCAATGGCGGCGGGATAAATCCCGCCCGATTCCGCGCAGGGCATGCGTACGCGGCGGGATTAATCCCGCCGCCCAGGCCCTTCACTCGGGCCTTAGTCGGCGGGATTAATCCCGCCGACGCCAATGCCCTGTGCGAATCGGCGGGATTAATCCCGCCGCCTAGGCCCTTCAGGCAGGCCAATGGCGGCGGGATAAATCCCGCCCGATTCCGCGCAGGGCATGCGTACGGCGGGATTAATCCCGCCGCCTATGCCCTTCAGGCAGGCCAATGGCGGCGGGATTAATCCCGCCGATTCCGCGCAGGGCATGCGTAGGCGGTGGGATTAATCCCGCCGCTACACACGTCTCACCATATAGCGGCGAGATTAATCCAGCCGCTACACACACACACACAGATATATATGTATATGTATATGTATATACGCGTCTGTGTGCGAGAGTAAATAAATAAATAAATTATACAGATACTAGTACACATAATATATGTATGTATACATAGGTATATATATATATATATATATATATGTGTGTGTATATGTATATCGTGTGTATGCGTGTGTGAAACAAATAAAATCATACAGATAAACAAACACACACACACACATATATATACAGGAGTGTGCGTGTGTGTGCGAGAGATACAATTAACAAATCAATAAAATTATACAGATACACAACACACATATAATAGATAATAAATAGAATATATATATATATATATATATATATATATATATATATATATATATATATATATATATATTTATATATATACAGATATATATATATATATGTGTGTGTGTGTGTGTGTGTGTGTGTGTTGTGTATACGAGTGTGCGTGTGTGTGTGAGAGATAGAGATCTAAATTATATTATTAAGATACACACACATATAAATATATGTGTGAATAAAAATAAATAAATATCACAAATAAACGCAGAGGAGTGTGCGTGTGAGAGAGAGAGAGAGATCTCACATGTTGTGATAGATAGAAGGAGATTTCGCCGCCGCCGCCGCCGCCGCCTTACAAACCCTAAGAATATACCAAAACCCTAAAAGGAATAAAATATATAAACCCTAATCGAATATTCCTTTTAAGATATACTTAAACCCTAAAAAGAATAAATTATAGATTCGCCCTAAACGAATATTCTTCATTATATTATCAGCGTGTGCGTGTGCGTGGGTGTATCACATACACCCCAAGAATAAATATCATGCAAGGGTTTAACACGTGTGTGTCCATGAGAGTGTTAAAGTTTCACGTGAAGCGATACATATATACACACATAGTATTATACACATAGACATACATACATATTAGTATATATTAATATTAAAGAGACAGAGTACAGGATCATGTATGGTGTGTATGTATGAGAGAAGAGTGACAATACATATTATGGATCATGCATGGTGTGTATGTTTGAGAAAAGAGAGACAGTACATATTTACATGGATCATGCATGGTGTATGTATGAGAGAAGAGTGAGAGTGTTAACAAATTAAATTCATACACATTGGATATATTAGTACACACATATACATACACACGTGTATACACATAGACATACATACATATTACATGTGTAAATGTAGGGTTTAGGTTTAGGGTTGAGAGAAGAGACAGGCTACATATTATGGATCATGATCATGCATGGTGTGTATGTATGAGAGAAGGGATTATGCATGGTGACACTGTGTATGTATGAGAGAAGAGATAGAGTGTTAACAAATGAAAATTGTACACATTGCATATATTATATTAGTACACATATATACATACACACGTGTATACACACACATACATATATATTACATGTGTAAATTCAATGTGTTACACACACACACACTGAGTACATATAAATCATACATGCGTTGAACATGATGTTTTCAATAAAGAAGCAACATATAATTTCTCAAGTTTGGTTAGGGCAATGTGCATGTGTGGCATATGTGTCTCTGTAAGTGCTTCTAATGCGTGTGCACATGTATATATAAATTTATGATTATGTTATATATAATATGTGCAAAACAAACATTGAATAATTAAGAAATAATATTAATATACACACTATGAACATATTTTAAATTATACATAATAATATATGATTTTATCTAATATATAGCCATATATAGTTTTAATAATATATATTAATTTAAAATTGATAATAAGGTTTAACACTAGAATATTCTTGAAATAATAACAAATTAATTGAGAAAATCCCATTAATATATACAAATGTAGAATAATTACTGAGATAATTAAGAATAAGACTAATTTAATTATGATAATCATGTTTAATACTGGAATATTCTTTGAATATTAAGAAAATAACAAAGAATATCCCATTAATAGTAGGAAATGTAAATTAATTACTCGAGTAATTAAGAAATAATAATAATAAACAAACTATGAATATATTTTAAATGATACATAATAATATATCAATTTATTTATTGTATTAGTGTATATATATATATATAATATAAACTTAATAATATATACTTGAATATTAAGAATGTAGAATAATTACAAAAATTTCGTAATATTAAATAGCTTGAAGCACTTGAATGACATTAAATGCAATTTTAAAACACTCATTGGAATTAAAGAGTATATATGTCAGACTGTCGGTTATTGTTTCAACTCATCTTAAATTTTCTTTTTTTGTTATTTCAAAATTTTTGAATTTCTGACATAAGTATTATCAGTTTGACATGTAATTTGAAAATATATTTAATTTCCCACTCAAATTCAGATCTGGTTCTTTCTCCGGCAAAGGTTTCTTCATTTTCACTCTTCAGATTTTCTTTTTTCTTCTTAGTGACCAGCTCGTGAACGACATTAAATTGGGTGCGCTATTGTTTATAGGAAAGCACGGCACCTTCAGTGCTGTTTACAAGTAAGTATTATAAACAAATTTAGATATATTTATAAAGATTCACTCTCTTACATTCTCTCTTAAATTTTAAAATTTAGGGATTTAGGAATGCATTAGGATTACAATATATTCTGTTAGGGATTTATCCCGTTTAAATATACTTTTAACTTAGTATTCTCGGTTAGCCGGGGCGGCGGGATTAATCCGGCCATTTTTTTTCGCCTCTTTGAAGAGGTGGCGGGATTAATCCCGCCACCATCTCTTTCATAGTTATGGCAAAATTAGTTCGGGCAATGCTTATCCACCTCTTAAAAAGAGTGGCGAAATTAATCCCGCCGATAACTCTCTCAACTGATAATGATTTACTTGAATTTATTAGAAAGAGTTGTCGGCTGGATTAATCTCGCCAATCATTTTAGGAGGCAGAGAAGGGGTGGCGGAATTAATCTCGCCACTACTTCCCTGTTTTAAATATTTGTGGGTAGAATTCATCCCGAATCTCTTTGAAATCATAGTTTCGGAGAGAGTTGTGGGCGGGATTAATCCCGCCGCTTATTCCCCGTCGTCAGAGTTGTGGGCGGGATTAATCCCGCCGCCTATTCTTCATCGTCAGTGTTGTGGGCGGGATTAATCCCGCCCCCTCTTCCTCGTCGAAGGAATTTGCGGCGGGATTAATCCCGCCGACTCTCACAGACAAGGAAGATCCGACGGCGGGATTAATCCCGCCGGTACTTCCTAGTCGGAGGGATCCCGCGGCGGATTAATCCCACCGTACTTCCTCGTCGGAGGGAGCCCGCGGCGGGATTAATCCCGCCGCTACTTCCTCGTCGGAGGGAGTCTGCGGCGGGATTAATCCCGTCGGTACTTCCTCGTCTGAGGGAGCCCACGGCGAGATTAATCCCGCCGCCTCTTTCCGATGGGGAGAGTCGGCGGCGGGATTAATCCCGCCGACTCACTCTGAAGAGGTAGAGTCTGCGGTGGGATTAATCCCGCCCATCAGTTATATTAATAAAGCATGAGATATTATTTTATATATAATTATGTATTATTGCACATGTATATTATTAAGCAACTGCAGTTATGATTTCTTACAAATATTGCATAAACAGATATCATAAATAACACAATTATTTATGTGTAGGACAATATGTATAATTGGAGATAAAGTATGTCTTTTCGGAACAACGAGATAGTTGGCACTGGAACTATGGAAGTTCGAGATGATAATGCATCATGTCACAATATTGCCCAAGGATCTTGTGTGTATGTATGGGTGAACACCATTTTCAAGCATGTTGAGGTTCCTGGAATGGAATTGAGGGTTCTCCTGTATTGTGGAATTTGGATGAAGTCAAGGCTGACACAGAATATACAGAGTCACAAACAAACAGTAGCATGAGTTTTCCAAATGATGGCTTGCCTGCTGTGATGAATGAGGTGATTCTCTTTCTTCATGAGATTGAGGTTGGGAGAGGCATCATCACAGCTAAAAATCTAATGGAAGCAGTGTCAGAAGAGAAACTAGGGTCCGACTTCGTGGGTGTAGTTGTGACAGAGGTTTTCACCTAATGGCACTTTACATCCTGGATCCCTCGTGAGGTGGCGAAACATCTGAATTAAGACGGCAAGATGGTTCAACATATTCTGGGTTGGATATCAATAATAACAACCCGGAAGAACAACCCATATTTGAAAAGGTTCCTTGCATTGGTCCTATTGTAAGAAAAAGCAATTCATGGGTTGCAGATCTTCCTCTACATGTTTTAGCAAGAGGATGAAGATGGATCCTACATCTTTCGAAAGTGTTACGAGCATTTCCACGATTGACTGCTGCAAGAAGAAGTGTTGTCAGATGGCAGACCGGAATGAAATTACCTAATGTAAGACATGTCTTTCGTACGCTCACCCAAAAGCAAAGGCATGAGTTTGTATATGCTGCACTAACTGGGTGTATTGATGGAATGGCTTCGGACACAGGTTATCAGAGTACATCCATGGTATTTAATAAGGTGGCCATCTGCTTCAAAGCTTGGTACAGTATATATGGGATTCCAAAGACCAC
>PUQB01000547.1:61186-169696 GCA_003024785.1 Selaginella tamariscina | reverse complement strand
GGGTGGCAGCTCTCCATCCCGTACTTTCGGAGGATGTCTCGGAGGTACTGCCTTGGTGCAAATGAATCAACTTCTTGTCTCAGTCTGAACGATCTGAATGCTGAGGCAGTACTGGCAAGTGGTTGGCAAGAGCGAATGGAAACAGTTGGCAGTTCCTGCTGTTGGACGATCGTGAGAAGCCAGCTTGAAGGAGGAACTTGTCCAGTTGAGTGTAGAGGTTGAGATATGCCCCTGAGGGGAACTGCTGACGTGACATGATGTATGACTAGGATTGCCAGCGTATGCATGTCATATGGGGCATACTCTCAACACTCCCCCTCGAACTAATACATGCCATTGCTTGCAGAACCTTGCCATCTCGATCGCCGCTGGCACCACTGGCCTCCAGGACTGGTCTCCTCACTAAGGCTGGCTCCAGCACCTACGTGACGCCAGTGCGCCGAGGATCAATGGTACCTACCCATTTTCCCGCAAGACCGTATATTTCCAGACGACTTCAGCTGAGTTGGTGTTTGAATTGAAGGGAAACCGAGGTAGAAGGAAATCTTGGAGTCCGTGAACAAGCCGGGTCGTCAGCGAAGCACAGTGCGGCAATGAGATGGCCTGTGACGGAACCGATGTTGTCTGACAGAGTCGATAGCATGGTGAGGCTGCTTGAGGTCCATGTCGTTCGACCTGCATATAGGGCCAAGCTTGAGGTCCACAGTATTCGGAATTATGTGCTTGTGCAAGCTTGAAGAATCTCATGAATCCGATGAATCCGATGATGATGTCTTCTGAACAGTCTAGCACGCAAGACGAAACGGAACTGTGTCTCTTGACAGCAGACAAACCGTGTCTGACTGACAATAGAGCGAAGAGCTTGGAGTCGAGGAGGCCCATCGAGGCGGGTACCTGGGACGATGCCTACTGGACACTACTGGATATACTTCAGAAGGTGTTCTACAGGTCCAATCCTGTTCGTGGAGATGTGGGCGGACGAGTACGTTACAGCGTATGGCTTGTACAAGACGGTGGTTGCTCGTACGACTGGGGTGAATGTGGCATGGTTTACTGCTTTCATCCGCCCGTGGAGTTCTCCTTGAGCCTGACTGGGAATGGCTCGCTCCACCGAGGTTGTTGTTGGTCAGCGAGCAGCTCGTGGACCGTCATTGAGTCAAGAGCCAGCTTGCCAAACAAACCTGGTACAATGCAGCGTGACAAAGAATGAGAGGTAGCAAAGCATTAGCAGCCGGATCAACAAGCTTATTACTGCTGAAACATGAACGAACGAGATATGTATAGTCTTCGAATAGAAGCAGCTTATTTAACATGGCCAAGAACTTCAAAGTCCGGTTATGGCCTTGACCAATTCAACTTCGTTTGGAACATCGCCCTGCTCGGATTTAAAATACCGTTGGACCTTGCCATTTCTTCCAACTCAGCCCTCTTGCGACCATGCATCTTCTGCAACTCGTCCGGCAAAGCGGACACCTTCATGCGGTATTCTTGATTCTGCTCCCGCTTCTCCTTAGCTCTCGTCTTCAGAGCGTCTTCTCTAGCATCAGCTAGACTCCGCAACAACTCGTACTTTTCTCATGCATCTTAGGAATGCAGTCCGCCATCGGTTCAACATGCACAAAGTAGTCCAGCTCTGACTTCTTTCCCGCCACCAATTGCCCTTTCTGCACCTTAGAAATCCTGTCCTTAGAAATCATGTCTGCAGGCATCTGCGGGCATAAGTAGACATAGTGCAGCTGGATAGTTTCCCGAGATGCCCACCATTTCTGGACGTGCCTTTCCTGCATAAACTTGTACTCAGTCCTGCGATGATTCTTCGGGTCAACTGTATCTTGTACCGCAACAAGATGGAGTACCCCTTGCTTGTCCATGTGAAGGGCTATCCCATCTATATATTTGAAGGAGTATCTGGCAGGAGTCCAATATGCAGACTCCCCTGGCATCAGCTTAGTCACATTCAGAATGGTTGGTTGGCCCCCGTAGATAATCACCACTGTCTTGGGCGCAATATGCTCCAGACCCGATATGGTGAGTCCCACCTTTAGAACAGCGTCCCCCACAAAGGTCTCGCAGGCCCACCCAGTGCAGACCAGTTGTGGAAGTCCACTCCCCGTCTTAACATCATATCCACGTAGTCTGTGAGTTCGTGGCACCTGAACTTCCTTGCCTCTGCATTCTTGACTACAGCCTCCATGTAAACAGTCCGTATGTAGTCGGAACAAAAGCCTTCGCCCAGACGAAAGCTCCGGTCAACCGCAGAAATATCAACCGTTCCTTTGAGGTTCCTTATGGATTCCCGGATCGACTGGAAAGGTTCTCCACACCGGAAGCTCGCCAGCACACTGGACCAGCTGTCCTTATCGAACAAATGAATCCATTCTTGGTCCTCTTCCACCGGTTCCTGTGCCAGGACATACTCCATACAACATATCTGTAACCTCCACAAGGACAGAGGATGCGCCCCAGCAAAGAACTCCACATCAGCCCACCGTTTCTCCCTCTTCGCAAGCAATTCTCCCAGGAGAGTATTGGTGAGGAAGGTTTGCACTTCAACCTGACAGAAAAGTACACGAGTTAGCAAGGCATAAGAGTCAAGTGATTCCTTTATACCTTCTGGAAAAGCTCCTTCACCTCCCATCTGAACAGAGTTTTCCTCCGCGAGGGGCTTGCTTCCTCTGCCATGGGAGACAATGCCTTCACCTCAAAGTCTGCATAGTCGTAAATAGCATCAAGCCACGATCTCGCCTCCGCTCTTCTACTTGCCTCGTTACCTCGTTTAGATCCGTCAGACTTCAAAAGATCCAGTCGCTCTTCACCATCTGTGACCACGTAGAACGTTTCCCCACTTTCCTCATTCCTGGCCATCAGAAAATCCCCGAGCGCTTGTACATCCTTTATCTGGAGAATCCGCTGCGCCAGCCCAGTATCCACTTCACACTCGTTGCAATAAGTGAATAGAAGGGCATCCTGAACCTGCCGATGAAATGCCTCAAACGCATTGAAGTACCAGAGGCAAATAACTTTGGTTGTCTCGGGGAGAGTCGCAATCAGTTGACATGCTAACGCCCTAATCAAGCAGCTCTTACCGCTTCCACTGGACCTGTCACAACCACCCCCTCGTACACCTTCAACAACACCTTACCACGGTGCTCCAACTGAGGCCTTAAAACATGTTTCAGTGCGGCCGGGTAAAGGTTGCGTCGTCCACGAACTCTACCACTTTCCCAGGTCTTGTCCCTGCAAACACATGGTCCAGGGCGGGATACGGCAGCGTTGTGCTGACGCCCTCGTTGGAGAACTGGCTGCAGTCCAGGCCTCTGATTCGCTGCGTCGTCTCCCTTGCCGCCGCGAGCTCCTCTAAAACATTCCGCTGCTTTCTGAGCGCCCGATTGATTCCGCCATCGTTCAGCTTCGCAACCTTCGAAGGCGGATCCGACATTGCAAAAGCCTGTGCCCTAGACAGTTCAATGGAGGGCCGAGATTTCTATGGGTCGGCGCGCATCCGACGGCTGCCGATCCCCGGGGACGTTTCGGGAAGAAGCTCACACACTAGGGCTCCGTTTTGCCTGATAGTCTGTGGATACATTCAAATCTGGATACAGTATCCCAAGATTGTGTAACCCCCATGGATACAACAGCATCCATAGTGTTGTATCAGTACTCTGTATCTTTTGTCTGTGAGAGTGAACGCCCTCTCTGTATCTAGGTGCGTGTTTCCTGGTCGTAGCAGCGCTATGTATCTTAAAGTTGTGTGAGGCAGTGAAAGTATCTTCTTTGTGTAGCAATGAACCATATCTAACTCACGTATTATAAATGGGGTGTGCTAGATCAAACAAGTTTGTAAACACTGAAGTTACGGTGGAGCAAGGAATCTGGATTGGATGTCTGGTTCAGATCTTCCGTCAAATCTGAGGAGAGAGAGGGCATGTCACCGCCCCGGCGACCTGCAACACTGACATCAGCACGGTGTGAAGGCACATCTACCTCCATACCCATCATCCTTGTGGCCCATCTGTATGGGACCCCATCGTATCCATCCATGTGTTTGAAATCACTCCTCTGTAGGATAGGGTTATCGGCTAGGGTATCCAGCGGCGGAGCCATTCCGTATCGCCAGCAGCGGCCTTGCCATGGCAAGGCGATGTAAGGTGGGTAGCTTTTGTCGCCGTCATGTTTCGTTTCTATTTCCGGGCTCCTATGACCTTGCAGGGATTGTTTCAGTAGGATTTTATCCTTAGAGGTTATCATGGGTGAATGGAGGAAGCCATATCAACAATTCGTCTCTTCCCATCATAATTGAAGCTGCTGCGTGCTTTTTTTTGTCGTTGCAGCTTTGACAGAGACAACACATACTGTACAGGCATCCTTTTCACTTTTTCATTTGCCGTCGTTGTCGAGATTGGCGGTTCAACAGGGAGTGGTACAATCAACATCAAGTTCCAGCTCCTTCCGAGTGGGATGTTGCATCTGCAGCCTATGCCGCAAAAAGATTAGCAGAGGTGTGTCGAGCTCGCTTCCGGAGTATTTGTTTCCAACCCGTGTGTGCCGTTTATTGTAGAAAAAAGCAAGCAGGAAGCATCGCAAGGTGTATAGCTTTTTATGGAAGCGTTCCGCATTTGCAATTGCAGATAGACTGCAAATAGGAATCTGGTGCCGTTGTTGTTGTCGAGGCCCATCCAAAGCAGGTAAGCGAACATATTTTGAGTACTCAACTCAACTAGAGAGGTACTTAACTAGACAAGCACTTAACTAACCAATGCACTAGCGAAGTACTGTAGTACCTAAGTAACTAACTAAACAACTGGCTAATGCTGAACCCAGGCGAACAAGTCCGTGGATGATACTAGTTGGTTCCGGCAACAATGGACCTCCGAAAACAACGCCCAGCATGCTAAATGGTGCAGACGACATACTGGCAAAGGTATGCTCTAAGTTCATTAGCATTGTCATATTGGAAGTGGCATTTGTAATTGCAAAGAAAATGCAGACAAGATCCTGTTGTAGACATTATTGTGGAGGCTTCGCCAAGAGTTCGGAATAGCTGCGGAAGGGAGGGAACTCAACCTCTTGTGAGTACTTTAGTAAACTTGTAGTCTAGTGAACGACTAAGTCATGTCAACAGTTCTTTAGCTGTATAGTACTTCAATACGCAATGGCGGCATCCAATGCTAGCAACGATATACAAAAGAAGACATTGCACACCCAAAAAAAGGTGGCCATGGCTCTCCTCACAAACACCCTAATCTGGCCCAGTACTGGGGCGTTTATGTAGGCGCGTTTGTGTAACAATACCACGGGAACTTGTACCTACACCAACGAAGATTTGGAGGTAGCCAAAATTCTTTTATCCTTCCGTGATTGCCCCCTTGGTTCTTAATTTTGTTGTAGAGAGCAATGGTTGTTCGTAGGATGTTCCGGTGGACAGAGACAACCTCGGGACTTTGTCTTGTTTGCAGCGTGGAAGGCTTATATCCACAGATGTTGTGGACTTGTTTGGAGATTGGTTGAACAAGCAGCCACGACAAAGTCACGTGGAGGTCGTCAATAGCTGGTTTTGGAAAGCAACGCATTGCAAACAATCAAGTTCAACTGGCTAGGCAAGAGCTTGTAAACATTGGATTACATGGTAATACCCCTGCATTACAGGTATGTATGTTATGTTACAATTGTTGAGCTACTAAGTTCATGAATGCTTGCTTGCAGAGGTCATTGGTCCGCTTTGCTGGTTGGTTTTAATGAGGGGCGGCGATGCAGTTTCATCCATGCCGACTCACTATTTGGCAAACGCTACACCACCAAGTTTGTTAAGATGCTCATCGAGATGCTATCTGCTATTGGAGTGGAGACTTTCTAGTAGGGGCAGTGGACACATGCTGCTTTAGAAGGCATCTCAAAGGAGCAGAATTCGTACGATTGTGGGGTCCACACTATGTTCTACATGAAGCAGTTTGTTCGCTGGGCGTATGGTCGTTGGGAAGACAGCATGGTGCCTGAGTTGCAATGCCACCTTAACATGGATGATGCCTCCTGCTTCCGCGAAGAGGTGTTGGAAACACTGAAGCCCATGTCTGTAAGGTTGGAACACTGAAGCCCATGTCTGTAAGTCGTTAAGTAAATAAGTAGGCTAGTAATGTAGTGAAGTTGTAAAGAAAGAAAGTACACAACTATGCAACTGATTTAGTTGTCAAGTCACTTTGTAAGTTGGTTGTCGAGTGAACCAGTTCATTGAGTAGGTCAGCTGGTTCAGTGAGGTGAAGCCTGCAATGGCGACCAATGGAGGCTATGTGTGGAGGGGATCATCCACATCATCCATAGAGGGTGAAGTAGAATCCGGGTTATGGTCCGATGATGTAGCCGTGGCTGCAACGATGCTGATGAGGGATGTGATGAGGGTCAGCAGGTAGATCCTGAACAGGGTGATGATGTGTTTGCCAAAACATATCACCCTGTTCAGGATCTACCTGTTGACCCTCATCACATCCCTCATCAGCATCGCTTGCAGCCACGGCTACATCATCGGACCATAACCCGGATTCTACTTCACCCTCTATGGATGATGTGGATGATCCCTCCACACATAGCCTCCATTGGTCGCCATTGCAGGACTTCACCTCACTGAACCAGCTGACCTACTTAATGAACTGGTTCACTCGACAACCAACTTACAAAGTGACTTGACAACTAAATCAGTTGCATAGTTGTGTACTTTTTTCTTTACAACTTCACTACATTACTAACCTACTTATTTACTTAACGACTTACAGACATGGGCTTCAATGTTTCCAACCTTACAGACATGGGCTTCAGTGTTTCCAACACCTCTTCGCAGAAGCAGGAGGCGTCATCCATGTTAAGGTGGCATTGCAACTCAGGCACCATGCTGTCTTCCCAACGACCATACGCCCAGCGAACAAACTGCTTCATGTAGAACATGTGGACCCCACAATCGTACGAATTCTGCTCCTTTGAGATGCCTTCCAAAGCAGGCATGTGTCCACTGCCCCTACTAGAAAGTCTCCACTCCAATAGCAGATAGCATCTCGATGAGCATCTTAACAAACTTGGTGGTGTACGTTTGCCAAATAGTGAGTCGGCATGGATGAAACTGCATCGCCGCCCCTCATTAAAACCAACCAGCAAAGCGGACCAATGACCTCTGCAAGCAAGCATTCATGAACTTAGTAGCTCAACAATTGTACATAACATACATACCTGTAATGCAGGGGTATTACCATGTAATCCAATGTTTACAAGCTCTTGCCTAGCCAGTTGAACTTGTATTGTTTGCAATGCGTTGCTTTCCAAAACCAGCTATTGACGACCTCCACGTGACTTTGTCGTGGCTGCTTGTTCAACCAATCTCCAAACAAGTCCACAACATCTGTGGATATAAGCCTTCCACGCTGCAAACAAGACAAAGTCCGAGGTTGTCTCTGTCCACCGGAACATCCTACGAACAACCATTGCTCTCTACAACAAAATTAAGAACCAAGGGGGCAATCACGGAAGGATAAAAGAATTTTGGCTACCTCCAAATCTTCGTTGGTGTAGTACAGTTCCCGTGGTATTGTTACACAAACGCGCCTACATAAACGCCCCAGTACTGGCCAGATTAGGTGTTTGTGAGGAGAGCCATGGCCACCTTTTTTTGGGTGTGCAATGTCTTCTTTTGTATATCGTTGCTAGCATTGGATGCCGCCATTGCGTATTGAAGTACTATACAGCTAAAGAACTGTTAACATGACTTAGTCGTTCACTAGACTACAAGTTTACTAAAGTACTCACAAGAGGTTGAGTTCCCTCCCTTCCGCAGCTATTCCGAACTCTTGGCGAAGCCTCCACAATAATGTCTACAACAGGATCTTGTCTGCATTTTCTTTGCAATTACAAATGCCACTTCCAATATGACAATGCTAATGAACTTAGAGCATACCTTTGCCAGTATGTCGTCTGCACCATTTAGCATGCTGGGCATTGTTTTCGGAGGTCCATTGTTGCCGGAACCAACTGTAGTATCATCCACGGACTTGTTCGCTGGGTTCAGCATTAGCCAGTTGTTTAGTTAGTTACTTAGGTACTACAGTACTTCGCTAGTGCATTGGTTAGTTAAGTGCTTGTCTAGTTAAGTACCTCTCTAGTTGAGTTGAGTACTCAAAATATGTTCGCTTACCTGCTTTGGATGGGCCTCGACAACAACGACGGCACCAGATTCCTATTTGCAGTCTATCTGCAATTGCAAATGCGGAACGCTTCCATAAAAAGCTATACACCTTGCGATGCTTCCTGCTTGCTTTTTTCTACAATAAACGGCACACACGGGTTTGGAAACAAATACTCCGGAAGCGAGCTCGACACACCTCTGCTAATCTTTTTGCGGCATAGGCTGCAGATGCAACATCCCACTCGGAAGGAGCTGGAACTTGATGTTGATTGTACCACTCCCTGTTGAACCGCCAATCTCGACAACGACGGCAAATGAAAAAGTGAAAAGGATGCCTGTACAGTATGTGTTGTCTCTGTCAAAGCTGCAACGACAAAAAAAAGCACGCAGCAGCTTCAATTATGATGGGAAGAGACGAATTGTTGATATGGCTTCCTCCATTCACCCATGATAACCTCTAAGGATAAAATCCTACTGAAACAATCCCTGCAAGGTCATAGGAGCCCGGAAATAGAAACGAAACATGACGGCGACAAAAGCTACCCACCTTACATCGCCTTGCCATGGCAAGGCCGCTGCTGGCGATACGGAATGGCTCCGCCGCTGGATACCCTAGCCGATAACCCTAGACAGAGGAGTGATTTCAAACACATGGATGGATACGATGGGGTCCCATACAGATGGGCCACAAGGATGATGGGTATGGAGGTGTAGATGTGCATTCACACCGTGCTGATGTCAGTGTTGCAGGTCGCCGGGGCGGTGACATGCCCTCTCTCTCCTCAGATTTGACGGAGAGATCTGAACCAGACATCCAATCCAGATTCCTTGCTCCACCGTAACTTCAGTGTTTACAAACTTGTTTGATCTAGCACACCCCATTTATAATACGTGAGTTAGATATGGTTCATTGCTACACAAAGAAGATACTTTCACTGCCTCACACAACTTTAAGATACATAGCGCTGCTACGACCAGGAAACACACACCTAGATACAGAGAGGGCGTTCACTCTCACAGACAAAAGATACAGAGTACTGATACAACACTATGGATGCTGTTGTATCCATGGGGGTTACACAATCTTGGGATACTGTATCCAGATTTGAATGTATCCACAGACTATCAGGCAAAACGGAGCCCTAGTGTGTGAGCTTCTTCCCGAAACGTCCCCGGGGATCGGCAGCCGTCGGATGCGCGCCGACCCATAGAAATCTCGGCCCTCCATTGAACTGTCTAGGGCACAGGCTTTTGCAATGTCGGATCCGCCTTCGAAGGTTGCGAAGCTGAACGATGGCGGAATCAATCGGGCGCTCAGAAAGCAGCGGAATGTTTAGAGGAGCTCGCGGCGGCAAGGGAGACGACGCAGCGAATCAGAGGCCTGGACTGCAGCCAGTTCTCCAACGAGGGCGTCAGCACAACGCTGCCGTATCCCGCCCTGGACCATGTGTTTGCAGGGACAAGACCTGGGAAAGTGGTAGAGTTCGTGGGACGACGCAACCTTTACCCGGCCGCACTGAAACATGTTTTAAGGCCTCAGTTGGAGCACCGTGGTAAGGTGTTGTTGAAGGTGTACGAGGGGTGGTTGTGACAGGTCCCAGTGGAAGCGGTAAGAGCTGCTTGATTAGGGCGTTAGCATGTCAACTGATTGCGACTCTCCCCGAGACAACCAAAGTTATTTGCCTCTGGTACTTCAATGCGTTTGAGGCATTTCATCGGCAGGTTCAGGATGCCCTTCTATTCACTTATTGCAACGAGTGTGAAGTGGATACTGGGCTGGCGCAGCGGATTCTCCAGATAAAGGATGTACAAGCGCTCGGGGATTTTCTGATGGCCAGGAATGAGGAAAGTGGGAAACGTTCTACGTTGGTCACAGATGGTGAAGAGCGACTGGATCTTTTGAAGTCTGACGGATCTAAACGAGGGTAACGAGGCAAGTAGAAGGCGGAGGCGAGATCGTGGCTTGATGCTATTTACGACTATGCAGACTTTGAGGTGAAGGCATTGTCTCCCATGGCAGAGGAAGCAAGCCCCTCGCGGAGGAAAACTCTGTTCAGATGGGAGGTGAAGGAGCTTTTCCAGAAGGTATAAAGGAATCACTTGACTCTTATGCCTTGCTAACTCGTGTACTTTTTCTGTCAGGTTGAAGTGCAAAACCTTCCTCACCAATACTCTCCTGGAGAATTGCTTGCGAAGAGGGAGAAACGGTGGGCTGATGTGGAGTTCTTTGCTGGGGCGCATCCTCTGTCCTTGTGGAGGTTACAGATATGTTGTATGGAGTATGTCCTGGCACAGGAACCGGTGGAAGAGGACCAAGAATGGATTCATTTGTTCGATAAGGACAGCTGGTCCAGTGTGCTGGCGAGCTTCCGGTGTGGAGAACCTTTCCAGTCGATCCGGGAATCCATAAGGAACCTCAAAGGAACGGTTGATATTTCTGCGGTTGACCGGAGCTTTCGTCTGGGCGAAGGCTTTTGTTCCGACTACATACGGACTGTTTACATGGAGGCTGTAGTCAAGAATGCAGAGGCAAGGAAGTTCAGGTGCCACGACACTCACAGACTACGTGGATATGATGTTAAGACGGGGAAGTGGACTTCCACAACTGGTCTGCACTGGGTGGCCTGCGAGACCTTTGTGGGGGACGCTGTTCTAAAGGTGGACTCACCATATCGGGTCTGGAGCATATTGCGCCCAAGACAGTGGTGATTATCTACGGGGGCCAACCAACCATTCTGAATGTGACTAAGCTGATGCCAGGGGGGTCTGCATATTGGACTCCTGCCAGATACTCCTTCAAATATATAGATGGGATAGCCCTTCACATGGACAAGCAAGGGGTACTCCATCTTGTTGCGGTACAAGATACAGTTGACCCGAAGAATCATCGCAGGACTGAGTACAAGTTTATGCAGGAAAGGCACGTCCAGAAATGGTGGCATCTCGGGAAACTATCCAGCTGCACTATGTCTACTTATGCCCGCAGATGCCTGCAGACATGATTTCTAAGGACAGGATTTCTAAGGTGCAGAAAGGGCAATTGGTGGCGGGAAAGAAGTCAGAGCTGGACTACTTTGTGCATGTTGAACCGATGGCGGACTGCATTCCTAAGATGCATGAGAAAGAGTACGAGTTGTTGCGGAGTAAGCTGATGCTAGAGAAGACGCTCTGAAGACGAGAGCTAAGGAGAAGCGGGAGCAGAATCAAGAATACCGCATGAAGGTGTCCGCTTTGCCGGACGAGTTGCAGAAGATGCATGGTCGCAAGAGGGCTGAGTTGGAAGAAATGGCAAGGTCCAACGGTATTTTAAATCCGAGCAGGGCGATGTTCCAAACGAAGTTGGAATTGGTCAAGGCCATAACCGGACTTTGAAGTTCTTGGCCATGTTAATAAGCTGCTTCTATTCGAAGACTATACATATCTCGTTCGTTCATGTTTTCAGCAGTAATAAGCTTGTTGATCCGGCTGCTAATGCTTTGCTACCTCTCATTCTTTGTCACGCTGCATTGTACCAGGTTTGTATTGGCAAGCTGGCTGCTTGACTCAATGACGGTCCACGAGCTGCTCGCTGACCAACAACAACCTCGGTGGAGCGAGCCATTCCCAGTCAGGCTCAAGGAGAACTCCACGGGCGGATGAAAGCAGTAAACCATGCCACATTCACCCCAGTCGTACGAGCAACCACCGTCTTGTACAAGCCATACGCTGTACGTACTCGTCCGCCCACATCTCCACGAACAGGATTGGACCTGTAGAACACCTTCTGAAGTATATCCAGTAGTGTCCAGTAGGCATCGTCCCAGGTACCCCGCCTCGGATGGGCCTCCTCGATCTCCAAGCTCTTCGCTCTATTGTCAGTCAGACACGGTTTGTCTGCTGTCAAGAGACACAGTTCCGTTTCGTCTTGCGTGCTAGACTGTTCAGAAGACATCATCATCGGATTCATCGGATTCATGAGATTCTTCAAGCTTGCACAAGCACATAAGTTCCGAATACTGTGGACCTCAAGCTTTGGCCCCTATATGTGCAGGTCGAACGACATGGACCTCAAGCAGCCTCAGCCATGCTATCGACTCTGTCAGACAACATCGGGTTCCGTCACAGGCATCTCATTGCCGCACTTGCTTCGCTGACGACCCGGCTTGTTCACGGACTCCAAGATTTCCTTCTACCTCGGTTTCCCTTCATTCAAACACCAACTCAGCTGAAGTCGTCTGGAAATATACGGTCTTTGGGGGAAAATGGGTAGGTACCAGTTGGATCCTGCGGCGCACTGGCGGTCACGTAGGTGGTGCTGGAGCCAGCCTTAGTGAGGAGACCAAGTCCTGGAGGCCAGTGGTGCCAGCGGCGATCGAGATGGCAGGAGTTCTGCAGCAATGGCATGTCATTAGTTCGAGGGGGAGTGTTGAGAGTATGCCCCATATGACATGCATACGCTGGCAATCCTAGTCATACAGTCATGTCACGTCAGCAGTTTGCCCCTCAGGGGCATATCTCAACCTCTACACTCAACTGGACAAGTTCCTCCTTCAAGCTGGCTTCTCACGATCGTCAACAGCAGGAACTGCCAACTGTTTCCATTCGCTCTTGCCAACCACTTTGCCAGGTACTGCCTCAGCATTCAGATCGTTCATGACTGAGACAAGAAGTTGATTCATTTGCACCAAGGCAAGTACCTCCGAGACATCCTCCGAAAGTACGGGATGGAGAGCTGCCACCCGGTGGCAACTCCCATGGACACGCTATCACTATATTTTGACCAAGGTGGCAAGGGATATTCCCAGAATATTCCCGAGAATATTCCAGGGGCAGATATATACCCGAGGGCAGTAAAGGCTTTTCCTACCACGAGGAGCTGAAGGTGGTGAGCTGTGAAAGGGGTCCTGGATCCCAGAAGGCTGGTTCCTTCTAACCGACGATGTTGCACGGCCTACTACAGCAAGGCGGCAGTGCTGGCTCGGGGGTGACAGCAGCTCTAAGGTTGGGTGGTGAGCCATATCATCTGGATCTATTGTGCTTTTACTAGATCCATTGTGTTTTGCCGGGTTAAGCGAGTTTAGAAAAAGGTAGCTAATAGTGTTCCGTTGCCAGGACCAGGATCATCTTTTCCACGGATGGCTCACAATCATGGTACAGTCACACCCATCACTTGGAGGATCGATGGGTGGCGGAGGAACAAGAAGATCGCAACATGCATGAAGATCTGGACATGCATGGGAGGAGAGTGTGGAAAAGTATCTTGCTGGGATCTAAGGGAGCTAGGAGATGCTAGATGAAAAAGCTGAAAAGTAATGAACTCATGGGAGTTGACATCAAATATCTCTGCATCTAGTTTGAGCGTTAGTTTGAGCTTTTGGAGATCATCAGTGCCAAAGGCCAAGATTGGGGATCACAAAGACACAGAGATTACAGCATTTGGATCTGCTGTCATGGAGATATAGCATGGTTTGTGTCATTGCAAATGCATGGCATAGCTGTAACTTGCCCGACCTGCATGATTTGGGAGGTCGATGATCAGGATTTGCAAGGGCATGACCTTTTACATATGCTCATGGTCATCAATTCCAACTGTCGCTTGGTTGGAAAGCTATGACCTTCTTCCTAGTAAGCCACTAGGAAGCCCCGTCACGATTAGGTGGCTCCTCCGGAAACATCTTCTCTCCATCCGCTCCTATTTTGTATGGAACCAAAAGAGCAATGTCTGACTTGGTGGGAATCTTAAGCATATCTTCATTTAGCTTCCTCCAATGAGCGTCATTCAGCAGCCTATGGTTGAAGCGGAAATCGTCAAGGTCGCAGTCCGTGACGTTGATGTCCATAATAATATTCAGCCCGCTGTAGTAGAAAAGCAAGTCCCCCTTCTTCCCTTTCCCTTTGCGCCCCTTTCCCGGCGTATCATCAGCCCGTTTCCTCTTCTGGCTGCTTTCCCCTAAACCCCTAAACCTAATTTTGCTTAATGTGTGATGTATATACCGTCTATAATCGAAGGAAAGAATGTGGATGTCAATGTGGATCAATTGTACTGTCGGAAGAGACAGGGCGACTTGCCGACTTGCCTAGCATGACATGAGCATCATCGATTACAAAACGTTCTGACATTCTGAAAATAGATGTTGCCAATGAGCTTTTTCTTCTACCAGTCATCATGTTTTATGTTGCTTTTGTCAATTTTTAGGTTTTACAAAGTTCTTAGGCATCGTCGAGGCGTTGTGGGTGGTCTCAAGTCGGCTTTGAGCTTGCACTTATGTTGATTGTCCATCAAGAAGGTAAATTGACTCTCCCTCCTGGTTTGGTTGCTTCCCAACCCTTCAGAGTCGGAGTTGGAGGCGGAGGTATAGAGCCCTTGCTCGAAGACAAAGTTGCAGAAGTGCTGCTAGGAGTCAGAGTTGCAGAAGTGCTACCAGGAGTCAGGATTACAAAAGTGCTGCTAGGAGTCAGGATTACAGAAGTGCTGCTAGGAGTCGGATTTGCCGGATCCAAGGTACGAGTTGTCCAATCAATCCTTGGATTGAGGACCTCAAACCAAGGAAGGCCAAGAATAATCAGAGAATCAAGAATGGAGGTGACGTTGAAGGAGACCAAGTAGGAAATACTACTGAGGGTGACTGTGAGGGGCACATTTTCTTCAGTAATATCGCCAGCCACCATAGGTCTTCCATCCGCAACTGTCAACCCAATCAGATCTGAATGAGGACGGAGCTTCAGATCGTGTTGTAGAGCAATGACCCAATAGTGAAATTGGGTCACTAGACCAATGTGGAAGTAAAAAGTGTTCATATGATTCACAACCATGTCCATGTGTTAGCACACATGTCAATAAAATCGAAAGTTTTATAACATTTCCAAGGCACTTTGGTGTTGTAATGAGTTTTGGAATGCTGGTCTTTGAATGATCCATCTTGTCGTGGATCAAGCACAGGTATTCTGATGGGCATGACACAGAAAGCATGCAGTGTGCATAGTATTGAGACTGGCAAGTTTGTTGTGCAATCATGTGAGCCTCCATCTTCTTTTAAATGGTAGTGATCTCCACTAAGGTTTTTGCACAAGCCTCTGCAACCTTCAATGATGTACAAGTGTCACACTTGGAAAAGCTAGAGTGTTTTGCAATCTCCACATCCTTAAAATGAGTATTCCATATGTTGTTGAAAGTACCAATGTAGATTGTTTGGAGCCCCATCAAACTAAGGCACTTGTTCACATGAAACACATCTTCAATTGAGTGTAAATTGAAGGTAAAACCTTGAGATTTTCCCTGACCTCTGCATTTGTGGTACGGCATTTGAGAGGCATCCTATCTGCATTTGCTTCCACAAAAGCCTTGAGTATCTCTATGGTTACCATAATGTGAGAGCGGGTTTTGACTAGGCGAGTGTTCCCATGTACTGAGGTGCGCACTCCATTTAACCACTCATCCCTCCGCGGGGTAGAATGTGGTCTTTGGGATCCTGTATATAGTGTACCAAGTTTTGAAGCAGATGGCCACCTTATTAAATACCATGGATGTACTCTGATAACCTGTGTCCAAAGCTATTCCATCAATACACCCAATTAGTGCGACATATACAAACTCATGCCTTTGCTTTTGAGTGAGCATACAAAAGGCATGTCTACATTGGGTAATTTCATTCCAGTTTGCCATCTTACAACACTTTTTCTTACAGCAGTTAATCATGGAAATGCTAACAATGCTTGCCAAAGATGTGGGATCCATCTTGACCCTCTTGTCGGAACTTGTAGGGGCAGATCTGCAACCCATGAATCACCTTTTTTTTACTATAAAACCAATGCAAGGAACCTCTTCAAGTATGGGTTGTCCTTTTAGGTTGTTATTATTGAAATCCAACCCTGGACATATTAAACCATCTTGCCGTCTTAATTCAGATGTTCGCCACCTCATGAGGGATCCAGGATGCAATGTGCCATTAAGTGAAACCTTTATCACAACTACACCCACGAAGTAGGCCCCTAATTTCTTCTCTAATACGGCTTCCATTGGATTTACAGTTGTGATGATGCCCCTCCCAACCTCAATCTTATGAAGAAAGAGAATCGCCTCATCCATCACAGCAAGGCAAGCCATCATTTTGTGAATTCGTACTAATATTTGTTTGTGACACTGCATTCTCTGTGTCAGTCTTGATATCATCCACATTCCACAATACAGGAGAAACCTCTTCAAATTCCATAAATGGTGTTCACCCATACGTACATAAAAGATCCTTGGGCAATATTGTGACACGATGCATTATCATCTCAAACTTTCACAGTTCCAGTGTTAATTATTTCGTTATTCCAAAGAAGATATACTTTATCTCCAGTATTAAACATATTGTCCTGCACATTGTCATTTATGATATCTGTTCATGCAATATGTAAAAAATTCTGAATCGAAGGTGCTTAATATATATGTGCAATAATATATAATTATGTATAAGTATAGATTCTCATGCTTAATTAATACAAGTGGTGGCGAATTTAATCTCACCACCCTTCCCCGCCTAATAGAATGGTTAATCCCGCCACCCCTTCCCCTTCGAAGAGGGTGGGATTAATCCCACCCACAACTCTATTCGGGGGGAAGAGGTGGTGGGATTAATCTCGCCATCTCTTCCTCGCCTCTTAGAATTAGGGGCGGGATTAATCCCGCCTACCATTTAGGAGACAGAGAAGCATTGGCGAGGTTAATTCACCTCCTAAAATGGTGGGCGTGATTACTTATTGGCTTGTTGTGATGTGCCATTTGGTGAAACTACATTAGGGGTTTAGGATCCAATAGGATTGCACTAGAATCCGTTAAGGATTTATCCCGTTCACATATCCCCTTTATTAGTTAGCTAGCCAAGATTTTAGAGAGATCTCGATTGGATGGCAAGATTAATTTCGCCAATGCTTCCCTGCTTCCTAAATTGGTCAACGGGATAAACAATTCTCTAAAACAAGGAAGGGGTGGCGGGATTAATCCCGCCACCCCTTCTTTACCTCTCGAATGGTGGCGGGATTAATGCTATCCACAACTCATTAAAATTAATTCCACCAGCTCTTCATCGTTTCAGAGAGTTGTGTGGGGGGATTAATCCCACCCACAACTCTTTAAAATTCATTTCACCAACTCTTCATCATTTGAGAGAGTTGTAGGCGGAATTAATCTCGCCACACTTTTTAAGTGGCGGAGAAGCATTGGCTGGATTAATCCCGCCCCCGTTTCTCGTTTCAGAGAATTATGGGCGGGATTTATCCCATTGACCAGTGTCGGAGGCAGGGAGTGGTGGGTGGCGGGATTAATCCCGCCCCCCATCGAGAACTCTTTAAGATAAAAGATTTTAAGTAAAGGGGATGTGTAAACGGGATAAATTCCTAATGGATTATAATGCAATCCTAATAGATTCCTAAACCCCTAAATTCTAATTTTAAGAGAGAACGTAAAAGAGTGAATCTTTATAAATATTTTTAAATTTGCTTAAAATACTTCCTTATAAATAGCACAAAAGGTTTTTATAAACAATAGCACCAGTTTAGTGTCGCTCCTAAGGTGATCACTATTAAGAAAAGAAAAAATCTGAAGAAAGAAAATTATAAAAATAAAGAAACCCTACCGAGAAAAGAACCATATTTGAATTTGAGTGTGAAATTAAAAGCATTTTCAATTTATATATTAAACTAACAATACTTATGTCAGAATTTCAAATTTTTGAAAACAAAATAAAATTTAAGACGAGTTGACACAAATAACCGACTCTGATATATATACTCTCCAATTTCAATGATTTTTATAAATTGCATTTAATGTATTTAACATTAGCAAGTGATTCAAGCTGTTTAATTATACAAAATTTTAGTAATTATTCTATATTTTTATTATCTAGTATACATTATTAGTATATATTAATATATATATATATATATATATATATATATATACAATAGATAAAATGATATATTATTATGTATCATTTAAATATATTCATAATGTCTATAGTAATATTATTTTCTTAATTATTCAAGTAATTATTCTACATTTCTTTATAAAAATGGGATATTCTTAATTATTTTCTTATTATTCTAAGAATATTCTAATATTAAACCTTATTATCAATATTAAATTATATATATATTATTAAAACTATATATAACTATATATTAAATAAATGTTATATTATTATGTATAATTTAAAATATGTTCATAGTGTGTATATTAAATATTTTTTCACTTTAATTCAATGTTTCTTTGGCACACATATATAAACACAATAAAAAATTTACATATACATGCACACACGCATTAAAGCACTTATAAAGACACATATGCATGCACATACACACGCCGATGAGTGGATCATGATACAAATAATTAAATGTTTAGGGGTCTAACATTTAGCTTTGTGTTTATGGTTTAGGGTTTAGGGTTTAGTGTTAGAGATTTTACCTGGAAGGTTAACACGTGGCTGCCAAGTGGCCATCCGGCGTTAATACCCTGTATGAGCAACGCTAAGTTTTCCAAGACAACCCCGAGAGTCTAACCTAGTAGCCCTAATAAACATGAAACTTAGGGTCCAACCCTAAGTCCCCTAGAATGACTATCCCCCGAACCTTAGAGGATAACCCGAGTAGACTTCAGGATCCAGCCCTAGGAGACCTAGACAGGCTCAACATAAAGATGTGTCTCACACATACCCTCATGATAGAGCTAAGACATTGTCACCTACCTCTTTGAGAATGACCCTCATCTGGGAGTACAACCCTTTTAGGGCGTCAAGGGGTGCCTTGAACCACAACTAACCCCTAAGGGTTTGAATGGCCAAGTCATATCCTAGACCTAGGGTCAGTACTTAGTGAGGACACGAGTGGGCGCCATAGGCAGACACGAGTGTTCTACTAAGCAAACTCCCTAAGGCTAGATTTGAATAACCTCAAGTACATGGCCTTGGGAGTGCCCCTTAAAAGGGCTCATGCTAACGAGCTTAGGTTGTTCAACCCTTGGAACCCAAGGGGAACACCCCTAGCCGAGTGTGCAATAGCACATCCAGTTACGAGACCTAACCCTTCCCTTAAGCAGATGCCCAAGGCTTAGCACCTTAATGTGAGCACAAGCACGCAGAGTATCCAACCCTCAGCATTAAACCCATGACACAACCCCAAAGGGCATGTGTCACAACCTTTTCCTCTCCCTTATGCCAACTAGGCAAAGGGCCAATTGGTGTTTATGAGAGGGCCCCTGGTCATGATGACTCAGTTACGCTTAAGTCTTTTTGCCCACATATCCCATATAGGTAGTCAACTCACTAGGTTAGAACTATGACACTCTCCACCCGTTTGAGAAAGTGGATGCCCTCATCCACAGATTCAAGGGGTTTCTACTATGCCTTCCTCTAGAAGGTGCAGCCAAAGGCGTTTTTATTCATGCCCTTTCTCTAGAAGGTGTAGCCAGAGGCGTTTCTACTCACGCTTGGCTCTACTTACGCTTGACTCACACCCAGCTCGCAAGCTGTACTCGCATCACAATGTCAATCGGGCCAGAGGTGATCACAGAGCCGCTTAGCTGTACACATGTGATCGAGGGGTTTAGTTAGGCAAGGACAAGTGCACCAACCTTAGTGGCATGAGCTTTACTCAAAGTTCATCCCCTGATGAGAATCGAACCCGAGACTGTTCTAATACCAATTGTCAGAGTTTTAACCCGAAGGGCCAACACGTGGCAACACGTGGCTACCAAGTGGTAGGAAAGGCTGTGACAATTGGTACCTAAGCCTATTCTCTACGGTCAGTAGGACTACCTAAAGTGTGGTGTGTTTTAGGGGTTTAGTTAGTTCTAAAATCTTGAAGTACTCTATCACTTTTAGCTAACGTCTGAATTCTGCGTAGAGAGTTGGTCCTGAGATGTATAACTTTTCAAAGGACATCTACTTGATAAGTGGGTGTGGGTTATGGACTCCAATGTTGAAGGTAGCACTTGGAAGGCAACTTCCAAGTTGTATGCCAGGTTACTTTACCTTATGGTCGTTTAGGTTACTTTACCATATACTTCTACAAGACATGGCATGTTAGTTTGTTCTGGCTTACAAACTAAGTCTTGTGAGGTGGGTCTTGTGATATCCTAAGTCTACATTAATGAAAATTTTTCTTTTTCTTTAAAGGTGTTTAAATTTGGGATAACACATGATTTGGAAACAGTGTCCATTGAGTTTTCGCTTAGGTCAAGATTCAATATCAGGTTCAACAATAGTGTTCAAATGGGGAAAGGCTTATGTTAAATGTGCGTCTTTGACTTCATGAGAAGGGGCATATTCAAACATAAGAGTGAACACTACATTTTGACAGAAGTTGTAAAATAAGCTCTCATTATAGTGCGTGTTTCCGAGAGTGTAACTCTAGAAGCAAACTATGCTGTTGAACTTGTAATACAACGGAATGTCGGATATTAACATATGATGAATATGTTAAGCAGTTGGTTCGAAGATCCAACGTAATCAAAGTATTGTCCGATGTTCGCAATATTTGATGACGCTAGCTACAAGTAACATTAGGTGAAATAGTTTACTAAGTTCAGGTACCCTAATTTGAACAAAGTACAACTTGAAACCTTAATTAGTTGTAAATGTGCACTTTGTATTCAAGTTAGCTAGCTCGACTAACTTGATTATGAAGTTATCTCATGTGGGATCATAAGAATGGGATAGAATAATAGATGTTGGCAGTAGATGGAATTAATGTTGCATCCCTATCAATGCAGCTTTTGGGATAGATGGCATGACCTACCAAAAAGAGTAATGTTGAAAACATACGTTTACATTTTCAGTTTACTGAGTAATGAAGGACTTGCATAGTGAAGGCGTTCAGCGCACACTTGTGCATTTTCATTGTGAACTCTTTAATCTTGAAATCTGTAACGTTGTTTGTAATGTGAGGATAAGCTCATGAACAAGGGTGATTCCTTTCTTAAGAATAGCATGATTTAGGATTCTCCACTCTACTTATTGACTAAGTAAAGAAACTTGCTAAGTTTAATAAGTTATGTGTGGTGGTGTCAAATGAGTCAGAAGCTAGTCGGGTATACATTTTGGAGATTTAAGTGCATGTACCTCCTCAGAGAGTCGGTATTCGATAAGAATTAGAAGTTGATATTGGTTTTCAATATCAATATCATTTTTTTGAGTTAAATACGATTATTCAAAGACAGTTTCTTGACTTTGCATTATGGTCGCAAATGTGGGCACTCCAAGAACTTATAAAGTAAGTATCTTCAGTTCTTCGGAATATCGAAAAATAAAACTATTCTTAACTCAAGGTTTGATTATATTCCTTAAGTTAGTTATCGATTCTATTTCAAGGTTTGAATGGTGTTCCTTGATTTGGTTCAATATCCTTGAAAGTACGATATCGAGCTTTGTGATTAACTCAAAAAGTTTGGTGTCCCTTCTTGATGATCATAGTTCATGGTTCCTAACATATGATCCAATATCCGATACGAAAATATGAGGTTTTCTATCACCTTATTTGTTGAGATATTTATATTTTAGACTTTGGAAGTATTTGTAACAATCTTTTTAAGATTGGTTATAAATGACTTGTGAAAGTATGGTATGATATCTCCTTAATATTGAGTTTGGAGCGCTCAATATCGGAAACTTGGTTATGATCACATGAGGTGGCCATAATTATATAAATAAAAATAAAAATAAAAATAAAAAAAAGGACTCAAGCAGACATGAGTTTGACACTTTAGTAAGGCACTACCTTAGTGTTATAACTTGAAACGTATTTTCAAGTTAGTTAAGAAATAAGGCATTTCTCAATAGGGTGCTTAAAGAGCATTGTGGTACTTTGTGAATTACTAGGTGTTTAAATGAATAATGTATCTTAGTTCGACGTACAACTAAATATTTTATTCATGTTTGGGGAGATCTATTGAATTATAAGGTATGACTGAAACATGAAGTTGATATAACACTTCAGTAATATGTTAACATTTATGTGGAGGTTGATATCTTACTAAATCAGTTAGATGAACCAGACACTATTTCATGATTCCTCTTAGTCAAGTTCCTCGGAACTGTCATAACATTATGTTTCCATCTCAAAATTGAAGTTTGGTTCATATAAACTAAGACCATGTTTATATCATAGTTATAACATTTTTATAAATTGATATGATTATAAGTTTATATTCGCTAGTATAACAGTTAATAAGCTTAGGATTTGAACGTTAAAACGATCATTATCCATTCGAGAGTATCAATATCAAGATTGCAATTATTTATAGAATAAGGATTAGTTTTAAATGTTTATCAAAACACTAATTGCTCCAATTAGTGAAAATGCTATACTTCAGTATAGTGTTGAGAAACATTTACATAATCAGTTTGAGAGTTGGACATGAATATAATGTTACGAAAGCATCTAGTATTCTGAGTTCAGGGAGACTCTTATCGTGGAAACTAAGTTTGAAATTTGATATTTTTTAAACTTAGTGAGATGAGAGTTAGGAATTATGGAATGGCATCTAGTATGTTGTGCTCTTTGGAAAATGAGTACAATAAATGTGTTAGTTAAGACACGTACTATCTTAGAGATGAGTTGAATTTCTTGGTTTCCACATTAGTTTTTAAAGAAAGGTATGTTAGCTTATCTGGTCCTGAACTGGTCGGTGTTATGAAAGAGTACAAGCTAAGTTGCGAAAGACGAATGACAGTGCTATCACACTTTGTCGCGGATTTGACTGAATTTGATTCCTATCGGGAATAAATTTATGTTAATGATACACCAAGTGGATGGCATTTGGCAGGTTGGCATGACCTTGTTGTATACATGTGTACAGCCATGTGCCTCTATGATTGCCTTTGGCCAGATTGACATGTCTACAAAGAAGGGTTTCGGGAATAATATTCTAGTATCAGAAAAGAGCTTGATTCCGATAAAAGTCTCATACTTAATCTAACATAGCTATATACTAACGAGGGATAGGTATAGTAGCAGACCCTTATGTAAAGGAGTAATGAGAAACACCAAAGGATACAGAAATGTGAGGCTATATTATCGTAACATGTGAAGATGTGGACCATTGGAAAATCAAAGAAATGCAAAGGTGTTCAGTCAAGCATTTGAGAAGTGCTTGTTGTGCGCTAGATGACAGAGGTCGTCAACAGTGTTTATTATAAAGGTCTTTATTTCTTAACCAAGGGGCCGGCAACAACACTAACTAGAGGCCTCCAATATAAATTCTACTTAAGTAAAGAAATTAACCATTGTGTGTGTGCATCGGGTGACAGACTTTGCAGACGTGCAAAAGGTCTCCAAGTGACTTCATGTCGCAAGTGGTGCCTCCGGCAGCTGGGTTTACAACTCAGTGAACGACGGTTTTGAAGTACTTGGCTTTGTGTAATGCAAGGAGGGGTAATAAAATTATGTGAGCTTTTGGTTAACTCCACATAGAGTGATATGTTAGTTTTAGTTAGTTTTCTCTAACATTATCTAGTCTTGGAGTTGGACGTCAACGAGGATGTTGACATTTTCAAAGGCAGGGAGTGTGTCATAGTTTTTACTATGACTCCCCTTTACTTTGGACGTTGACTGTTATTACCTACTGTACTATGTTGATAAGCTCTAGATGTAGTAGGAAAAGGCCCGCTTAGTGCACTTGGGTATCTGGTGATGGTCCGGCCAGGTGTCATTAGGTATTTGCAAAAAACTCTAGGCGAAGCTAGAACTTACCTTCTAAAAAACTCTTACCCTGGTTTTTCGTGTCCCGGTTGGGTTAATGGTTAGTTCCGGTGAGTTCAACATGTCGAATATGTTTAGAAATACCCCTAGGTTTGACAGGTTAAGGTTTAGGGGTCGATGGATAACTCACCAAGTATATTTTCTCTGGGAATGAGATTTTAGTGCTAGCCCACTTATGTAAACAGGAAAACAAGGGGGGGCCTTAGGCATTGTACTGTGTGTCATCTAGTCTAGTGTTACATGAAGATGTGACATCATATCCCATATATGGGGGTAGTATATAGGAGTGAGGGTTCCTGAGTTCATGACTGAGCTCGTTACTCTTCTCCTGGTGCAAGCTCTAGCTTGTGTCGTCAAGGCACAACCTTCTGTTGTGCCGCCCTGACTTCCAGGTGATAGGGGTATGTCCCACCTTTGGGGTAACTTATCCTTAATGTTGGCAAATTCGTGTCTGGGAGGTCTTGTCAGAATGCATGTTTCAAGAGGCAGAGGTAGAGGCTTGTCTCCAGCCTCCTCCTCCATGTCAAGCTAAATGTAACACTCACAGCCAAGCAAGGCACATATGTGCCTTTTGTCCAACTGTGTGTGTGGGATCTTGTTTGACAAATTCACGTTACTTAGTTCTTGAGGTTCACTAAGGGGTTCTAGAGTTGGCATTTAGGAGCCACGTTTGTGGCACTTGGTGCAACTCTTGAATTTAAGAGCTATGGCATGATAGTCCACATCAGGGAAGGCAGTGTCACATGGAGATGTGACACTGGGCTAAACGTCACACAATATAATGCCCGAGGCATGCCCTTTTGGGGTTGTGTCATGGCTTGTCGCTAAGGGGTTGGATACTCTGATAAACAGGCATGCTTGTGTTCGCGCTAGGGTGCTAAGCCTTGGGCATTTGCTCAAGAGAGGTTAGGTCTCGTAACTAACACTTGGCTAGGGGAGTGTTCTCCTTGGAATCCAAGGGTTGAACAACCTAAGCTTGTTAGTAGGAGCCTCTTTCGTGAAGCACTCGCAAGGTCATGTACTTAGGGTTTTCCAAACCTAGCCTTAAGTGTTTGCTTAGTAGAACATTCATGCCCACCTACGACGCACACTCGTGTCCTCAGTAAGTACTAGCCCTAGGTCTAGCACCGGAAAATGTAAAATAAACAAAGCAAAAAAACTATGCCTAAGGGTTGGTTTTTGGGTTTGTAACATGTATAAAATTATGTTATAATTCATTAAAATATAGTGAGCTAACCTAAACAGGGGATCCTAGAATATGCTTTAGGTTCTTTATGTGAAGCGGCGGAGCGTGCTCCGCAGATCCGGCGGCATGGGTTTAGCTCTCCAAGATATGGCGCTGTGCAATATCAACGGTGGCCATTCAATCTTCATGGTTATACACTACCCAAGAATATGCACCGATCATCATCCCAGCGAATACTACACTCGTAATGAAGCTCTCTTGTTTAGCGGACAGTTTCCACACCATCTGGACAGCAGGACCAACAAATGAGAGGAGCATCATCTCCATGGCCTTGGCCATCCATGACATGCCTGTGTACAGATTTCTATGCAATGCCAACAAGGATAAGCTGTGCAATGGGTGGTCTGAGGTCCATGGACAGGCCCCGGAGAAGACCCAATTTCGATCGTCCCAGTAGAACAGAGAGAATCAACAAGATGGTAAGATCAACCACATTTATCGTTGTCCACAAGTAAGTGTGTATTGTAGATATACAAGTTACAGATTCAATTAATTATATGAAAATGTGGTGTAGATGTATATTATATAAACATAAACCACAGGGTCATCAACATATGTATATTGTGTATATAGATACACACACATAAATTCGTGTCTGTATGTATACATACATGTTTCTTTTATACAAATGGATGTTTATATAAAAAGAATAGTGGAGCTTCCTGGTCGTCCTCTTGAGAAAGGGGAAGTATGCGTCAAGATGCTGGCAGCTCCTATCAACCCATCAGACATCAACAGAATAGAAGGTTGAACGTGTGTGTACCCGTAACATAGCCACTTCAGTATCATACAGTGTTCTCAATAGTGTATGTAAGTTATAATGTTGTACGTTGTACACTTTACTATGGTTTAGCATTTGATTATAATCTATATGTATTGTATGTACATGTACATACATTTATGTGTTAGAATTGGACTGGATTTTGAGAGAGAGAGATTTATTTGCGTTTATATATATTGATTGTAAGTTTATATATATATATATATATATATATATATATATATATATATATATATATAGATGTGGCAGACACATGTAGATATACATACATTATCAATGGTTTTTAATTTTACATGTTTTATAAGTTTAATTTTTTTGTCTTTTTCTTGTTTTCAGGGGTATATCCGATGCGACCTACACCTCCTGCAGTTGCCGGTGGTGAAGGTGTTGGACAGGTAGTTTCTGTTGGATCGGATGTTAAACATTTGTCAGTAGGAGATTGGGTCATTCCAACATATTCCGGAATCGGTTAGTATAATAAGTATATAATTTATATATAAATACTTTATCTTAATCCAGTTAAATAAATACATAGATAACCGAAGTTACTGAACATTATAAAACTTAGCTTTTAAGTTACACACGTATCTGTGCAGGAACGTGGAGCACACATGTGCTAAAAGAGGAGAGTGTATGGTGTAAAGTTCCTGATAATGTGCCCATGGAATACCTGGCTACCATCTCTGTCAAACCCTGCACCGCACTCAGAATGCTCGAAGATTTTGCTTCGTTAGAAGCTGGTAATTAATTAAATATTAACTTACTAAAACTTCTATTAATTGTTATTTTTGAAGTTTTACGTTTAAAAACTAATATATGTATTTATATTTGTGTGTGCGCGCGCGCGTTTGTTGCAGGGGATGTGGTTGTTTAGAACGGGTCTACGAGTATGGTTGGACAATGTGTCATACAAATTGCACACGCAAAAGGTCTCCAGACCATCAATATTGTGCGTGAGAGGTACATAACGTATATTTTGTGTACCGACGTACACATAGTTATACACGTACATATAGATAGCTGTAACCTATGTACGTATGTACATAGTAGATACACACATCTTGTAAGTGACAGTCATTACACGCTGATACATATGAATGCATATTGTGTGGTTTCTTATATAATTCGTGATTTCAGGCCAGGAATTGAAGACGCTAAGAAAAAGCTAATGGATTTAGGTGCAACGCAAGTCGTGCTTGATAGAAAGGGATCTCAAGAATACTGGCTTTTGTACTACAGTCAATTTGATTCACCAAACTTCAAAAATATTGTGGTGAGTATTTCATATACGAACAGATGTAAGCACACACGTGTGTGTGTGAGTGTGTGGGAGAAACCGACCCCTCCCCCACCTCCGCCTCCGGAGCCACTCACTGGAGTGGTCAAGTACAAGCTGTCCGAGTCCAGCACTCTTGTTATCTGGAAAGGGGATATAGGGCTCTGGTTCATCGATGGACAAACAGATGCAGTCGTAAGTTTTTGTTCTTCACACACACACCCACACACACTGTATGTATGGACAGTTCAGACAGTTATAATTCCTGTCTATACATATAAGCAAATTATCATCTAAGTCTATATATGCATTTATACGTCTTGATACGTCTTACTTGATTGTTTATTTTGCTAATTGTTTGGATGATGTTTCACTCACAGGGCCGCTTTGAATCTGGCAACATCAGAAGGCATTAAGTACATTGCCTTCCCGGCATTGTCTTGCGAGCTTTATGGGTAAAGCTCGCAACTCTCTGTCTGTCTCTCTCTCTCTCTCTCACACACACACACATGTACAATGGCTTTCTTTTATCTAGTTATCACACACACACACAGAGGAGAAGAACACAAGACATGTAGCTTAAAAGAACAACAGTTTTCAGCCGAGTCCTATTATATATATTCCTATATAGCATACATACATATATTCTAGATGTGTATGCATTCATATATATCAGGATTGACAATATACGTATAGGCTTGTGCTCACTGCAATAATATTATAATAGCATATTTATCTATCTAGCTATACACACACAGTATAACTGGTGAATCTTGTTTACATTAGTTTCTTTTCTTGCAGAGGCCTCGTTGATGCAGAACCTCACGCATGAAGAAACGCTTCCTAAAGGTGGACTGGTGTGTGTGAGAGAGAGAGGGGATTCACAGAGAGATCACCAGAAATCAATAATGTTTATTATTTTTAATTTAATTAATGAAAGTTAAAGAGTTTTTATTAAGTACAATTAAAATCAATAAATCAATCTAAAATTAAATAAAATAAATTATATAAAAACAAATAGAAATTATTACTGTATAAACAAGGGTAAAAACAAGGGTAAAAACAAAATAATATTACAATGTATATTAACTATGTTAAAAAATAAACCAATGTTCGACCCCTAGTATGTTAACTGTTTTTTACAAAAACAAAGGCTTGTTTTCTAGTGTTGTTTTTTACCTTAAAAATGCCAAAACTAGGGTTTACATTTTTCGGTGTAGGGTATGACTTGGCCACCCAAACCCTTAGGGGTTAGTCGTGGTTCAGGGTACCCCTTGTCACCCTAAAGGGATTGTATTCCTGGATGAGGGTGATTCCTCAAGGGGTAAGTGACGATGCCTTAGCTTTGTCACGGGGGTATGTGTGAGACACATCTCTGGACATGAGCATGTCTAGGTCTACTAGGACATTGTTAGAGTTTTTACTTGGTGCCACAAAGGCAGCTTGCCAGGTGCCAACCTGGAATCCCCTCTCTTGGAAACCCCACGGAACCTGGTAAAGTAACCCGTATTAAGAACCCAAACCTTAGGAAGTCAAACCCTAGCTGACTAAGTCCTCGAACGAGACTCACCTTGTGAATTAGGATACACGGACTAGCCGAGCTTTAGGTGTTGTTCCTAGTTTGGCATGGTTGAGGCGGCCGGAGCAAGGCTTCAACCACTAGTTTTACGGAACGTGAACTTGGGCAATGCCTTTGAGCTTGTGAGAAGGTTTTCTGACCAAGGAATCTAACTAACTCCTTGGAAGTGATGTGCCCCTATCTCAAAGGCAAGATCCTGCCACCGATAAGGATAGTCTAACCCTAGGGTGGGTTGTACCCCTATCATGTGGAAGTTTGGGCAGCACAACGAAGGGTTGCACCTTGATGACACAAGCTTAGCTTGCACCGGTAGGAGGTTAACGAGCTCTCTTTTGAACCCAAAAAGCCTCACTACATATACTCTACCTTATTTATGTGACGGACCCCCCCCCCCCCCCTATTTACCTAAGTGAGTAAGTGGGCTGGCACGGAAATGCCAGCCCTTAGAGAAAACGGTTGTCCTAACCTAACCCTAAACCTAACCCCTAGGGGGGGTTTAGGGCGTGGGGTTAGGGCAACCCTAGGAGTGTCCCTAACCCTTATTTTGACAAGCTATACTTTGCGAAGAACCCTAACCTGGAACGTCAAACCGGGGGAGAGTTTTTAGAAGGTAAGTTCTAGCTTCGCCTAGAGTTTCCTGCAAATACCTAATGACACCCGGCCGGACCATCACTAGATACTCAAGTGCACTAAACGGGCATGTTTCCTACTACATCTAGGGTTCATCACACAACTCGGTAAGTAACAACAGTCAAACCCCAAAGTAAAGGGTCGAGTCATAGTAAAAACTATGACACACTCCCCGCCTTTGGAAATGTCAACGTCCTCGTTGATGTTTAACTCCAAGACTAGACTAGGTTAGGAAAAATTAATTGAAAACTAACGCTAATCACTCTATGTGGAGTCAGCAAAAAGTTTACAAGTTTTATTACCCCCCTTGCATTACGCGAAGCCAAATACTTCAGAACCGTCGTTCACTGAGCGAGAACTCAACTGCTGGAGGCACCACCTGCGACAAGAAGTCATTTGGAGACCTTTTGCACGTCTAAGGTTGTCTATCGGCCCTTAGGTTAATAAGAAATAACTTTATTTCTTAATCAGTTTGAGACCTCGCCTCAAACTCATTCACCAATTTCATTGTGTTCTACAGACTCTCCAATGGTTCCCATGTCGACTCGCATGCCGAGTACCCTTTACACTTAACAAGATATTCACGTTTACGTTTTCGCCATTCATGAATGTTTCACCCCTTTAATATCGCCTCAACTTCAAATTCTTTCTCCTCATCAACTAACTTTGGAGGCGAACGTAAACTATGATATCTATATATGAACATATTTTAAATTATGGCACCTTGCCACACTATGCCTTTGTGTGGAGCCATAGTGTGGATCCTAACATATTTTAAACTATACACTCATGAGTATATGTCTATATATACAATGAAAAACATTAATATTATATTATTATATATTCATATATTTAAAATTGTTTAAAATCATTTGAGAATTGATTATACCATCTATTATTAAATAATATACCCTATACATATAACCAAATGTGGCTGTTAGGTTCGAGTCGAGGTCTCTACGGTCAAACATTCCCAATAAATATTATGGACAATTTTGATGTTGATATATAATTTGTAAAAGATAGAGGGGAGGGCAGCTTTATGAACACACACACAACACACACATTAGATATCCTCATATATATAAAACCTTTGTGTTGAATTCCACAAAGAAAACCAAGCCAAGTTTACTGTTGTATATAATACAACGACATGAATCTAGCATATATATATATATATATATTATATATATATAACACACACACACACACACACACACACACACACACAACAAATAATAGATTTATTGTCAAAATAGATTTATAATATTGTAATAACAACAAATTTATAATATTGCAAGTTTGTGTATATTGTGTATACACCCGAAGTGCATATACAAGAACAAACATTCTATATACTTATATGCATAGATATGTTCAAAAAAATTATGAATTTATTAAAATATGTTAATAAGACTTCTTATAAATATTCGAAAAGTTAATTGTTTTACTTGCAGAATGTAGGAAATACATGTACTAATAAATAATAAATAATTATAAGAAATATAATATAATTTAAAAAGATTACCACTCTTTATTAAAAATAATCTCCAAAAACGACAACATGTAAATACACTTACTGAGAGTTTATATTTGCGCACAAATTAATAAAAGAACTTAATCAAACTACTATTAACGCTTCTACAATACTACGATGATGATTAACTTCCTCAAAACCGATTTGGGCATCACCCCCATTCCATATTGTAAAGTTAATTATTAAACATTTTTTTTAAGAAGTGTTCATTTATGACTTCAAATCTTTTACCATTCCATTGGAGCTTTCGCATACACCATCCAAATGTATTCAAAAAAATTCTATGCATATTTACCTACAACACAAACAAAGATATCAATATTAAGAGTATTGGATGCATCCCTTTGACTCAAATGATACCTGGAGGCAAACTTATGTGAAACTTGAAGTCGATATATATATTGAACTTGAGTGTTCGAGAGTCATGTCTTTTATGATTAGAGTGTTGATAATATTTTATACGCATGTGTAGTTGTACGAGCGCGCCAGTGTACGAGAGACGATGGTAGTTTCCGATTATAAGAAAGTTCCGGTTAAAATAAAACTAACTTAATTTATTTTTACGTATATTCTTTAATATAAGCCCCGGAAAGTTTAGGAAAATGTGTTTTGTTATTAAATCCACGTATACATATTAAAGTACTCTTGTAACACTGGGACTTTATTATATGTACCTACCAAATTATGTTTTGTGTCTTAACTTCAATAATATACCTTGAATATACCAGAAAAAAATAAATCTTTATACGTTTGAATGATCATGTAAAAACTAATTTTTATGACCTGGTAACCTGGTTTATATGTGTTAACTTGTATTGTTATGATATTTAATATTAAATTTTTTTTTTCTATATTTATGTGAGAAACTTCTCACCAAGATTGAAAATTTGATTATAATATTATATCTTTGAATTAGATGATTTAAATTTATTTAAAAGACAATAATCATAATAAATCTAACATATATCAATTTGCTTAGATATAGGTATCGACAATGCATTATATTCTAAAATTATATTTTAATTACATTTTCAATCTTAAATTTTATTTAACAAATGGTAATATAAAAAATAAAACATATTATTACTATTTAACATAAAGAGATGTCTTAATTGTACGACTTCAACTATAAATTATATTAAAAGATAATAGTTAAAATATACTAATAGTCTTTTATTTTTAAGATAAGAGATGTAAATATTAATAATGTGGTTTTGTTGATTTAAAATAAAAGATATATTCTCTTTATTAATACTGATATATATAGTAAACTTTAATTATTATATGAATAGATAACATTAAAATTCATAAGCAACTTCTTAAATACAAAATCTGAATAAATGTATGCAGTCCCTTCATTTAGAAGTGTGGTGAACTGGGAAACATGTGTTGTACGATCTCTGGCAAGGAAGGTACTTTGTTAGGTTCTATATTTCAATGGTTCAGGGTCGTTTCGCAGTACCCTTAACTTAAGCAGGTTTAAATAAGGGAAAATGGATTTGTACTCACCCTTAAATTGAGTAATTACTTAACTTTTAGAAGGGTTTGACTTCTAAGGGCAACAACTCCCTTAATTTAATTTTAAAGTGTAAGATCCACGTGTACGGCTGCATGTGCACATACTATTATTAGCATAGTGGATTTTGATAGCCGTCGAATTGGATTCAATCTGGACCACTCGCTCTTGTATATAAGTTAGGGTTTTTAAACAAATGGATATACACATTTCTATATTTCGAGCTCTCACATTGGTGGAGGTGAGGGGCACCTCTAATTGTCCTACGGAGTGCTCGGATTTGTGTCTTTTTATCAATTTTCTCTGTCTTCTTAGGTCTAGCTTTTCCATTGTCTAGATCTATTCCTTTCTTGTGGATTTTGTCTCTTCTTCGTCCATGAATCCACAATAGGCAAATCCCTTGTCTGTGGAGCAGTTACTCATGTAGTTGTTGGATGCCATGCATGTGCAACTGAATAATCATTCTCAGTTGATGGCAGCATTCACAGTCCAGAGTACTCCTCCTACTCATGTTGCAAACCCCCGTGTCCGGCCGGATTTCTTTTGCAGAAATTCTGGAGATGATGTGTACCATTGGTTTGACCACTTCATTGTGGTTGCACATATCATTCGTGGGACGGTGCTCAGTGTTTGCGCGAGTTTCCTACTTGTCTTCAAGGGACGGCGTTGCAGTGGTACAATGGTCTGGACGTTGCAACTCGTGGAGATTGGAATATTCTTCCAGATCTTCAAACGTGCATTTGGGCATGCGGACGACTATGATGATGCTTTTCAGCAATTGCATCGTATTCGTCAGGAGCCATCTGAGTCGGTGATGCAGTTTGGTGTTCGCTTTCGAAGCCTTTTGCTGCGTGCAGAACCTAACATGTCGGAACGCATCAAGTTAGGTATGTTGTGGCCAGCACTTCGTCAAGACCTTGTGGGCTTGTGCATGCACTAGCTCCAGTGACTCTTGACGATGCTTTGAGGCTGGCACAACGATATGAGTCGTCACCTCTCCCACTTGCGCCTTCACGTGCTCTTGTTCCACTCCATGTTGGGGATGGACCTGCTCCGATGGAGGTTGAGGCTGTTGCCGCTCGTGTACCAGCACAAGGTGGGGCCCGTGGACGTGGACAGTTCGTTGTTGGGCGTGTGATGAGGTTGGACACACGTATCGGCGCTGTCAACGGTTTCCCGATTGGCGTCCCCCATTTCCAGGATGGAGGCCATGGCGTCAACAACGTCCGGTTGGTGCTGCTGCAGTGGAAGGTTGTGATGCGGTGGATCTTCCGGGAAACGACGAATCGCACGAGTAGAGGAGGGTCCTCGTGCGAATAAATTAGTGACCCCTCCATCTTTCTTTCGGGAGTATCATCAAGGGGTTCACTCGGCACCAAATCATCCGGTTTTCACTTTTCAAGCTCGTTTAATCGCACGCCTCGTCCTGTTTTCCTTTCAGTGTTGGTGGATACAGGTTCAAGTTTGTCCTCTGTTTCTCAATCTGTTGCTACACGTTGCAGCCTTCATTTGCGTCGTGCGGTAGAACCAGTCTTCATTCTGTACGGCAACGGACATACTCATGCTTGTTCGCGGGATGAAGTGGACATTGTTGTTCGTGTGGATGATTGTGAGCTCGAGCTTCAATCTTTGCGGGTGGTGCCGAGTCAAGCTTTTCACCTTATTCTTGGTATGGATTGGTTAACTCGCAATCATGCCAAGTGTGACTTTGAAAAGTCTCCCCCTTGTTTGACTCTCCCTCGTCTTTCTTCCATTCCTCTTACTTCTATTCCACTTCGTCCATCTGCTTCCACCTCTGCTTCCATCACTTTTGTCTCACCCTATTTCCAACCATTTTCCCTTCATGCTCTTCCTTTTCTTCTTTGGATCCATCAGATGATCGTCGTGCTGTAGTTGTTGATCAACTCAAGAAGGAGTATGCTGATCTTTTCAACTTCGACTTGTCATCTGGGGCCAAGATTGCGACACGCCACCCTATTCCAACTGGAGAAGCTAGGCCAATCAAGGTACCTGTTCGGCGTCGATCACCAAAGGAGCTCAAGATCTTACGAGCGAATGTCAAAGAGATGTTGGAGAAGGGTGTTATCCGGAAGTCTCGAAGTCCTTGGGCGTGCGAACCTCACCTTGTGACGAAGCCTGATGGGAGCGTTCGATTCTGCATTGACTATCGCCCGTTAAATGAGGTAAACCGTCCTAGATGTGTACCCACTTCCTCATACTGCAGACCTTTTGGATCGACTGGGGCGGAGCCGTTGGTTCACCAAGTTAGATCTCGCATCTGGATATTGGCAAGTTCCGATGGCTGACATGGACATTCCCAAGACTGCTTTTCGACACCATTTGGCCTGTACGAGTTCCTGGTGATGCCTTTCGGTTTGAGCAATGCTCCAGCAACTTTCCAGCGTATGATGGACGAGGTTCTTTGCGACATGCCGGAGGTGACTGATTTCATCGATGATGTTTTGATCCATTCGGATGGAACGTGGGAGGAGCATGTCGGTGATGTACGTAAGGTTTTGGATCGCTGCGGGAAGTTGGTTTGAAGTTGAAGCCATCTAAGTGTGTGTTTGGATCAAAGGACACCACTTATCTGGGTTATCGCATTTCACGTGAAGGTTTGCAAGTCGATCCTGACAAACTAGTTGCAGTTTTGAAGTTCCCTACGCCAAAGTGTGTGAATGATGTGCAACGCTTTCTTGGCAAGGTACAATATCTGGGTCGTTTTGTGGATCATCTTTCAGATCGTACTGCACCATTGTTGCGCGTTGTTGAAATCGTCAATGACTTCTTTTGTTTGGTCTAAGGATTGCAAGCAGGCATTTGCAGATCTCAAAGAGTTGTTGACGACTCCTCCAGTTTTGGCGTACCCGGATTACACCGTCCTTTCATCTTGCGTGTAGATGCTTCTGACATCGGCCTCGGGGGTGTATTGATGCAGGAGAGTACGAGTGTTCCTGGCCAACGACATCCCATTGCGTACATCAGCCGTACATTGCAGCCAGCAGAGGTGAATTACTCCACGACTGAAAAGGAGTGTCTAGCAGCAGTTTGGGGTTTTGAGAAGCTCCATGCCTACTTGCATGGTTCGCGGACGTTGTTGGAAGGCGATCATGCAGCAGTCACTTCGTTGTTGAAGCGGAAGAATTTGATTGGGCGTACTGCTCGGTGGGCCTTGAAACTTCAAATTTACGACTTTGAAGTTGTTCATCGCCCAGGAAGTTCCATGGCTGATGCTGATGCTCTTTCTCGGGCTCCTCTTCCACCTTCTCTCTCTTCTGTTGCCCCAGAGGAACCAGTTGTTCCAGCTTCAGTGGACTTTTTGGACGAAGATTCCGTACCATCAGCAGTTGCTGTGCTTGACATTCAGTGTCCGCAGAATGCAGAGTTAGATTTGCCGTCTTTGGATGAGGTTCGGGAAGCTCAAAAGGTTGAGCCGTGGATTCGAAGGCTTCGTGATGGGTTTGAGAATCCTGCATCACTTGCTGATGACTTGCCTTTCAGGCATTTACATTCGCAGTATCGCCTTCAGGATGACCTTCTTTATTTTGTGGGGACTGATCCAGATGATCCTTTGCGGTTGGTGGTGCCTTCAATCTTCATTCCACGCTTCCTCCATGCTTTACCATGACTCTCCTATTTCTTGCGGGGCACATGGGACATCGTCGGGTGATGGAGAAGCTGTGCAGATCTTTTTATTGGCCGGAGTTGTGAGGAGATGTGATTCGGTATGTGCGTAGCTGTGTGTGGTGCCAAGCTCGCAATACTCCCCCATGTGCTTCGAAGGGCAGTTGGAGTCAATTGCAGTTTCTCGTCCGTTGAATTGGTGGCATTTTGATTTGATGGGACCTTTTTCGCGGTCAACGGCTGGTGACGAGTACGTTATTATTGTCAAGCCACGATCCCAGGAACCAGGAAGGGAGTAGGATTCCAAGAACAGGAAGGCTTGACTCAGGAAACAGGACCGAGTGCAGGACAGAACTAGGAATAGACAGGAACAGGACGGATCCAGGAGCAGAACAGGATCAGGGTTAGGATCCGGAGCAAGAACAGGAAAACGCAGGACAGGATCCAGGAACAAGATAGGAGCAGGACAGGATCCAGGAGAAAGATAAGAGCAGGAGGCAAGGAGCAAGACACGAACAAGACAAGAACAAGAATGATCGTAGAAAGACTGGTGTTGATTGTAACTGATTGTACAACAATTAGGTCGGAGCTTTTATGCTCACAACTCCAAGCTAATCTGGTCATGAGTCTAATCTAGTCATGAGTCTAATCTAGTCATGAGCTAAGAATAGTGACCCTTATGCTCTAGGCATATCCTGTAGCATATCCTATAGGAATATCCTGTAGGTATATCCTGTAGAATATCCTGTAGGCATATCCTGTAGGTATATCCTGTAATCCGTATCCTGTATCCGAAATCCTGCATCCTGTATCCTGTATCCGGAATTCTATATCCTGTATCCTGTATCGGGTTGTGGACAATTATTGCTTCTGATTACCTAACTCGTTGGGTAGAAGTTGGTGCTCTTGCTAGTGCGACTGCTTCTGCTATTGGTCAGTTTCTCTTGAATCGGGTCGTGTTTCAGCATTCTTGTTCGGAGCGAATTCTCTCGGATAATGGTCCCGCATTTATGGCTGAGGCATTTCATGTTTTGACATCTCGATTAGGGATACGCCACACTTTCACAAGTGCTTATCATCCTCAAACAGATGGTTTAGTGGAACGGCTCGTTAGAACCTTCAAGGGGATGATCGCGAAGTATGTGAACTTTCAACATTCAGATTGGGATGGTTATCTGCCGTCTCTCAGATATTGCTTATGTCACTGGAGTTCAAGTTCCATTGGTACTTCCCCATATAAGCTTTTGTATGGTCATGACCCAGTGTTGCCAACGGAGTTTGGGTTTGCCTTCTCGGTTACCGTGAGCTACTGAGCTAGGTCGTGGGATCGGTATCTGATGAGCATTCTTCCATTGGTTCATGCGGAGTCAGCAGAACACTTGGGCCGCGTACAAGTAGGACAACAACAACGCTACAACTCGCATCATCGTCCTCCTACAGAGTACAAGGTTAATGAACTGGTGTTGGTTCGTTTTCCCAAGCTTACGGTACGTGGTTTAGCTAAGAGTCTCCTTCCTCAGTGGAAAGGACCGTATCAAGTGCTACGGCAAGTAGGGCCACAGGTTTATGAGGTTCGGCATGACATTCAACCCGATCCTTTGGAGATTGTACATGTACAACGGTTAAAGCATTTTGTGCAACGGGAATAAGTTGTGCCGCCTACAGATCCACCAGTGCCTCCTCCTGATGTTCCTCCAGATTCCGGGCCCGTCTACAAGAGAACCCTAACCAACTTACACCCCTCCGAGAGGAGGGATGATGTAAGATCCACGTGTACGGCTGCATGTGCACATACTATTATTAGCGTAGTGGATTTTGATAGCCGTCGGATTGGATTCAATCTGGACCACTCGCTCTTGTATATAAGTTAGGGTTTCTGAACTAATGGATATACACATTTCTATATTCCGAGCTCTCACAAAAGAAATAATGCAAATTGTAAAGAAAATTTAATGGAGGGGTCCCTTAACCACCCTTAACGGCTCATGAGCTTGGCCACCTTTTTCACAACTTTTTTAAAAATAATTTTTTAAAAATATTTTTCATGCGTAATGTGTATTTTATATGTAAAAATATATTTTTATATTTTTTATTTTATCATCTAATTAAAATTAAAAAAATAATATAGATGAATTTTTTTAAAGTATTCTCATTATTCTCAGTGTATTCTCAATATTTTCATTCTGCCCTAATTTCTGTGTCACTTGAGGTTTCTCCTGTGCCATTGGATTGTGTATACACACACGTTAACACACATGCATATATATATATATATATAATATTTTTCATGAAGTTTTTACTTGTTTAAAATATCCAGAATATATAAAATTTAATTATCTATAAATGTACCATATACAATATTATATACAAGTATATAATTTCATTTTATCATATTTATATTTTTATAATAACTAAAATCACTTTAAATGTTAATAAAAATTTAAGGATGCACATATTATTTTAGATCGTGGATACTATAAATATATTTTAAAATGGTTAAAAATATTTATTATAAATTGAAAATAAATGTTTATTACAAATTAAAATTATTTATTATAATTTGACATAATAATGTTAAATTAAATGTAGATATGTTAAGTTCATTAAAATTAATTAAATTTATAATCTTAACTTAAATGAAGATATAAAAGTATATTATATTAATGACAATATTTGAATTCATTGCCTTAATATTTTTATGTAAGTATCTATGGGAATCCATTGCCCTTAACACAATCCCTTACTTTTAAGTTAAAAAGTTAAGGATTATAAATGTGAATCAATTGCCCTTAACACAATCCCTTAATTTAAGTTAAGGGTTCCAAATTGTATTGCTGATTCTTAAAAATAATGTGCAAAAACCCTAAATTGCATTGTTGATTCTTAAAAACAATGTTCTAGGTTCTTGGTCGGGAGCAATGGCGATGACTCTAGAGAAAAAAAAGGATGATCTTCATCACATCGGCCTTTGTGATCGCATTTCTTCTTTGAAAATCTGTCTAGAAGATGCAGAAGTTGAGCTACTATTGAAAACCATGCATGAGCAAGCAAACGACAAGAGAGTCGGCGTACATTTAGTGTGTGTGTTGAATATAATGCGGGTTCTTCAATTTTCCTCATACGGGCTCATGTGGGTCAATGTGGGTTTTTCTTTTACAACCTTTGTCTGATCTTGTATTCATAAGCATATAGTTACCAATTGGATAGTGAAAAGAGAATTAGAGAGCTATTGATGGTAAATTGTAGCTGCTTAGATTGTGTTTCATTCTTGCTATTAGTATTTGTATCATTCATGCTTCCATTAATTTTTGCCTCCGCTCCCTTTTGCACTATTGGCTTTTATGTGATTATCTTTTTGCTCTTGGTTGGGTTATTTTGATGCCAATAGCATTGGGTTCATTGCCACATGCAACAAACTCAGAATGAATGTTAATCATAAAAACATGTTAGCTATAACACTACAAGCATGGTTTTGATGTATATTGTGTCTTGTTTATAGTGATTTAATTTAACTATATGCTATATAGTTATGAAGCATATAGTTACCAGTTTGATAGTTAAAGATTTGTATCATGCTTGTAACTTTATGCTATGCATTGATTTCAGGCTTTGGTGACTTTCCCAGGTTCGAACATGTAATACCACATTTTTAAAGAATTAATAAGGGGAAGAATAAGGGGAAGCCAAGAATACAAGGCGATGTCCATCAATTTATATGTGATTTCAACAACTGTCTACACTCCCATGGGATGATACACCACACAATTCCATAATAAGTTTCTTTTTGATCTTATCAAGTGTAATATTCAAGAGGTGAGACGTGTGCATGTCATATATGTATATATATTTATTGTGTGTTTAGGATTTAGGGTTTTAGGTGTGTCATGTACCACCTCCCTAAAACGTTGACTTTCTTGTTGTTTGCTTGCTCATGCAGGGTTTCAACAGTAGCTCAACTTCTGCATCTTCTAGGCGGATTTTCAGAGAAGAAATGCGATTCAAAAGGTTGACGTGATGAAGATCATTCTTTTTTTCTCTATTGCATCGCTATTGCTCTAGAACACTTTATTTTAAGAATCAGCAATGCAATTTTAGGGTTTTTGCAGACTACTTTTAGGAATCAGCAATACAATTTGGGATTTTCATAGACTCTATTTTTTAGGGTTTCATAGGGTCTATTGAAGAGGAAAAGAAGGGTTGGATGTCTCTCATCAGACAAGGAAGAAAAGGCGCGGTTGGACAATTTGATTGCGAAGGAGAAGAATATACCATTTGGTCCAATCTTACTTAGGATGTTCTTCAAAAAGTACACAAAGCAATGGAAACTGTTTAGGGGTTGGGGTTGAGGGTTTAAGGTTCAGGTTTTTAGGGTTTAGGGTTTAGGGTTTTAGGTGTGTCATGTACGATCACTACCTCCCTAAAACCCTAAACACAAAAAATATATATACATATATCACATGCACACGTCTCACCTCCTAAGACACATCTCCTCTGTAGGGTTAGGGCATGAGCATGTCTAGGTCTACTAGGACAGGATCCTAAAGTCTACTTGGGTTATCCTTTATGGTTCGGGGGATAGTCATTCTAGGGGACTTAGGGTAGGACTCCGAGTCTTTGCCTAATTAAGCATCTGAGTCAGATTCTTGGGGCCATCTTGGGAGACTTAGTGTTGCTCACACAAGGTGATGATGCCGAATGGCCACTTGGCAGCCACGTGTTAGCCCTACGGGTTAAAACTCAGACAAGGGGTGTTCCTAACCCTACTTAACACACCGAACTCATCTGCATTAACCAATTAGCCTAACTAGGACACCAAATTGGGGGTGGATTTTCTAGAAAGTAAGTGCTACCTTCGCTTAAAGTTTCTCACGATATCTAAGAACAGCCCACCGAACTACCCCTAAACACCTAAGTGCACTAAGCGGGGCTGTTTCTCACTACATCTAAGGTCCGTCAACATAACAATAATTAATCTCCAAAGTAAGGGTCAAGTCATAGTAAAAACTATGACACACTCCCCGCCTTTGAAATGTCAACGTCCTCATTGATGTCTAACTCCAAGACTGGATAATGTTAGAAAAAATTAATCAAAACTAACACATCATTCTATGTGGAGTCAGCAAAAAGTTTACATAATTTTCATTATCCCTATTAGAGTTTTAACCCGAAGGGCTAACATGTGGCAACATGTGGCTGCCAAGTGGCTATTTAGCATCATCACCCTATGTGAGCAACATTAAGTCTTCCAAACTAACCCCAAGAGTCTGACTCAGATGCCCAATTAGGCAGAAGACTTAGAGTCCTATCCTAAGTCCCCTAGAATGACCATCTCCTCAACCCTAGAGGATAACTCGAGTAAACTTTAGAATCCTATCCCAGTAGATCTAGATAGGCTTATGCCCTAACCCCATAGAGGAGATGTGTTTTCGCACATACCTTGTTAAAGTTTTAACCCGAAGGGCTAATATGTGGTAACACGTGGCCGCCAAGTGGCCTTCCGGCGTCAATTCCCTATGTGAGCAACACTAAGTCTTTTAAGACAACCCCAAGAGTCTAACTCAGATGCCTAATTAAATAGAAGACTTAGAGTCCCACCCTAAGTCCCCTTGAATGACCATCCCCTGAACCCTAGAGGATATCCCGAGTAGACTTTAGTATCCTATCCTAGTAGACCTAGACATGCTCATGCCCTAACCCTACAAAGGAGATGTGTCTCACACATACCTCCACGACAGAGCCAAGGCATCGTCACTTACCTTTTAAGGAATCACCTTCATTCGGGAGTACAACCCTTTAGGAACCCTGAACCATGACTAACCCCTAAGGGTTTGAGTGGCCAAGTCATACCCTAGACCTAGGGCTAATACTTAGTAAGGACACAAGTGTGCACCGTAGGCGAACACGAGTGTTTTGCTAAGCAAACTCCCTAAGGCGAGGTTTGGATAACCCTAAGTACATAACCTTGTGAGTGCTTCAGAAAAGGCTCCCGTTAACAAGCTTAGGTTGTTCAACCCTTGGATTCCAAGCAGAACATCCCCTAGCCAAGTGTGCCTAAGCACACCTAGTTACAAGACCTAACCTCCCTTGAGCAAATGCCCAAGGCTTAGCACCCTAGTGAGAGCACAAGCATGTCTGTTTACTAGAGTATCCAACCCCTTGGCGACAAGCCCATGACAACCCAAAGGGCGTGCCTCAGGCGTTGTATCGTGTGACGTTTAGCCCAGTGTCACATCTCCATGTGACATTGCCTTCCACAATGTGGGCTATCATGCCATAGCCCTTAGATTCGAGAATTGCACCAAGTGTCACAAACGTGGCTCTTAAATGCCAACTCTAAAACCCTTAGTGAACCCTCATGAACTAGGTAACATGAACCTGTCAAACAAGATCCCACGCCCACAGTTGGACAAGGACATAGATGTGCCTTGCTTGGCTGTGAGTGCTACACCTAGTTTAACGTGGAGGAAGAGGCTGGAGACAAGCCTCTACCTTTGCCTCTTGGAACGTGCAATCCAACAAGACCTCCCAAATATGGATTCGCCAACATTAAGGGTAAGCTACCCCGAAGGTGGGATGTACCCCTATCATCTGGAAGTTAGGGCGGCACAATAAAGGGTTGTGCCTTGACGACACAAGCTAGAGCTTGCACCGGAAGAAGAGTAATGAACTCAATCATGAACCTAAGAACCCTCACTCCTACATACTTTACCTTATTTATGTGACGGAGCCCCCCCGCCTCCCCTCTTTTCCTATATGTGTAAGTAGGCTAGCACGGAATGCAAGCCCTTTAGTTAAACGAGATGAGTAACCTAACTCCTACCCTAAACCCTACCCAAGGGGGTGGGGATTTAGGACGTGGGTTAGGGCAACCCTAGGGGTGTTCCTAACCCTACTTGACACGCCGAACTCATTTGCATTAACCAATCAACCTAATTAGGATGTCAAAATTGGGGGTGGATTTTTTTAGAAGGTAAATGCTACCTTTGCTTAGAGTTTCTTGTGATATCTAACCGGACTACCCTAAACACTTATGTAGTATGACTCCTCTTTACTTTGGATAATTGACTGTCGTTACATACTAAACTATGTTGATAAGCCCTAGGTGTAGAAGAAACATGCCCATTTAGTGCACTTGGATATCTAGTGTATCTAATGCAAGTGTATCCTGAGCATGGGATGCTAGAGAACATTGTTAGTGACTGAGACAGCAAGTTTACTTCAACATTTTGGGTGAAGTTCTAAAGAGGACTCGACACTAAGGTGAACTTTAGTAGTGGAGATCACCCGCAATCAGATGGGTAGACTGAGGGTGTGAATCAGGTTCTAGAGGATATGTTAAGAACCTGTGTGGCTGAGAAGCAAGGACAGTGGGACAAGTTCTTACCTTTGGCTGAGTTTGCCTACAATAACAGTAAGCATAGCTCTTGAAATGTAGTTTGTTCTATGCTTACAAAGGCAGAATTGATTGGTCCCATAAAATCCATTCCCCACTTCATAAATAAAGCTAATGATTATGTTGGATGTAGTGGTTGAGGGATTCCTAATAGGGGTAACATTACTAGATTCCATGGGGTTTCTAGAGAGGGTTTCCAGGGTTGGCATCTAGCGAGCTACATTTGTGGCACCATGTAAAAACTCTGACATGATGGCATAGGTGGAGGGATTAATCCCACCACCCTTATCCATGTGAGAGAGTTGTGGGCGGGATTAATCTCGCCCACCAGGCATGGAAGAGGTGGCGGGATTAATCCCGCCCACAACTCCTTTACCTTTATCTCTATTGAACCTCGAAATCCTACCATCTGCAACTAGTAGAAATTCCCATTGACAAACCCGTATTAAGGGTCTATCGGAATAAGATAAAGAAGAAATCAGACAATAGAAGGTCGGGAAAGGGTAAGGATGGCAAGATGTATAGTTTAAAATATGTTCATATGTGGCAAGGTGAATTTTAAATATATGAATAATAATAATAATAATATTGTTTAATGTTTTTCATTGTATATATAGACATATACTCATGTATGTATATTGTTATATATGTATATTATATGAAAATTATAATAACGATCACTTGTATATATGTGCATGTCAATGGGCTACTCATATATGTCTTTGATATATGTATAGTAGATCTATATCTACAATAGCAAATTTGTTCAATACTTCAAAAACGTCCAACAGAACATGTTTCTCAAGGAATTTATATGTTTTTTTTAAAGATCAAAGCTTAAATAAAATCAATTAAATATTTCAAAATAAATACTTAAGCAATTAGAAGTCAAGGTATTATGTTGTGGATGACGTGGGTAGCGTGTGTGTGTTTCACAAGTCTATAGATAATTAAATATCGGAATTGTTTAATGTTTTTAGAAGATTACCAATTTTAATATTATAACAATGATCAATATATACCATGTATAAATATATCTATATATGTGTGCAGGATATGGGTGATGTATGTGTGTATGATCTATTTATGTACACCGAACATGCAACTCACACGTTTATAAACATAGCACATGTTATGAGCTACAGAATGTGCTGGTTGTGTACATACCTACATCTACATGCATATATGTACAGAACTTACATGCGCGCGCGCACACACACAATGCATATGTGATCATTCATATATACTTCCTCCGAGGGGCTCAATATGGAAATCAGGGAGAGTTGCACGGAGCGTTGTATCAGGTCTCTTTAGCCGATAGAACAAAGGGACACATACGTAGATGTCTATACGCACGCATAAACATGTATACAGTTTGCAGATCGAGTCCCTGGAGCACTTTGACCTAGTGGTACCCTGTAACATTCACATGTGCAGGTGGAGTCATCAGGCCTACGGTTCGACTTTGTGTTAGTTTGGGAAGTGTTCGCGGTTAAAAACGTCTTATTCCAGTTAATGCCAGGGGTAAGTATATATATGTTTGTATATAGGAACACATAGAGGTGCCTGTATGTGGACGTCTGTCATATATAAGGATGTGTGTATATATATATATATAGTGTGTGTGTGTGTGTAAAAGAGCATATATGATTACCTCCATGTGATAGGTTAAGTAATGTCTGGATAAAGCCAAATGGTATTGGAAGGTGACTGTAGTTTAGTGGTTAGAATTTCATGTTGTGGCCGTGGAGGCCTGGGCTTGAATCTCAGCAGTCACATATGCATATTTCACCTGTATATATATATATATATATATATATAATGTGTGTACAATATATCCATATTGTGTAGATGCACATTGCGTTTTTGTTTATGTATTTTATATGTATAATGATTTCGGTTATATATTATATATGGTTATAATTGTCATGATAAATAAATGTTATATATCATAAATGTTATAATTGTAAATTATATGAATATATTAATTTTACTTTACAAAACCAGTACACATACATACGGTTTTACTATATATATATATATATATGTTTATCAGACGGTATTTCTTTTCTGAGATGATAATAGTTCTTTAGAAGACGTCCTTTCACGGAAAGGCGGCTGTAGTTTACGGGTTAAAATTTACGTTGACCGTAGAGACCTCGACTCGAATCCTAGCAGCCACATTTAGTTATATGTACGGGGTATATTATTTAATAATAGATGGTATAATTAACTCTCAAATGATTTTAAACAACTTTAAATGTATAAATAATAATATTGTTTAATGTATATGCATATGCATATATACAGTATGCTCATATATATTGCAGATAGCTATATATGTTCATATTGTACACACGATCCATCTATAAACTTATTTTTGATGGTTTAAATTTGAATTATTATCTCATTCTCAAAACATATATCCTAAATGTTTTTCACTTTTTAAAACCCATTTATACGCATATAATGGTGTGTGTGGATGTGTGTATCTAAGTTAATAACACACATACGCATCTTATTATAAAATGCATATTATTTTATTCTATTAACTACTAAATAATAAATATATGAATTAAATAACTAATTAATTGATCATATAAGATGCTGGGTTGAAGGTGCATATCTCCAAGCACCACAGTTATGCTAACAGTGCAGTTTAAGCCCATTGAACCGGCTAATTACTATGTACGAGTCATGTGCAGGACCAATATCCACTATATTGGACTTCGTTGGTGGGGCACCGCCAAGTCCTTATTATATATATGTGTGTGTATATATATAAAAGAAAGTTTCAATTTTATCTTAACAATTGACTATAAGATGTGAGCTCCTGTGGCCCAATGGATAAGGCATTTGACTTCTAATCAAAGGATTGTGGGTTCGAATCCCACCAGGAGTGATACATAGATAAAAGTGTGTGTATACTATGGTAAGATAAACATATACACTCGCGTGTGTAAGAAAATGTATACCAATATATGCCAAAGCCATAGACTTTTTTTTTATTTTTATGATTTTATTTACTGCATTAACCTAGAACACAAAATCATGTTAATAATATATAAATTAGGATAACGTAATATTCTTGCATACAAATTTACAAAGCAACTTAAATTTTTAAAGAAACATAAACACAATGTTTAGTTATACATAAGCAGACATTTTACATATGTTACATGTACAAACATATAGTTACATGCATACGACAGTTTTTATGGTCATGGATACACATGCACATATGCTTTTATAAATCAACAGATACATATTTACACATATACATACATATATATATATAGTTTACCTTTGTCTTGTCTTTCACACTCCCATAAGGCTTACTATTTGGTTTCTCACGAATGAGAGCACACAAGTTCTTTAAAGTGGCTGACACATGTAACTGACAAAATACAAGCTGGTTTTTGAAAACAAAGATATACCCCAGCTGGAAACAACAAGAGTAATAAATGGTAGTGGAACATGAACGAAGACCATATATGTGTTCACAAGATTTTTATTATTTATAGTACTTATGAAATTAACATTTTAATTTATTATAATGTAGGGAAAATTACATTTATACCCTTGAAATTTATCATATTTACATATATACTCCTATAAATTTTATATTTACATATATACTCTTCTAAAAATGTAAATTTATATATATACCCTTGAAAAACTTCAATCGTAATATTTTGACTTTTAAAATAATAATATTAATTAAAAATATATTTTCAATTCATAATATATTGTGAATGAGATAATTAAGTGTTAAATGTCAAAAAATTATCATAGTAAAAAATGAAATATTTTTTAATTATATTGTGATATATAGATTTTGGACCTAAATATAAAAAATACAAATTAATTATAAATTTTTATTGATTTTTTAAATACATTTTTAATTTTTAATTTTAAAATTTATGAAGTTTTAAATTGAAATTTCAAAGGTATATATGTAAATATAAAATTTCTAAGGGTATATATGTAAATACAAAACTTCTAAGAATATATATGTAAATATGATAAATTTCAAGAATATAAATGTAATTTTCCTTATAATTTATAATAATAAAAATTTTAAGTATTTATAAACAAATAACTTATCATGGGAAGTATGTGCAAATGAAAGTATTGCTTATCTATAGCTCAATGTGTATATATACATCTAGATGATGATAACGAAGGTATTTTTTTAAAAGGACTAATTTATAAAATATTTAAAATCTATAAACTTAATTAGAACTCATTCTTTCCAAGAAAAACATTCATATTCTATATATAACATATATATTATTTCAAACCTGAAATCAAACTATCAGGGTCTTATTGAAACCATGACTGGAATTGACACACAAAACCTGGGATTCCTCCATCTCCTTGCACCAGTTCAAAGCCCCTCAACCCAAGCAATAGTTACTTATATAACCGACAGTGTAGCAAGCAAAATAAAGAAGAAACCCCTGGGTTGAAATATAAAAGATGTGATTGAGGAACTTCAAGATCAAGAGAGAGTCCATTAGATCTAGAAAAGATCAGCAAAATATGCTATTTATATAGATAGAATATGCTTCTACAGGTAGAATATGCAGTTTTTAAAGTTAGATCCCTTATACTTTTACATAAACAGTCATCATTAAGATGAATTATTTATATATTAAAAAAGAATCATATTACTCTCTGGGGCTATTCACACATGAACTTAAGCTTAAAAATTAAGGTTACTCGCTTAAAATTTTAATAACTTCATGTTCGCAAAACTTAAGAGCAAACTTAAACATTTAAGTAAAGATTTAAGGTGTTTTCTATTCCCACATACCCTAGTTTTATAACATACATTTTTTAACTAAAATACAAGTTCATTCACACATCACGTACTTATCATTTGCATAAACAACTTACATTTACATACTTATAAAAAAACTTAAAATTCAAATTTTCATTTCCCAAGAGTATTTGAAATATTCAATAAGAACGCAAACACAGAAAGTCGGTGAGGTTCTCCCAGATGTCCCTAGCATCCTCCAGCCCTCGTCACAAGTCTTCTAGTGGCTCTCCCTCAACTTGTATAGGATCACCATAATCCACATATGTTTTAAGCCTCTTCCGCTTTTTAACCTCCTTTTTCCATGCTCGTATCTCAGCCCGAAGATCGGTTTCACCAACATCAATCAAGAAGTCGTGCAAGATGCAACAACTCTTGATGATGTTTGGGAGGTACTTCGGACGAATTTTTTGTTTCTAATCCAGACATTTGAACTTCATTTTCAGAAGTCCAAATGCTTACTTAATAACAATCCGAGCAAGGTGGTGTTGGAGGTTGAACTCGGACTCACCCTCGTTGGGTGGGGAACTGTGACAACTTTACAACTTATGTAAATAAAAATCAAACAACACTTACTTGTGTGAGGGATCATTAGATGTTGCTGGAGGTAACCTTTATCTTCCACCAGGTAAGGCTCGATCCTCTCATCGAATGCAAGCTCAAGAGGTGCTATGAGTAGTTGTCTTGCTGCGATCTTGTTTCTCAGAGTAGAGTTCCGAAAACTCTCATATCATGCACACTCCCTAGAAACGAAAAAAAATATTAAAAAGAAAAATAAGAACCTGGTAAAAAAAAAAAGTATTCACCTGGCCAGCCTGCATACGCACTCAAGAACCTCTTTTGAGCGTCACACACCCTTGCATGATCACGGAGTAACACTGCTTCCGATCGTAGTAGCTCTCATCGTCTAGGCCAGCGGGACGGATTATCTCAAAATGCGTACAATCTATTGCCCCTGTAACATTAGGCAACCACAGCCTGAACTTCTTTCGCTGTCTTCGGGAATCGAATCTTGTACCCCATGCTCTTAACGATCGCAGCAGTAGTCTCACAAACAATGTCATGAGCAGTAGATTCACCAATTCCAAACTTATCTGAAAGATCCAAGTAGTCTGTGCTCTTGAACAACTTGCACAAGGTGACTCCCAAGCAAACGTCGATAGGAACTGCTCTCCTCCACATCGTGTTCTGCTTCCTCCTCTAACATACCAAGAGCAAGAAGAAGGTTTTCTTTTCTATCTGGAGCTTTCTCTTCCACCGTCCAGGCTCATAATACTCCATGAAGAACTTGCTCCAAGCTGCGAGGTTCCTCGGCTGCACCCACCATAGCCTGGTGCAAAACCTCTTGGCAGCCACAGCTCAGCGAAGCTCCGTCTCATCATCATCTTCACCAAGTAAAGTTGGTAAAGCAAGGCTCTTGTCGTTAGCAATCAATCTGAAAGCTTCAACTACAAGAACCAAAACCTAGCATAGAAATATGTACTTAAAACATTGCAGTTTTGAAGTGCTCAAAATATCAAACCTGAAAAATGATGAGGTTCCTTGTCACCGCATCAATCACTGCTGTTCGGTTGTTCAAGGATCTTCTCATGATCGGGGGCTCAGCTTGGAGGCTTGGAGGCTCAGGTGATGGCGGCTGAAGTTGTGTGGTCGGTTTCTCCAACTGCATGTTCAGGTTGTTGAGGAAGAGGTGATGAAGGCTCCAGGGGGGTGGCTCGGTTTCTTCCTGAAAAATAGCAAGAATAAAATTTTTGATTACTTTCAAAATATATTAGAAAACCAGCAAACAAGTAGACTCGAATAAACCAGCAAAAATCTAAATCCGCTAGCAGTTAGAAAATTAAGGAGCAGCTGCACCATTTAAAAAGTTGCACAAGGCCATGGAGATGTTCACAATTGCCCTGACAAGGCTAGTAGTAGCAGAAGCCTTCTCTTTCTCAGCTTGGCAAATCTCTCGCTGGCATGCAAGGGTCTCCTGCTGCCACACCAAACTCAGCTCATTCCTAGCTACAGACAAGGCATTCCCTTCCTGAGCAGACTACTCATTGTATGCTCTGCCTTCTTTGACTTCTTTTTCTTCTTCCTTGAGCTCCTAGGCACCTGAGAAGCATCTCTAGGAGCATCATCTCCTTCCGTGGGATCATCCTCATCTTGAACTACATCTGAGTCTGCAAGAAATGAGGGGGTTGTTGATGCATCCCTTCCAAGAAAAGCACCCATCGCATCATACATGGCCCGAGGCATCACTCGTGTGTTCAAACCAGGAAGGAGCTGCCTCGCTTCAGTTGGATTCAGCCCGAAGTAGTCTGGGTTTTCTGTCTTCTGCTGAAAATCTCCAACGCACCTGTAGTCACTCAGCATATTGTGCCATCGACGCTTACACATCTTCTGATCGCAATCGTATCCAGCCTCCTTCATCTTTCTTGCCAGCAAGATCCATCGCTGATTCCCACTCAACATAGCCTCTTCACTGCTCCTGTTCCCAGCGATCTTGGCTAAGTAATCCTCCCTCATGAGGTCAATCAACACCGCTGTGTCCTCCCATTTCCAGTTTTTTTCTCGACTTCTTTTTGCTAGAGCAGCTGCAAACCCAAAGGTATCCACAAACTCACCACCATCATCACCCTCGAGAATGTTTTCCTCTTCATCGGGGAGCTCCTCATCATCTTCTTGGTCCTCCACATCCTAACAAACACCTAACGACTCAAACTCCAAGCAACCTCTACCCTAAAAGGAATGAAAACTTACGAGTTCTGAAAATAGCCGAGTCCTTGAAGCCGTGGGAGCTCCGTGCCCTCCTCTAGCTCCACCATGTTGAGATCCACGACCTACACCACCGAGCTCCACACTTGGTCCACACCCAGCTTCAGCATACTCAGATCCACGACCTGCATGATGCTCACTCCAAGCCCAGCTCCTGGGCCACTAGCTCGCCCTCCTCTGCCTCCATGAGTTCCTCCAGATCCAAGGGCCAGTGATCTTCCGGGCGCCATTGGTGATTCAGCAAACCCTACCAAAAAGTTCTCTTCTTCCTCCTCTAAATTCTCCACTCTTCTTTTATTATCGTCGTCCGCCATGAACACGGTCCTCAAACCTCATAAAAAATCCCTACAAATCCTTGCAATTTGCTGGAATTTTTTGTCGGGAGCGCCAATACTTGGTGCGAATCTATTTCATCAGAATCATTTTGGAATATTTTTTAAATATTTTTTAAGTGAGTTCTTAAAATTAAAATGAACCCCCCCTCCCCTTCACTTAAAAATTGGTTTAAAAAACTTAAATTTAAGGGAAGTACAAAATTTTAAGTACAGATGTGCGAACTTGGAATACTTAAGAAAAAAACTTTAAAAAACAGGTAAGTACATGTACTTAAAATAAAGTGCTTGTGCGAATAGAAAAAACACTTAAAATAACTTTTCCAATCACCAAGTATTGAAGTTGACGGTGATAAAGACGAAAATCAAGGATAGCTACAACTTCGTAATATTAGGATAAGTTCAAGTGCGAATAGCCCCTCTTTCTCTCTTTCACACACACACACACAATATGCACCGACTTTTGAACTTTAAAACTTTAAAAATAGCATATAAAATATATAACAATATATACATGAATAATAGATATACAGAAATAGTATATATTGATAATATAAATATATATTGTGAATATGTGTAAATAAATATATAGTGTAATTTTGTTTAAAAATTTACAATTTATCCACATATAAAAATGCATATTTACAATGAATATAATTGTAAAGATTAAATGGTCCAAAGTAAAGGTAACATGCCAAATTATTAGTTTCTTTTTAACCCTTGAAATACAGAGATTATATTAATAATGACAAAAATTATAACAAAACTGCTAAAAAATTTACATATCTAGTATAATACTTAAGCCTGAGCAGATATTTAATAGATTATTTAAATACTCTGATATATTAAATATTCAATCTATAAGTCAAAAGAATACACTCCTCTACAGAAATTTAATATCTTGATACATATTTAATATTTTAATTTAATGTAATGTGTAATTAAATATTGTTCAATATTAAAAAATAAGTTAAACATTTACATATGAACATTAAAAAGTCAAACACATTCGATACAAAGTTTTAAGTACTAGGAGTTTATACATTCTCCTCCTTGACGAAATAAAAGCTTAGTTATTGAAATATACATAGACATATAAATATACTATATTTTTTAACATGTGCGAATGTATGTCATACGATGAGGCGGGTAGGTGGCGCAACCCTGTCCGCAGGATATGACCTGACGGTGGAGGTGCAACCTAATAGTGCTTATAGCCTATCCGCTGTGAGCCTGTGTTAGGATTGTGTATGGCTTCCTGTCCGGGTTGTTCTTTGCTACATCTTTCTTCTTTGACATAAACAGTTCAGTTTCATATGTATATGCCCTATATGTGTTTATATGAACTCTCTCTCTCTCTCTCTCAGTTATTGATGTTTACTTCAATAAACAAACATATAAGAAAGGTGCGTGAGTAGTATGCATTTATAACTTCACACAACTTATATATAATCCTAATTAGACTTATACTCGGAAATCATAGATATATGACTTGCTACTGAAACTATATATAAATATATGTATGATATATATTCACACACATGTCTATACATACTTAACTACTTTAGATATATATTGGAACACTATATATATGTTTATACTGGATATAACTTATATACAAACTGTACAAACCATTATCGGAGTAAAATTTAAAATATATATATTGTATGTATAAATGATAATATACATACAACATTCTTAATAAAATGTTTTATAAGAATATGCTGAAGTAGGTACTACAATTTACAAATGAGTAGGTTACAATAGAGCATCTTGGAATCAACTAGGTTATGAACATTTTATAGTAAATCACTATTAACATTTTGTTGATTGAGTCACATATATACACATAAATCGGATTGAATCAACGTGGAGAGTTAAAAAAACATTTTATCGAAACATGGTACAAGAGAATAATTTGATAAGAGTTATTTTCAGGAGTACATGTGGCATAAAAGATAATAATAATTTTTTAATTAAAATTTATTTATTAATTCTTATTATATTTATCTTAAGTTTGTAGTAGAAAAGGAAGATTCTTTTTAATATTTTCTACGAGCGTGTAAAAATGTATAATCAAGAAGTTCTTCCACCTTATAATAATAATAATTAAAGTTTAATTTATATGTTCACTTGCAACCCCAACTCCTGCATATCACGGATGAGACGATATGCACTCATGCATGACATGCATGAGTTGGGCGGCTCCGTATCCCTAAATAAAAAGGTCGGGGGGGGCTATGCACTATGGTACACATCGTGTATATAGTGTGTGTGTGAGATAGAGAGAATACTAAGGGATATTTGTGGCTTATGTTAAGGTGGAAGCATGTATTACACTTAAGTTCTTACAAGATATGTTTTAATATTGTAATTATTTTAGTACGGAAAAGATAAGTTTTAATATTAAGATTATTTCAGCATGCACATGTATAGAGTCTGTAAGATCCACGTGTACGGCTGCATGTGCACATACTATTATTAGCGTAGTGGATTGGATTCAATCTGGACCACTCGCTCTTGTATATAAGTTAGGGTTTCTGAACTAATGGATATACACATTTCTATATTCCGAGCTCTCACATTGGTGGAGGTGAGGGGCACCTCTAATTGTCCCTACGGAGTGCTCGGATTTGTGTCTTTATTTTTTTGTCTTCTTAGGTCTAGCTTTTCCATTGTCTAGATCTATTCCTTTCTTGTGGATTTTGTCTTCTTCGTCCATGAATCCACAACAGCAAATCCCTTGTCTGTGGAGCAGTTACTCATGCAGTTGTTGGATGCCATGCGTGTGCAACTGAACAATCATTCTCAGTTGATGGCAGCATTCACAGTCCAGGGTACTCCTCCTACTCATGTTGCAAACCCCCGTGTCCGGCCGGATTTCTTTCGCGGAAATCCTGGAGATGATGTGTACCATTGGTTTGACCACTTCACTGTGGTTGCCACATATCATTCGTGGGACGGTGCTCAGTGTTTGCGCGAGTTTCCTACTTGTCTTCAAGGGACGGCGTTGCAGTGGTACAATGGTCTGGACGTTGCAACTCGTGGAGATTGGAATATTCTTCCAGAGATCTTCAAACGTGCATTTGGGCATGCGGACGACTGTGATGATGCTTTTCAGCAGTTGCATCGTATTCGTCAGGAGCCATCTGAGTCGGTGATGCAGTTTGGTGTTCGCTTTCGAAGCCTTTTGCTGCGTGCAGAACCTAACATGTCGGAACGCATCAAGTTAGGTATGTTGTGGCCAGCACTTCGTCAAGACCTTGTGGGGCTTGTGCATGCACTAGCTCCAGTGACTCTTGACGATGCTTTGAGGCTGGCACAACGATATGAGTCGTCACCTCTCCCACTTGCGCCTTCACGTGCTCTTGTTCCACTCCATGTTGGGGATGGACCTGCTCCGATGGAGGTTGAGGCTGTTGCCGCTCGTGTACCAGCACAAGGTGGGGCCCGTGGACGAGGACGTGGACGTGCAGTTCGTTGTTGGGCATGTGATGAGGTTGGACACACGTATCGGCGCTGTCAACGGTTTCCCGATTGGCGTCCCCCATTTCCAGGATGGAGGCCATGGCGTCAACAACGTCCGGTTGGTGCTGCTGCAGTGGAAGGTTGTGATGCGGTGGATCTTCCGGGAAACGACGAATCGCACGAGTAGAGGAGGGTCCTCGTGCGAATAAATTAGTGACCCCTCCATCTTTCTTTCGGGAGTATCATCAAGGGGTTCACTCGGCACCAAATCATCCGGTTTTCACTTTTCAAGCTCGTTTTAATCGCACGCTCGTCCTTTTTCCTTTCAGTGTTGGTGGATACAGGTTCAAGTTTGTCCTCTGTTTCTCAATCTGTTGCTACACGTTGCAGCCTTCATTTGCGTCGTGCGGTAGAACCAGTCTTCATTCTGTACGGCAACGGACATACTCATGCTTGTTGCGGGATGAAGTGGACATTGTTGTTCGTGTGGATGATTGTGAGCTCGAGCTTCAATCTTTGCGGGTGGTGCCGAGTCAAGCTTTTCACCTTATTCTTGGTATGGATTGGTTAACTCGCAATCATGCCAAGTGTGACTTTGAAAAGTCTCCCCCTTGTTTGACTCTCCCTCGTCTTTCTTCCATTCCTCTTACTTCTATTCCACTTCGTCCATCTGCTTCCATCACTTTTGTCTCACCCTATTTCCAACCATTTTCCCTTCATGCTCTTCCTTTTCTTCTTTGGATCCATCAGATGATCGTCGTGCTGTAGTTGTTGATCAACTCAAGAAGGAGTATGCTGATCTTTTCAACTTCGACTTGTCATCTGGGGCCAAGATTGCGACACGCCACCCTATTCCAACTGGAGAAGCTAGGCCAATCAAGGTACCTGTTCGGCGTCGTCACCAAAGGAGCTCAAGATCTTACGAGCGAATGTCAAAGAGATGTTGGAGAAGGGTGTTATCCGGAAGTCTCGAAGTCCTTGGGCGTGCGAACCTCACCTTGTGACGAAGCCTGATGGGAGCGTTCGATTCTGCATTGACTATCGCCCGTTAAATGAGGTAACCGTCTCAGATGTGTACCCACTTCCTCATACTGCAGACCTTTTGGATCGACTGGGGCGGAGCCGTTGGTTCACCAAGTTAGATCTCGCATCTGGATATTGGCAAGTTCCGATGGCTGACATGGACATTCCCAAGACTGCTTTTCGGACACCATTTGGCCTGTACGAGTTCCTGGTGATGCCTTTCGGTTTGAGCAATGCTCCAGCAACTTTCCAGCGTATGATGGACGAGGTTCTTTGCGACATGCCGGAGGTGACTGCTGATTTCATCGATGATGTTTTGATCCATTCGGATGGAACGTGGGAGGAGCATGTCGGTGATGTACGTAAGGTTTTGGATCGACTGCGGGAAGTTGGTTTGAAGTTGAAGCCATCTAAGTGTGTGTTTGGATCAAAGGACACCACTTATCTGGGTTATCGCATTTCACGTGAAGGTTTGCAAGTCGATCCTGACAAACTAGTTGCAGTTTTGAAGTTCCCTACGCCAAAGTGTGTGAATGATGTGCAACGCTTTCTTGGCAAGGTACAATATCTGGGTCGTTTTGTGGATCATCTTTCAGATCGTACTGCACCGTTGCGCGCGTTGTTGAAATCGTCAATGACTTCTTTTGTTTGGTCTAAGGATTGCAAGCAGGCATTTGCAGATCTCAAAGAGTTGTTGACGACTCCTCCAGTTTTGGCGTACCCGGATTACACCCGTCCTTTCATCTTGCGTGTAGATGCTTCTGACATCGGCCTGGGGGTGTATTGATGCAGGAGAGTACGAGTGTTCCTGGCCAACGACATCCCATTGTGTACATCAGCCGTACATTGCAGCCAGCAGAGGTGAATTACTCCACGACTGAAAAGGAGTGTCTAGCAGCAGTTTGGGGTTTTGAGAAGCTCCATGCCTACTTGCATGGTTCGCGGACGTTGTTGGAAGGCGATCATGCAGCAGTCACTTCGTTGTTGAAGCGGAAGAATTTGATTGGCGTACTGCTCGGTGGGCCTTGAAACTTCAAATTTACGACTTTGAAGTTGTTCATCGCCAGGAGTTCCATGGCTGATGCTGATGCTCTTTCTCGGGCTCCTCTTCCACCTTCTCTCTCTTCTGTTGCCCCAGAGGAACCAGTTGTTCCAGCTTCAGTGGACTTTTTGGACGAAGATTCCGTACCATCAGCAGTTGCTGTGCTTGACATTCAGTGTCCGCAGAATGCAGAGTTAGATTTGCCGTCTTTGGATGAGGTTCGGGAAGCTCAAAAGGTTGAGCCGTGGATTCGAAGGCTTCGTGATGGGTTTGAGAATCCTGCATCACTTGCTGATGACTTGCCTTTCAGGCATTTACATTCACAGTATCGCCTTCAGGATGACCTTCTTTATTTTGTGGGGACTGATCCAGATGATCCTTTGCGGTTGGTGGTGCCTTCAATCTTCATTCCACGCTTCCTCCATGCTTACCATGACTCTCCTATTCTTGGCGGGCACATGGGACATCGTCGGGTGATGGAGAAGCTGCGCAGATCTTTCTATTGGCCGGAGTTGCGAGGAGATGTGATTCGGTATGTGCGTAGTTGTGTGTGGTGCCAAGCTCGCAATACTCCCCCATGTGCTTCGGAAGGACGGTTGGAGTCAATTGCAGTTTCTCGTCCGTTTGAATTGGTGGCATTTGATTTGATGGGACCTTTTCCGCGGTCAACTGCTGGTAACGAGTACGTTATTATTGCTTCTGATTACCTAACTCGTTGGGTAGAAGTTGGTGCTCTTGCTAGTGCGACTGCTTCTGCTGTTGGTCAGTTTCTCCTGAATCGGGTCGTGTTTCAGCATTCTTGTCCGGAGCGAATTCTCTCGGATAATGGTCCCGCATTTATGGCTGAGGCATTTCATGTTTTGACATCTCGATTAGGGATACGCCACACTTTCACAAGTGCTTATCATCCTCAGACAGATGGTTTAGTGGAACGGCTCGTCAGAACCTTCAAGGGGATGATCGAAGTATGTGAACTTTCAACATTCAGATTGGGATGGTTATCTGCCGTCTCTCCGATATGCTTATGTCACTGGAGTTCAAAGTTCCATTGGTACTTCCCATATAAGCTTTTGTATGGTCATGACCCGGTGTTGCCAACGGAGTTGGGTTTGCCTTCTCGGTTACCGCGAGCTGCTGATGCTAGGTCGTGGGATCGGTATCTGACGAGCATTCTTCCATTGGTTCGTGCGGAGTCAGCAGAACACTTGGGCCGCGTACAAGTAGGACAACAACAACGCTACAACTCGCATCATCCTCCTGCGGAGTACAAGGTTGATGAACTGGTGTTGGTTCGTTTTCCCAAGCTTACGGTACGTGGTTTAGCTAAGAGTCTCCTTCCTCAGTGGAAAGGACCGTATCGAGTGCTACGGCAAGTAGGGCCACAGGTTTATGAGGTTCGGCACGACATTCAACCCGATCCTCCGGAGATTGTACATGTACAACGGTTGAAGCATTTTGTGCAACGGGAACAAGTTGTGCCCCTACAGATCCACCAGTGCCTCCTCCTGATGTTCCTCCAGATCCGGGCCCGTCTACAAGAGAACCCTAACCAACTTACACCCTTCCGAGAGGAGGGATGATGTAAGATCCACGTGTACGGCTGCATGTGCACATACTATTATTAGCGTAGTGGATTTTGATAGCCGTCGGATTGGATTCAATCTGGACCACTCGCTCTTGTATATAAGTTAGGGTTTCTGAACTAATGGATATACACATTTCTATATTCCGAGCTCTCACAAGTCATATATAAAAAAGTCAACTAGTAAAAATATAATTGTACATTTGGCATTTATAAAAATAGATATTTAAACCCATAAAATTTATAATTAATCAGTGGTTAGTGTTTAAATTTGTTGCTATGTCTTAAAGTTCTATGCTTTCCTCAAAGCAGGAGTTCCAGGAGAAAATGAGCATAAATACAACCAAGCTATTGTGTATACGCAAGCATACGCGTCTGTGTGTTCCATATATAGAATTATGAGTGATATTTATAAAAAAAAAATATTATTTATTCAAAAATAATTTTTTTAATATATGTAAAAATTAATTATAATTTAAAATTAAAAATATCATTTTCATGGTACTGTATGTTTAGGCAGTCTTCAATAACTGAATTTAATGGCTGAAAACATATCATGTGTTTTATTTTTGGTTTATTTGGTATATGTATCTTGATTTTTATAAATGATTGTCAATATCATTTAATCATGAGTTAAAAAAAAATAAATTTCTTGATTTTAGAGTTATGCTTTCTTAATTAATAAATCTTAGTCAATTGAATATTTTTAATATTATATTCTGGTTTGATGATCTCATCATGTTAATATAGATATTTTAGTATTTTTATTCTATAGATAAAGTTAAAATATAAACATCTTATTATAATAAATTCTATTTAATCATCAATTTAATGTATTATATTTCAAGAAAAAAAAAATGTGGCACAACTGTTATAAAATCTGTAAATAAGAATAAGGTTTGCACATGAAAAATCATATGCAATGTGATGTGTGTTTATATAGAGTATACGTGTGCATCACAATTATTATATGTCAAATGAGGTAAATTTAAAATCTTTTTAATTCTTTTATGATTATGATTATTTTATAATTAATAACTAATAATTTAATAATTTAAGCAATTAAAACTATTTACATATCTTAATTATAACTAGGATTTAGTTTTATTATTTTTTAATTTATTATATTATTTTTTAAACTCTATGCTATACTTATTTTTATAAATTTCAAGGTAAACCAGGAGAGTCTACGTATGTACACGTCTGTTTACGGACCCTTGTGCTCCGCTTAAGGGAGCGTAAAACAGACCATACATATGTAGGTATTTCACGCACACTGTGTTGTGTGTTTATGTATATGTGTATATGTGTGTTGAGTCTTTAAGATATGTTTTTCTTATGTTATTATTATTTTATAAATTATACTTCAAACAATCTAATATAAAATTCAGAACTTCAAGTTTTATTTTATCTTTAGGTGAGTTTTACTTATTAATCATTATTAATTATATGTTTTAAATATTTATATATACTCTGAAATATGCTATATTTACCTAATAACCTATCTACCCTTGCAACTTTGAAGTACTTTGTAACTGTATTCATATTTCTCTGACACCATTTAAGATTTGATAATTAAAATGTTTACTTTGAGGTAAGACAGTATATAATTGTAGAATTTTTGCATTTATCATTAATAGATTATAAAACACCACAGAAATATATTTTAATCCAAGATATACTTTCTATATATAGAAAGTTTTAAAATATAGATAGTAATCAATAATAAAAGAACTGCTTAAATTGAAAGAACAGATAAATATGTACATAATGTGATACTTTATTCAGTTACAAAACCTTGCTTATATATAGGAGACCTTTTGCCATGTGGCACACATGTGACACATGGTGCTGAACATCCATCACACCCATGTGTCACTATGTATGTGTGTATATACACATGCATATATACAATATCTTACATATATACAGTATCTTATATTATCCTCCCCTCTGTGGTTGTGTAGACGGTGATAGATCTAATGGTCCTGGATCCGTGTGAGCTGGCTTATCTAAGGTATGACTGAATGTACTCAACGAGTCTCGAACGAAAAACCGTTTCATTCGAACTACATGAACTATCCAACCTCATGAGATCCCACTAAATGTACTTGATATACCTGAGGACCAACCTTTTAAAGTACTCGGTAGGGACCAAGCCACTTATGTAAGAAACCAATTGCAAGCCCATGTGTAATCAGCTTGGGAAAACATATAAGTACTAAGTTACCGTCAGCATAATCTGGTGGAATTTAATGTCGTGCATTGTAAGAAGATTGCTGTATATTTGAGCTCGACTAAGATGTTCAGCAGACTCTACATGTAGAAGAGACAAGACAGCATCCAAATGTCGAGTCCACATCTTTGCATCCTCGGCACGTGGCAGATTCAATGATAACCCCAATTCACTAGGCAACTTAGGATCATATTTATACAATGCCTTTGAATGCATGTTACATAAGTAAATTTCAAGCATTGCAAATACCGGTGTGTGTGTGTGTGTGTTGTGTGTGTTTGTGAATGAGATGCTGAATTCGCACATGTATGCACATAAATTGCTACTGAATTTGCATACACATATATAAGATTTTACCTGCAGCTATGTCGCCGTGACACTCACACTAGCCTCATGTTGCCACAAATGGAGAACAAGAGTGGCTGGCCTTAAACCTTTACCCTAAAACCTAACCCTTAACCCTTTGACCCTTAACCATAAAACTGTGTTTAATCAAACCATGCAACAGTATATACAATACTTGCGATAAATAACGTACTATACAAAATGATACAAATACAAACACATATTTAAGTAAAGATTTATATGTTAAAAAAACATATTATTATATAATGAAACAAATATTCGTGTAAAAATATGTATTTATAATGTTTACAATAGTACACATTTATATAAAATACTGGTTCAAATGGCTATATAATTATAGTAAATAAAGTAACAAAATATAAACAAGTCATAAATATGTCAAATGAATATAGATTAGACACATTTATTTAAAAGACAATAAAGATTACTCTATCTCTACGTGAAGTACTATACTATATTAGCATCTAAGATCTATACGTTTCCTCGAATTAAATATCCACCCACGTTAAGTCATGATTGTGAATTCTTGGAACGGTAATATCCGATATTTACCAAAAGATGATTAGGTAATGCTATTATTTTTTTGTCACGTTTGTGATAATTGTTTGCACAATGGCCAGATTATTTACGACAATTTGAATCACGATGTTCTTATAATAGATGGTGTTGGAATCGTTCTTACTAATCAAATCAGAAAGTTCTTTGGCATTTTTAATTAGCAAAGTGTTCACCTTTTTAACAATCTGCTTTAGAGATCGAAATAAATGAGGACTAAGATGCTGGGGGGAAGGATAATTCGGGATATATTTTGTTATCGGATGGAGGACCATTGTTTAAGTTTGTCGTTGCTTCTAACTCTGAATACTCAACATTGAAGGACCTTTTCACTTCTAATACCTACAAAAAGGAAAGAATTCTTATTGAGGGCTCCATGATCATTCATACAAATGAATTGCCTATTGCGTATGATGGGGATGTCATTTTTGAGCTCCCTCCTTCCAAATACAAATACAAAGGAATGAACCAGAAAGAGGATGGACATACCTGGACTGCAGGAACAACCAGCAATTGAAATTTCCAAGTGAGGGTGTCCAAGAGCAGATGTGTTGGGAGCCTTTGTTGTATCAACCCGGATTGCCCTGCTTCTAAGGCAGAATTTCCAAACTGCACTAAATGGAAAGGATGTATTGTTTCCCCACCCTCAATCAACAAACTGGCAAAAGGATTGACATGTTTTTTTTGTAAAAAAAATCCATTTTGCCTTGAAGTTTGTCATGCTTTGGCGTTCTGCGTTTTCCCAGATGACATAACCAAGACTAGATTGTTTATCCACCAGGGAAAACATTCACATCCAGTGGGTGATGGTGTTTTTGCATCGAGCAGAGAAGAAGTGCATCTGGCGGTCCAAAATGCAACAGAAAGAACTCCCAGAGCTAGTCCAAGAGTCATCAAAATGGCAGCATGTAAAGATGTTATCTTTGGTTTCCTATTATATAATTATGAGTCTGGAAGTTGGGATAAGCTCATGAACCATTTGCAGCCGTTATCAAACAATTGAAGGTACAATTAGAGTTTTACTTTGTGCTGAGCATTCTTTGATAATACCTTTGATGTAGAGTTCGTCAATGGGTAGTGTCTGCAAAGAGAACTACTATTGAAATGCCAGAGAATATTGATGGATTGGTGGAGCTGAAACAAAGATTGTCTATCCCATTCATCCACGTCATTCACTATCATGGGATGAATTTCCGTGGTTCAGATGACCAGGCATTAGTTTTTAAGATGAGGGTTTTAGGGCCAGTCCTCTTGGCCCTTTGTAGAAGAGTTGGGTTCTACTTGATCACACACACTGTGTTGTTGATAAGTGGATCACTCTGGCATTGCACATTTACGACCCAAAGTAAGATGTTATCTTTTTGTGGTTTGCTTAACTCTTTGATTATTTTATAGTGTGCATTGACTATCCACCATTGCTTACAGTGACATGAAGAGACAAATGGCTAGAGATGTGGAGAAGTTTTTTCGTGCTATGTTGGATGTCTGTTCCAAGAAGGGAATCTACAATGTGCAGTTTGCTGGGTTTATGTCCGATGAAGTAGGAGTGATTTGGCAAGCAATCAGGAGTGTGTTCTTTAATGGCAAGAAATTCCTAGACGTGAAAAGAGCTGTATCTTTCACTATGAACAAGCCATACAACGTGTGATACAGAAGTGGGTCCCTCTTGAACATCAACAATAACATCTTCAACTTTTGAGATCGTGGCCAACAGCCACATCAACAACTGATCATGAAGAAATTGAAAATAACCTTTTCCGCTTTTGAAATGAAAATGTGCAGGATGTTGGAGTTATGCGGACGTGGTTTTCATGGTGGGAAAGACAGAAGAATCATATTTCAAATGTTGTTCTTGAAAGCATGCTAGAGAATGCTACAAGGGTTGTGCCCATGACAAACCAGTCTGTTCACGGAAGATGGAGGAGGGCTAGAGATTCAAAATACATTTCATTGTACCAAGCTACAATCCATGACCTGACTGAATCAGTGCGACAATGTGCTCTTGTGAAGGCTTTTAGAGATGGAAGGTATAGTGGTTCCGGGCCGACTTCAAAGGAGCTCTCAGTAAGGTTCGAGAGAAGAATGTCAAATGCTAACTCAACAACACCTACAACCAAGGTTATCATTGACTTAGTTGAAGATGTCACTCCATCAAGCATGCAGGATACTGCTTTTGTGGCTGCCACGAATGTTGAACATTGCACTATGCAAAGAAATATGGGGTCAAAGGTTGAACGATCCCACCGACCAGACATCTTCTATAGCGAACAGGTTATTCCAACACAGTGTAGACGGAAGCGATGGTTGGATTTTCCTGTTGCAGAAGAATATGAAGAATATATTCTGGTTGAAGAACAAGATGTTACACCTGGACAATGGGTGATTAGAACATGCGGTGAAAGAAGTTCTATGAAATGTCTGGCAGGCTTTCCCTCTTTAGGAAGTTAGTGGAGTGCTTGTGACAAAAAGATCAGTCCTAGTGGTAATCAAGTGGCTACTCCTTGTTTTTTTGGAAGGATTAGATACAACGACAAAGAAACTAGTGAAGAATGCTTTCGCTCACAAATGATGTATTTATGTCCAACAAACATGCTCTGCAACAGACATCCAAGACCAACTATTGTTTCTCCGCTAGCTTTTACCTCGGTTTGAAAAGTTCAAGTGGGCACAAAGCTGATAGCGGTGGAGATCAATGATCTGGCAAGATCGGGTTTTATGCTAGCTGGGCTTCCTTCAGCTCATGCAGGAGTGCCAGGTTTTTCAACACCTCATGTTCCTTCATTTCATGTTGGAGTCACTAGATTTTCAACACCCCTTGCACAATTTCGTGGACCTCCTGTTCCTGCAAGTGGTCATGCAACAAGAACACCTTCAGAGATGTCTAAGAAACAGCAGGTAAGTTTTGAAGCATGTTTGACGTTGGGAGCATATGTCGCAGAAGTTGACGTGGTTGATCCTCCAACATGCATTCACTTTAGAGTATGTGACAACGACCATACATTTGCTTGGGTTGTCATTTGCAGCGCACCATCTTGTTCATGCTCGGAGTTTTGCAATGGTCGTTAGTGGTTGCCTTGCAAACATATGTATTTTGTTTACAAGCTTGTACTAGGAGTTGATCCTCGAGTTGTCAAGCATTTGCAACATCGTACACTTGCACCTTGTAATACATTATGGGTATTACAACGAGTCTATTTATGAGCTAGTTGATGCAGATGAAAAGCATGTCAAATCTTTAAGGTGGAGAATAGTGTTAAAGGCAAAAAATATAGCATGTAGAAACACTACATGCATAGAGCGCAACCCTGTTAACTTTACTAATGATTGAAAATGGTAAGGTGGTTTGTTAGCTACGTCGAAAGAGCCAACCTCGTGAACTGAGTTCTTTATTGATGCTATCAAGGAACCTCCATCCTCCACCATCTATTTAATGTGTTTGGTTTGTTTTCAAACAGTTTCGATTTTATACTTGCTATTTCAAACTTATAATTTTCAATATAAATTTTGATGGTAATTTTATGCTTAGCATATTTTTAAGTAATTTAACATATATTTCCTTCAAATACAACGGAAATATACTACCATATTTTGTACACGACCACCACACCAGAATATTCTAGAATATTCTCGAAGATTTTGGAGGTCCAATTATGTGTACACTTGGCAGTACGAAAAATTTCTATACAGAATATTCAAGAATATTTGCGAATCTTGGTCAAGCTCGTTGACCTGCGCTCGAATTTTGCCATGCCCCTTTTGTAAGATACTGTATATACACACATGCGTAGTGACACATGGGTGTTGATCTGGCCCCCATGTGTCAGCGCCATGTGTCGCATGTGTGTCATGTGGCAGAAGGTCTCTTGTATATAAGCAGGGTTTTGTAGCTGAATAAAGTATCACATTTTGCGCATATTTATCTATTCTTTGATTGGTGGAGAAGTTGGGTATTCCTTCTCTTCTACCTCTTCCTTTTTTGTTTTCATGACAATGAATGTGGAGATGGCTTTTAGTGTTATTGCGACTGCTATTGATGCACAAACTAAGTTATTGGAGCGTTTTGTTGAGGGTCCGTCCTCTTCTTTCCCGCCTGAGCCTCCTGCCGGGGGATCTGCTTCTAATACTCTTCATCTTCTTCACAGGCCACAAATCCAAGGGTTCACCCCGATCTTTTTGGTGATCCGGGAGATGATGTATACCACTGGTTTGATCATTTCAAGTTATGTTCGTTACTATGGTTGAGATGAGGCCCGTGCTCTCAGAGAATTCCTACATGTTTGGAAGGCCCTGCGCTCAAATGGTATAATGGAATTGGCTGCGGAGATTCAAGCCAATAGTAATCGGTTGACGAAATGCCTCAAAAGTACATTTGGTAAAGTTGAGGACTCAGATGATGCTTTCCAACAACTGCATGCGATACAACAACATCCTGGTGAGTCTGTTATGTGGTTCAGTATTAAGTTCAGGGATTTAGCTCGGCGTGCATATCCTAACATGCCTGAGCCCATTAAGCTCGGTATGTTATGGCCAACTATGCGACCCGAACTCGTTTGATTCATTCGGGCTCTTCGTCCGACCACATTAGAAGGCTTTTGCATTAGCTCAACGATTTGAGTTGGTGCCTGGTGAGGGCCGTGGTCCCCTTGGGTTACCTACTCCTACTTTTTGCGTGTTGATCCAATGGAGCTTGATGATGATGCTGCATATGTGTCTGCATGACAAGCCTTCGTGGTCGACCTCGGGCCCACCCCGTGGACCACCTCCACAAATCGTCCTGCACTTGCTAGTTTCTGCCCGTGGTGGTCAAAATCCACGGATTCATGACAAGGAATCGGAACAATGCAGGTCGACCCAATCAAGTTCATTGTTGGGCATGTTGGGCACCTGACATACTTGGTGGGCATGTGATGTGTATCCTATTGGCGTCATATGTTCTGAATGGTGTGCATGTGGCGGCCATTATGTCTAATGATGAGCTTCCAGATGACAAGCCTCTCTTGCAGGTGGATCTGTTGCGGAAAACTAGTAATCATACGGACGGAGGGATCCCGTGTGATGGAGACTTCACCTCCATGCTTTTTTTGCTATGCATATCAAGGTTGCAAGTTCCACCAGATCATCCAGTTTTCACATTTTCTGCATGGGTAATGATTTTTCAGTCACAATGCTTGTGGATATAGGATCTAGTATGTCTTCCATAACTACTTCTCTGGCGCATTAGTGCTCATTACCCTTAAGATATGCAGATAAGGTCTTGCACATTTTATATGGTAATGGGCAGTCTCGTGCAGTATCACAGTACACCACTTCGACTACGTGGTTATGGGTGACAACGTAAGTTTCCCTCTGGGTCTCTTAGGGTTGTCCCTTCCCAGGTCTTTGACATTATTCTGGGATGTGATTGGTTAAAGCAGTCGAAAGGTATGTGTGATTTTTCACTCTCTCCTCCTATTACGCTTGGAGTCTGTGTCTCTACAGTCTGTTCCTTTATCCAGAGAAGCTTGTTGCTGTTTGTATCACGCATACAGCTCCTTTGATTCCGGTCTTGGGGTGGTGTTCATCTCAACAGGTTCAAATGCGGATCCGTCACCTGAGTATTGACACACTGCATCGAACAACTTAAGCAGTAGTATGCAAGTTTGTTCAAATTTGATCTGTCCCAAGGTGCACGTGTGAAGACTCGACACTGTATACCCACTAGGCAATGCAAAGCCTTTCAAAGTCCCGGTTCGACAGGTCACCAAAAGAGTTATCAGCCATGCAACAGATATGATCGGTAAGCGGTGTGTCGTCCATCACGGAGTCCATGGGCATGTGAACCTCATTTGGTTCCCAAGCCTGATGGATCTCTACGATTTTGTGGGATTACCACCTCTCAACGATGTTACCATCAAAGATGTTATCCACTTCGAACTCTGCCATCTATTAGATCGTTTGGGTCAGAGTCGATGGTTTATAAGTTGGATTTGGCATCAGGATATTGGCAGGTTCCTATGGCTGAGGAGGATATTCCAAAAACGGCCTTCCACACCATTTGGTCTTTACGAGTTTTTGGTCATGCCTTTGGATTGACTTCAGCTCCGCCACCTTTCAACGCATGATGGATGAGCTTCTTTCAGATATGCCTGATATCACTGCCGATTTCATCGATGTGCTCATTCATGGGTCTGGTTCTTGGGAGGATCACATTCGTGATGTACGGCGAGTTCTTGATCGATTTAGAGAAGTTGGCATGAAGTTGAAACTTGAAAAGTGTGTATTTGGTTCGACCTCACCACTTACTTGGGTTACCGTATATCTCGAGAGGTTTACAGGTGGATCCAATGAAGTTGCGAGCTGTTCGAGAGTTCCCTCGTCCCTGTATGTACAGGAAGTCCAGCATTTCTTGGGCAAGGTGCAGTACTTGGGTCATTCATCATTATCTTGTTGATCGAACTGCCCCTCTTCGGGAGTTAGTTTGTCCACAGGTACTTTTAGGTGGACTCGCAGGTGTCAGCAACATTTGACCAGTTAAAAGAGTTCTGACAACTCCACCATACTTCAATACCTAGATTTTACTCGTCCTTTCATTTTATGAGTAGATGCATCCGATATTGGTATTGTGTGTGTTTGATGCAAATGATGCTGTGGATCCTTCATTCAACACCCGGTGGCTTACATTAGTCGAGTACTTGAACCTGCTGAGCGGAATTATTCCACTACTGAAAAGAATGCCTTATTACTTTGAACGACTTCATGCCTACTTACATGGGAGTGAAACACTTTTGGAGTGTGATCATGTGCTGTCACTTCCTTATTAAAAGAAGAATTTAGTGGGTCATGTAGCCAGATGGGCATTACGTCTCCAAGTATATAACTTTAAGGTGGTGCACAGCCTGCGAACAATGGTGGATGCGGATGCACTTTCTCAGCACCCCTTTTCGATTCCACTTTGCCTGCTCATGCAGTAGCTGCGCGTTCGGTTTGATACAAGCCCTCAGTATTCGATGCCGACTTACCATCCTTGGAACAGTGGCAGGATGCCCAAAAACATGAACCATGGACGAGGCAATTATGGATGCGTTTGCAAATCCTTCTTTCGAACCTAGGTTTCGACAATATCATGCTCAGTTTCGACTTCAAGATGTTTTATTGTATTTTATTGGGACAAATCCAGAAGATAGATGGCGTTTGGTTGTACCCTCTACATATGTTCCACACCTTCTCGAGCATATCATGATTCGCCTATTGTTGGAGGTCATCTTGGTCACCAACGAGTGTTGGAGAAGCTCTGCTAATCCTTTTATTGGCCCAGCATGTGTGGTGATGTGATCAGGTATATTCAGAGCTATCCCATTTGTCAAACTCGAATTCCTCTACGACTCGGGCATGGGGTGTTAGAATCCATCAATGTCTCTCGCCCTTTTGAGTTAATTGCAGTGAATTTAATGGGACCTTTTCCACGTTCTTCTAAGGTAACCAGTACATCATTGTCGTATTTGATTATTTAACTCGTTAGTGGAGGTTGGTGCTCTTCCGGATGCAACTACATGTCAATAGCTTTGTTTCTGTTTAATAATGTGGTTTTGTAACATTCTTGTCTAGAGTGATAATGGTGTTGTGTAAGAGGTTAGGGGTAAAACACTCATTTGCCTCTCCATATCATCCACAAACTGATGATTTGGTGGAGCGATTGAATCGGACCTTCAAGGGTATGATCTCGAAGTATGTGAACTTCAATCACACTTACTGGGATTCACCTCTTCGGCAGCATGAGTTCTTGCTGATTTCAGCAAGATTTTCCTACCACCTGTCCCGGCGGCAGGGAATGTGTGTGTATGTGTGTGTTCGCACACACACACAAATAACATTTTACACATACATACCACATTATGGTATTATATATACAACATTAAACTTGTATACATATGTGTGTGTGTGTCTATATATATATATATATATATATATATATACATACTTAAAAAGACTTGTTTACACACACAACACACATATATAGTCTTAGTATTCTTTATATAACAAGTCTTTATATATATATATATATATATATTATACTTACTAATATATATGTATAAGTATATGAATCTAAGACTTGTATATATGAGATGACGCTTTTCCGTCTATATATACATACATGTGAAGATATATGAATATACCCATATTCGAAATCTCTCTCTCACACAGACACATCACAAAACACAAACAACATTGCACACATACACACACAAGTAACATTATACAGTGAGCACACACACAAACAACATTACACATGTACAAATATGTGTGTTGTGTGTGCGTGTCCATATATATTGATATGCATACATATACAGTAAATGTGTGTCCATAAATTAGAACAACTCACACACATACTTTATCAGTTGTTGTAATTGTATAATGAGGAAAGGCAAAGTAAGAGACTTCAAGATAAATACAAGACTTTGACAATTCAGGAACATATTATCTAAGAAGCTCTTGCAGATATGGCTCCAAAACCTCGTGGCAAAAAAGGAGGCCGAGGAGGTGCCAAGCAACAACTACAATGCGAGGAGATGATGCTGACAAACACTGAACCTGTGGATAATTTGCAAGTCATTGATGAACATGCTATGGTAATGAATGGATGCCTAGAGATAGGGAGATCACAGGAAGCTCTAAAGAACACGGTAATGCAAAGGAAGTACCGGACATTGATCTTGGCAGTAAAGCGTTCAACAAGAAGAGGAAACTTGATGCTCCTGAGGATGTGCTGAATCGTATGCAATTCTGGAACGGCTGACACTTGAGGCTCCATCCAAGCTTCTTCGAGATCTTGTTATTCGGTATGACACGGATATTGACACATCACTACAAGGACGAGACCACTACGTTCCAGTTGAGCTTGGTGAGCCTCCACGTATCCCGGTTCATGTTGCTCCCACACCAATGTTTGAGGAATGTCACTTAGGACGGTGTGAAAGACCTTGTTGGATGGATTAGAGCTGAAGGATTTTACCAAGAGACGTCATGTTCACCTTATCTTTCGGAGTACAGACAAACGCCGAAGCTGGAATGAGTTAGAAGCACAGGTCGATAGAGAGTTTGAAGCGGATTTGCATAAGCCAGCATTTTCTGTGTGGTACCGATTTCTGAAAGATGCAAAGTTTCTGGTGTGGGATGGGAATCATCGTCGGGTTGCTTTGAACACTCTGCTTGCTGAAGAGCTAGGCTTGAAATGGACTTTGCGTGTACGTGCAACACTCATAGCATCCACAGTGCAGGAGGAGAAGAGACTGATCACTACTTGCAATCGATTGAATGAGTAAGTGACTTGTTTGTTTCATTATTTAAATACTAAACAAATGTTGTTTTGTTTTGCAGAGCAACTGCTCGTGTGGTTCCTACAATGATCATTCACACCTTGCAGTTCTTACGGAATTGTTAAGTGAAGTCTGCAGATCTTTTTACCGATCGTGTTCTTTGCAGGATGCCGGAGGAAGATAGAAAAGCTGTGGAAGTGTGGAGATCGAATAAAAAAGAAAACGTTTGGTACGAGTATCCAAAGACGACATTGGTGAAGATTTTTTGGGAGGTAATCTTTTCTTCTTCTTTTGATTGTTTTTTGATTTTCGGTTTCTTTTGCATAATCAACTGAAGCGACAAATCGCTACAAAACTTGCGAGCAGGAAACCAAACCAGACAAATCTCAGATCCTCTCCAGCGTTTACAAGACATTCACAGTTTGGATGAATAAATTCCTCACCATTGCTGATCCGGCGGTCGGTGAAGATTGGTTCAAGGCGATCACAGATATCACTATCAAACCATCGACGAAGCAAATAACTTTAGAGAAGCTTCAAATGCTCACGAAGACCCAACTTCCTTCCAACGTCAAGGTTGATATCCTTGGGAAGCTTGTGCACATTCAAGAACGTGGCGTTCTTGAGAATAACGGAGAAAGACAAGAAGGAAGGTGTCACCGGCTAGCCTGACAAGGACTTCATCAAGTTTTTGCACATCTTTACTTATTGGTTCTAGGTAATTTAGTATTTATATTTTTCATTTTTACTCGTTTTATCGTGTCAGTCAAGGAGGCAGCTAGAGCTTTGGTTGAGCATGCAAGCAGTTACGTTGACGAGTTTATGGACTGGTATACAAAGATGCACAATGAAATCAAGTTGGATATGTACCAGAGCATGCTCGAGAACAAGGAGTTTGGTGCGACAATTCCACCTTCTCGCCTATTTGAGTTGGAAAAGTCTGCGAAAAGAATGGCATTTAGGCAAGTCTTTTTTTTGTTTCTTTATAGATTTTTATCTATTTTTGCAGGTTTTTTAAATGGAAAAATGATGCACTCCCTGAAGATTTTGAAGAGTGGATGGATGTTGCCAAGGATTCTAGCATGTGGAGCCGGTTGTTACGTGATATCAATGATTACGAAGTGGAACACTGTCCATTCTAGCTGGATTTCCTTCCTAGTAACTATCCCAAATGGGAGATGGCCAGCTATAAGATACACAAGGATGATTGGCGAGAGCTATTATGGAAGAACAACAGTGCTGCGAGGAAGCTCCATGTAAAGATGCATATCAGGTATGCCAGATCAGCGAGCAAGGTCAGCAAGGGACAGGCTTCTTCTTCAGCCCCATCCTTCATCTCGGCTGGATTGGAAGAAGATGATATGTTGAGGATGGTGATGCCTGAGAAGGGAAACGGAAGTTAGGAAATCATGCATGCAGATTCAGAGAACCTTGCAGTCTAGTACTTCAAAGCCGAAAGGCCTTTTCCATCGGGACTAAGGAGCTTGAGGATTGGATCGTGAGTCACAAGTCAAGTTGGACTATTCATGTGTTTGGTGCGAAGCCTCCACCGAAATGCATCAAGGAGTTGTTGATCTCGCTGTCATCGACCCGCCTACCGGATGCGTTGCTAAGGCAGGTGGGATGGTGGATCAATACATGAAGTTCTCAGATGCTTTGCTAAAGAACTTGGTGAACCTTACTTTCGGGATATTAGACAGAGTTGGCCACATGGTGGTGTTTGTGCTACCGGATGATGTTCCAGCTTTGAAGAACACTACAGAAACTTGCATGTTAAAGTTTCTGCATATGAGTTATGTGCACACAACAAGGTCCTGGGGATACCGTTTCTCTAGAAAGGTAATTCTTCTTTTTGAGAATGTCATTTTCTAATGTTCGTTTTTTCAGGAAAGCATCATTGCCATGTGTATTTTTGATTCCCCCTACTCTAAGGTTGCTAAGAACAAGGAGATCCTAGACACTTGCTACACTCTTCTTCTTGATGAGCTAGAAGATTTCCAGCTCCCATGGTACAATGTTGTTTGTTATTTCTCATTTTCTAACATTGCAACTTTCAAATTTCAATTGGCCCGAGATCTCCCAAGTTGTTGCGATGCTAGTGGAGAAGCTCACAAAGCCTGGTGAAACATCGTGGATCTAACAATGAGAACCGGTGCTAGTATTCTTGTAGCTTTTCACACAGGGAGACATGGTTATGGAATTGACATCAATAAGGATCTGGTTTTAGTAGCCAGAGATGTCTTCAGGAAGGTCATTCCAGGTGTTACAACAGCTGAAGGTGGTGGGGATGATCAAGTCGTTTCCATGATTACTCCTTTTGATGAGTGGAAGAGGGCCATGGAAACAGAAGCACAGGATTTGCCTTTGGCTAGCGACACGATGGAGACCAGGATCCGCCTTCTCAAAATGACAAGGACGTTGTTACAAAGAAGTCCGTGGAGCACAACGACGAGTCATCAGATGAGTCAATAGAAGAGAGATCATACGAGTCATCAGATAATGAGTGAGATTTGTTTTTCATTTAAACTTTAACATGTTTTCAATATTGTCCTGCTAGACTATGCTAATCAGATGGCAGAGAAAATGGTTGAAGAATTCGAAGTTTATGACATATTGATTTTGGAGAAACATTCATGACACCGTAACAATGCATTCATTACCGACAAGGCACTGGCTGGTGGAAACGAGTCTCCATGAAACGAGTCTTCATGATTGAGTTATGTTTATATTATAATTTATATTTAGTTTGATGCAGTATTTATATAAAAAATATAATTATAGTTATAAATATAAATATAAAAAAATAAAAACATAAATAAAATATAATATAAATATATATGTCAGATTAACCCCCCAAATTTGTGAAACTTGACACCATTACGTGCCGACATGTCACACCGGAATATCCTTTATACGAAAATAAATATTCTATATGGAATGGAATATTCCGGTATGACAGAAATCCGTACGGTTGACAAACTGCGCTCCAGGAAATGTCGGATCCCAAAAGAAAAAAAGTACTAATTTAAAGTCATTATTAGTGATTGGCAGCATGCAATTCCAACAAGTATACTTTGTGCTCTATATATACACAGTTTACAATTCAAGCGTGGCAGACACATAGTTTGTTGTCTGCGTTTTTAACATGCCTTCTTTTTCTTTCTAACATTCACGTTTGGTATGAATATAGTTTTGTATATTATTTTTTCTTATGTAGAGAAAAACACAAATAAGTAAATAAACTAATGTATTAGCTCATATAATTTACATAAGAGATAATACTATTATATATATAATATATATATATTAATGCATCAACCTTTAGCTTTGTATACACATGTTGGCTCGCATTGTTAGAATTTATAGTGGTGCCACATGTGCGACTACCTTGCCTAAATTTGAAGTATAAAACTAAATCTATATATATGTATGTGTGTATAATATATATATGACCAGCCCCAAAGAAGAATGCAAAATGTGAAATTATCTACGTATATATTATGTACAATCTAATACTGTAAAGAAAATGCGTATATGTAATCTATGTACTTGCCCATGTTATAAACTATACATAGCATAATCATTGTATATATAACTTATCAGTGCCATCAATTTATGCAAATTTAATATATATATAACACTGTATTATTAAAAAGTTTTAAATAATAATAATAACATTATAATTATAATGTAAACATCATAATAACATTTCATTAGCATATATATATTATTAATAAATTAGCCTGTCATTGTCTAATTTATAGTCATTAAAATAATTTTAAAATATAATTCTAGTCTGGTTTAAACATATTAAATATATTACAAATAATAATATTAATCAAGGGTTATATAAATTTAGTTTATTATATTTAATAAATAAAAAGATGTAGATTAACTCTTATAAAATAAGAAATAAGGTTTGTATGATGTTTAAATTATAAATTTACAATATATTATAATAAAATATTTCTTATTTTAATTTAAAAAAAAAAAGAATTTACATTCATGTTATGTTCATGTAAGTAACATGTGATGTGTGTATGCATGTGAATGAGTATACGTGTTGCATCATCATTATTTTTAAATGAGGTAAAGTGACATATTTATTTAACTCTTTTAATTTGATTATCTTATAATGATTCATTAATAATATCTACATTTTTAATTCATATATATATTAAATTTTAATTTTTAATTTTAGATTTAGTTTATTAAATATCAAGGCATCACTTAAACTATGTAAATAGTGGATTTAAGTATATGGTTGGCAATTGATAGCCTTGACATTGTGTAAGTTAATACACATATTTCAAATGTTTGTACACTTCTAAGGACACACATACATGGTTATTTTGCTTACACTGTTGTTTTGTGTTTATGTATATGTGTATATATATGTTGAGTCTTTAATATATATTTTTCCCATTTTCATATAACTTTCAGAACATCAAGTTTCTGTTTATATTTAGCTGAATTATATAATTACAGACATCAATTTAATTATTATCAAATAGTATGTTTTGAATATTCATATATACTATGCTATAGTTGAAACATAAGCATTAAACTTCTAAGTAATGTATGTGTGTTAATGAGAAATTATTTACTGTTGATGTGTATTAGTAATATAATAATTAATAGATTCCATAAATATTTTTGAAGTTGAAAAGCCACTCTTTTCTTAAATATGCTTTTATAGAAAGTTCCAAAATATAGATAATAATCAATAATAAAAGAGCTGCTTATCACTTGAAAGAGGTGTGAATACTAAATACGATTCGATTAGGTCTGACTGATACAGGGTATTTATACTAAGTGTCTGTGCTAGGATTAACACTCTTGGTACCAAGTAAATCATGGTGCCCAGATTAGCCAGCCCCAGATTAGCCAATGTCCATATTAGTGTGTATGAATCCTAATGCCACTTGGCACCTCCATGGCAGAGTATACGTGGCGTATATACGTAGTATATACCATGGAACCTTACATCATCCCCTCTCAAGACATGGCTTCTACCTATCAAGGTGGTCCTCCTCCTTGGACGAGTGTCCGTTGGTGGAACGGTAGTAGCCGACACACATGAGCGACATGTTGTGACTCCCGAACCCCATCACGCCGCTTCAAGCGATACACTGTGTTCCCAACTGTTCTTCAACACTCCAAGGCCCGACCCATCGTGGTTGAAGCCCTGCTGCGTGTGTTTGATCCCCTAACCTTGGAAACTTGACGAGAACCAAATCTCCCACTTGGTATTGAGGTGGCATTCGATGTCGTTGATTGTAAGTCCGACGCTGATACTCTTGTGCACGAGCTAACTGTTCTCCACCTTGAGCATACAATAGAGGAAGGACTTGGTTCAAATGCTCCAACCACATACGCCCATCCATATACCGTGCTTCGTGAGGAGTGATGCCAACTGCTGGTGGCAATACAGGTTCACGACCATACAAAGCTTTGAATGGGGAAATCCCTGTTGACTTGTGAGGGGCTGAAACATAAGCAAATTGGAAATATGGAAGCCACATATCCCAATCCGTATGGTCAGGGCGCACATACTTGGCAAGCATGACTTTGAAAGTTTGTTCAACCGCTCCACCAAACCATCAGTCTCAGGATGATAAGCTGAGGCAAAAGATTGTCGGATCTGCAACTGTTGCATCAACAAAGCTACTGCTTCCGCTGCTGGGCCTGGTCCTTGATCCGATAAAATTCGTTCGGGGCAACTATGCCTCAGCACCACTTGAGCTAGTAGGAACTTGATGATGGAAGTTGCTGTAGCATCTGGCAAAGCACACACTTCTACCCACCGAGTCAAGTAATCAGAGCACACAATGATGTATCGATTACCGAACTGTGACACAGGGAATGGTCCCATGATGTCATATGCTACCAGCTCAAAGGGGCGAGAAACTCGAATTGGTTCCAGGGTTGCCGCAGGAGGAAGTGTGGACACGTTATGCCGTTGACACTCCGGACACGTATGAATGTACTCATGTAGGTCTTGTCGCAATCGGGGCCAATACAAGTGCTGTCGAATCCTCTCAAGGCATCGTTGGAATCCCATGTGTCCGGACATCGGGTTGTTGAAAGAACTGCAACCAGGAGTTAATGTAAACTGGTGGTGCCACCACACGACACTCGAACCGTCTCCAACAAAGACAAGCAAGTCATCCATCAGTCTGAAAGATCGTGCATATGTGCGAAAGTTAAGATCCTCGCAGGTACCTCACTACTCAAGACCTCACGCAACCTCCTGATCCATGGCTCCATCTTTTGAGCCTCCACAATGTCTTCCCGCCTCGGAAGTACGCGATCAGGAAGGGCATCCGGCAACAATGCTACAGGGGCTGCCACTACCACAGGAGCTCGGGATAACGCATCCACATCCGCCATGCTAGACCCTGGGCGATGAACAAACCCGAAAATGATACCCTTGCAAAATTAACGCCCAACGTGCAAGTCGTCCGTCACATTCCTCCTCTTCATGATTGAGTTGACGGCAGCATGATCAGTTTCCAACAATGGTTGAAGCCATGTAGATATGCATGGAACTTTTGAAAGGCCCATACGGCTGCCAGACATTCCTTGTCCGTGGTGGAATAATTTTTCTCTGCATCAGTAAGGCTCCGACTTGCATAAGCGATTGGGTACCGCTGACCATTGGGAGTCTCCTGCAACAGATCGGCCCCCAACCCGACATCTGAAGCATCAGTCTGAAGAATAAAGGATTTGGCAAAGTCTGGATACTGCAACAAAGGTGGAGATCCTAGCAATGCCTTAACATCCTCGAACGCCTTCTGACACTTCTTGGACCACCAGAATTGAGCTCCTTGTTTTAACAATCCTTGCAATGGGGCTGTCAAATCTGAGAACCGCGGAACAAACCTCGCTAGGTATGTTGCCTTTCCCAAGAAACGCTGCAACTCCGCCACTGACTCAGGAGCAGGAAATTCTCGTACAGCTAGGGTCTTCTCAGGATCCGGTTTCACACCCTCTGCCGTGATGATGAATCCTAAGTATTTCAAGGAGGTACATCCAAACTTGCACTTCTGCTCTTTCAACTTCAGCCCGTATTGCACCAATCGCTGCAGGACCTGCTCTAACTGCTGAAGGTGTTCCTCCCACATAGCAGAGTGAATAAGAAGGTCATCAATGTACACACGTGCAAATTCTTCAAAGCCCTCCAATAGCTCATCCATCATCCGCTGGAAGGTTGCTGGGGCCCCGACCAACCCAAATGGCATGACCGTAAACTCGTACAAGCCGGATGGTGTTTGAAATGCTGTCTTTGCTGCATCTTCAGGAGCCATAGGGATCTGCCAATAGCCGGAAGCCATGTCAAGGATAGTGAAGTACCGGCTATTCCCAATGCATCGACCAAATCATCCACCCTTGGTAGTGGATATGAATATGGAACAGAAACATCGTTCAATGGCCTGAAGTCAATAGTGAAACGTGTAGTCCCATCTGGCTTCGGAACTAGGTGTGGTTCTGCTGCCCATGGACTTCGAGACTTATGTATCACCTTCAACTCTAGCATCTCCCTCACACAACAATTCAGGATATCCTTTTTCTTTGGAGATCGTCGCCTGAGCCCCATCTTGATCGGGCGAGTTGTACCAGTCGGGATGTGATGCCGAGTAGTCAACAGGGGATTCACATCTCCTACAATGGGTTTGAATAGGCTCGGATACCTCGCCAACAACTCCTTGATATCCTTAGCTCGTTGCTCTGGAGAAGGCTCTGCCTTAGGCACCATCATGCCCTGCAATGTTGCCGCCATGCCATTCGGTGCATGTTCTGTAGCCTGCAATGGGGGGCATCCTGGGATAGACAACGTGCACATTGCAAAATCACATCTTGCCTTGACCGCATGAAGCCAATTGACACTGAGGATGATGTCATGGACTTGGCTCAGCATCACCCGCAACGGAAGTAGATGATGGTATCCTCCTAACACCACAGGCACATGTGCAATTCGATGTGATCGAGCAAAAGACTGCTTATCAGCAAACACTACCTTCAAAGTTCACTCAGCTGGTACTGTGTGCAAGTGCAAGGACTCTGCTACTGATCGATTGATAGAAGATATACTGGATCCGGAGTCCACCAGGACTGAAACAGGAGTTCCTTCTACCATGCCAGAGAACACAAACATAAAACGCTCGGTGTCCATTAACTCACTCGAGACCCCTATGCCCGCACAAACATGGAAGAACAAAGGTGCTTCGGGGAAGTGTTGACCATGTGCTAGAATCAAGTTCTTCAGAGGTGGTGCAATGTGCCTAGTGCATGGGTCCTCTGACACCCCATGCACTACGCCTCGTTTTCCGGCTGCGGAAGAGTCTCCACTTCTTCTGCAGTCTCGATGGCAGCTACTTGATGTCAATTTGCACATGGCTCGTGCAACATGTCCCCAACCTCGGCACTCATAGCACTGAATGTTCCGCCCACGACCACGACCACGACCACGACCACGCCGACCAGCAGCTGGCCTGGGCCCCTCTTGCGGCCTGAGGACTGGTCCTCCATCTGAACAGCACCCACCTCCATCGGAACAGGATCGGATGTCCCAAGAATAGGTGCCGATACAGGATATACACGTTGTGCTGCCCCCAACGAGTTCTCAAATCGCTGTGCAATCCGCAAGGCCTCCACAGTCGAAGGACCAAATCCCTCCACCAAGCCAGCCAAATCAGGGCGAAGAGCCAGCCATAACAAGCCCAATCGTACCCGTTCTGTCATGCTTGGATCTGCACGATTGACCAAGTTTCAAAAACTTAATCCCGAATTATTGGACGGTCTCTCCCGACACTTGCTTCAAGTCATGGAGCTCACAAAAAGCTGTAGCGAAATCTTCGGGCTTACCAAAAGCTGCTTGAAACGCTGGGATAAGATGTTCCAATCTTGTCGATCAAGAACGGGGACACCATTGTACCATTGCAAGGCAAGTCCTTGCAAACTCGTTGGGAACTCTCGCAACCGCTGTGAGTCAGACCATCCATGGTAGTCAGCAATCCCTTGAAAATGTTCCCATCAATGGTACACGTCTGCTCCAACCTCCCCCTTGAAGAACTCTGGACGAACACGTGGATTGGAACCCAAAAGGTGTGAATTGGAACTCTGCGGCATACTAGCATTCTGCTGCATTCCTTAGTGAATTTCTCGCAGCAGAGCAGTCTGATTTGCCACGCTTAATTGTAGTGCATTGAACAATTGCAACCACCTTTCTTCGGTTGCCATCACGACCAAGAACACAAGGGAAGGGAGACAAAAAAGAACACAAAAAAAAAAAATTAAGCCGGAAAAGGACTACCCAACTTCTCCACCAATGAAAGAGGTGTGAATACTAAATACGATTCGATTAGGTCTGACTGATATAGGGTATTATTACTAAGTGTCTGTGCTAGGATTAGCACTCTTGGTACCAAGTAAATCATGGTGCCCAGATTAGCCAGCCCCAGATTAGTCAATGCCCATATTAGTGTGTATGAATCCTAATGCCACTTGGCACCTCCATGGCAGAGTATACGTGGCGTATATAGTAGTATATACCATGGAACCTTACACACTTAACTACTTTAAATAATGAGTACTAAATATAAACTCATTATCATCACTAATCAAGTGATTATTGGTAGAGTGTTAACTTTGATGTATATACATTGTGCTTATACATACACAGTATATGTGAGTTCGTTGTGTGTGTTTATAACATGCCTTTTTTATGTTCTTTTAACATAGAACTTAACGAAATTTCCATGTGCCACAACTTTATAACCATTTCGCAAAGGAAAAAAAAAAACATCTTTCTAACGTACTATCTCATGTAATTTACATAAGAGGTAATACTATTTATATATATTATCTTAACATTTTAAATTTATTTTTAAAAATATTTCTTAGTTTTGTTTTTAAAATTTCAATCCTCTAATGGTGAAAATATTGGATTTTCAAAATACATGAATACATTATATATATTGTATGTAAACATGTGTGTGTGTGTGTATGCTATAGATACTATAATGGTACAGCCTATGTGTCCTGTCTTTTATAGTTTGAAATATGTGTGGATAATGCGTATATGTAACTGCTTACGTTACAAACATAGCATAACCGTTGGATATATAAATCCAATGATTTAGATCTAACTAACGGTTCTGGCTGTGGTAGAATGTTAACCTAGTTGACGTCTTATACTCCACTTAATAAAGCGCCACAAGATGTAAACAACCATACATACGTACAGGCCATACACAATTTATGCAAATTTAATAATATTTCTCTAAAATTGTATTATTAAAAAGTTTTAAATAAATAATAACATTAAATTATAATGAACCTATATTACATATCATAATGTTTAATTTATAACATTTCATTTTATTCATTGACACTCCAGCCTTTAATAAATATATTTTACAATGTATAAATTGATTTCAGTATATTTTGCAAGAGTGACTTATAAACCTATCTGTGACGCGTGAACAAATATATTTGAATATACATATTTTTATAAAATAAATTATTAAAAATATAATAAATTAAATATAATTATATATATATATAATATATATATATATAATATATATATTATGAATCAGTTAAGTTAAATACACACCCTGGTCGTAGCTTCTTTTGTACGTTTCTCTCTCTTCATTTGTCAATGTTATTATTACTGCCAAAAAAACACTACTTTAATAACTTAATACCTTAAATTATTATAAATTATTACAACCATAATATGTAATGAATGCGTACAAAGGTATACAGGAAGAAAACACATTCATATAATATGTACACATAATGTACTGATTTGACAGTATACACGAATATAACTGTTTATAATAACTTAAATATATAATAATTAGATCAATATATAACTAATATGTATGAATGCGTACAAAGGTATATTGGAAGACGTATAGTATGTACCTGTCCGTAAACATACTTATGTCAGCATATACTTAAATGTTCAATTTATTTTTATATTGAACAATATTTAATTAGACATTACATAAATTAAAATATCAAATATTATTAACAGTATTCTTTTGATTTAAGATTGAATATTGAAACTGTTATCAATATATGGAGTATTTAAATAATCTATATCTGCTCAGTCTTACGTATTATATTAGATATGTAAAATTCTAACAATTTTGTAATAATTATTTGTCATTATTAATATGATCTCGGTATTTCAGGATTAAAAAGAAACTAATAATTTGCCTGTTACCTTTACTTTGGACCATTTAATCTTTACCATTTATATACATTGTAAAGATACGATGGTCCAAAGTAAAGGTATCAGGCAAAATTCATATATCTACGCTATATATTATAAATTTACATTATATATGTTCTCCGTAAATTACATATTTTCTAAACATATTCACAATATATATTATCTCTGTATATCTTTTCATATATATATGTTATGATATTTTTATCTAGAGAACTAAAATTTTATAATATTGCATGAAATATACTTATTACTAAGCTTACATGTAAAAATAAACTTTAGCTTAAATGAAACATTGTTAAGTTAAAGATTGAATAGTCCCCACACAGTAGGTTTTATACGAATACACATTACACACACCCATTCACACACACAACACACAAGCCGCATAATGCTAACAACAGAAATATGGTTTTGTGTCTGTTTGTATGTATCAACCTGAGTGCAGGAATTTGTAATGTGTGTGTGTGTGTGTGTGTGTGTGTATCTCGATATATACACATCCAAAGAAACACACAGACACACACAGGCACGGACGCAACACTTGACGTAGCTTCACTAATGCTTCTCTTCGCCACCAGGCTATTGTTCCTTGTTCGTCTCATTAGCTTCCTCCATCAGTATATGGTTGAGCATCCGTTGGATCGCATGGTCTGCAGCTCGTCTGCACGTTGAACATCCCCATGTAGTTCACGGCGCTCACTGCGCTGCCTTTCAAAAATCCCGGTACAAGCAAAAGAGTTGTCCATAAACTGGCACATCTCCAGACTCCACCTTTACCTGTATAATACATGCGTGAGTGTGCGTACACCTAGGTACATCTATACACATGTAGATTATGTGTAAAGATATACTGAGCATCTGCATCGCGCACACACACACACACCACGAAGTCCTCGGCTTCTTGCAGGTCTAGTAACAATCAGGTCTATTAACAACCACCTCTAGGCGGTCCAAGCGGTCTTCTGCTATAGACTATTTGTATAATTTTATTTATAAATATTATGTGTGTGTGTGTTGATATGGTAAACGGTGTAAGACACTGTTTAAAACAAATCTTATATTATCTTAAGAAAAGTTCACAACAGAGTAAACAAAGTTTTAGCGACAATGTAATGGAGTTTGAGGAGGAGTGTCGCCATTTTGGAGGCTTGGGGCCCAGGAGGCCTGGGCTCGAATATTCAAGAATATTCTAGAATATTTTGGAATATTCTTTCTGGTCGGCAGTATTGGCCTCAGTCGGCAAAAAAGAATTCTATTAAAACTGTTGTATTTCTTTTTAATTTTTTTTTTATATTAGCTTAATTTATTACTCAATATACATTAGCTAAAGTTTCTTCTTCATCTTAAGTAAAGCTGCAGTTCTCGAACCACCAGTTACGCTTGGACGTGGAGGTGTTTGAGTAGGTAACTCTTCTGGTCTAATGTTCTCTGCAAGCTTGTTTGTTGCCAACCTAGAGAGTTCGAAACTCTTCTCGGTTCCTATAATATTCCTTCCGAGCTCGACGGCAGCTAACAATGATGACCCGGTTCCGGAACCAATATCCCAGACTAGGTCGCCAGGTCTACTGAGACGCTCGATCAAAAGCTGCATGAGTCGAACACTCTTCGGTTGAATCATAATCCTGCACAATCTTCCATTAGGATAAACATAGCAAAGCACTTCCTTACCAAGCCTCCTGATAACGGTCGGCAGTGTCGACGAGGATCGTGTTCGTCAACGCCAGAGGGTTTGGCCTCTTCGACTTCTTCTCAGAGCTTTGCAGCACCAAGAGAACTAACAAGTTATCCTGCCACATAGACCAAGTTAAACTTGAACTTGAATAGCTAGCTTACCTTAATTTTGTCACGGTATCCCCAGCCTCGTGCACGGTAGACGCTGTTAAGTCCCTGCAACCTCCAAGTTGATTACTGCAGCCGCCTGAATCACCGCCGAAACAGAAGGAGAACTCGCGAAGACGACCATGAAACCACTCGCTGCCAAGTGCATTCCACTGAACTGCAAGGCCTCCTCAAACTTCACCGGATCTAGCTGCACAATGTCCTTGTTGATGCTAGCACCTCCATATACAAGCTCATTGGGCAAGTCGAGGATGATGAGGTTGAAGCCGTATTCACCTACCACTTCCTGGAACAACGTTTGTGACTCAACCGTATGTAGTCTGTCAACCTGTTCTCGGAGCTTGGTGTACACCTCTGTCTGGGAAGCACCTGGCTCGAAGAAAGACCTGCTCATCTCCTCCATGTCGCACACAGCTAGGTCGTAGGATCCACGGGATGCAGCCAGGGTCGGGATGAAGGTCATCAGGTCGTCCTTGATGTCCAAACTAGCTACAAGTGGCTGTACCTCATTGATTGTAAAGTCGAATGCTGGCGGAGGTGCTGTAGAAGAGCTTGGTCCCGCTCCCGATCCCTTTGCAGGTGTAGTTGTCTTCCGCACCGTCTTCTTCATCTTGCTCTTCTTGATAGCCTCTACTTCTTCTGGCTCCCAAAGAATCGCTGGTAGATCATTGGCGTGCATGTCGAATAGTGTGCTCTCCCAAGCTGGTGGCTGTTGCGACGGACAGTCGAGCCAGAATGGAACATGCTCCCGTTCGAACGGTGTTAGAGCTCCTCTGCTCTTCGACCACATGTGAGGCTCGCTTGTATGATCTGTCCACAGCTTCATCGTATGGGACGGTGTCATTTGCTTCGCCAGTATGAACCTGCAACACAAAGTCAGACAGTAGCAATGCTGGATTGAAAGCTTACCTCCATATCATCCGACGCGCAGATTCCTCACGCTCCAGAAACTCATTCGGCTCCATCGAATAAGTGAACCGTATGCAGTCATGGAAGGGCTGAAAGACCAGGCACTTGCTCCGAATTCTCATCTCGTCAAACCAGCTCATGAAGTCGACATCCGTTCCAACTTCTTCACCATCCTCTCGCAACCCCTTAAGGATCTGAATGGCTTCCTCGCGCACAGCCTTCCAATATAAGTCCAAGGTGAACCACTTGATCCACTCTTTGTCCTGCATGCCCGGTAGCCCAAGTGTCTGTTGTTCTGCCTTGGATTCGAGACGGGTGAGCTTGTTGAGGTATCGGAGTCGCAGCATGTTTGGAATCTTCGCCCTTGACATCGCATACAGCTTCTCAATGCCCATCCAGCGACACTGCTTATGAGAGATGTTTGTCACCTTCTGGAACCACTCCTCCCCCAAGTCTGGGTCTATGATGGAGAGGAACTTGTGCATACGCTTGTCATGCTTCTTGTATACTAGCTGCTTCAGGTTCACCTCAACCTGTGGATTGCCCTTAGCACTGGTGACTGCTCTGTCGAGATCATCGTCGATCTCGTTCTGCACATAGAACAAGTTAAAAATTTCTTTCCTATAAATTAAATCGGAGGTTACCTTGAAAAGTATCTTTGCGCAGATCAGGTTCGGAAGAGGATGCCAAGCCGTCTTTCCTGATGAACTCTCCTTCCACTTCCGCACCTCAAGACGATCAACCTCCGTGAGTGACTCGAGGATTTTCTGAGTTCCTTCTGTACTAGTGCAGACCGCCTTTACAGCGAGGAGAATATGTGGTAGCGTTGTTTCCACAGATGTTGCTGAAGATCTGTTCAACGAAACTGTAAGTCTAAACTCTTAACAAAAAGAAAAGAAAATACTCACATGTTAATCGATTGGAACATCGAAACCAATTGAAGAATGTCGAGGTTCTCCGTGGAGATGAAACTCGATCGAACGCGAATAGCCCATCGCTGGTTGTCCTCTGCATCCTCTCGGTACAGCTTCTGCAAAGCCTGTAGCCTATGGTTCCCGTCCCAACAGCTAAACTTCCTGTTTGAGAGCCTTGAAGCCCACTGTTTGTACTCCGGCTGAGTAAGAGCTTGCTCGAAAGACCGGTGCTGCTCGTACTGAATCGTGTCCTTCGACAGCTCCGATAGCTCCTCAGCAGTGAGTCGATCTCCGATGGACAGAATGAACATGGCCGTGTTGCGTAGATAACCAGCCTTCTTCAACGATGACACCAGCCTGTCCAAGTCCCCTGGGTTCACTCGTCGAACCACCTCGTTGGAATGTATTCTGCAGATGGGCACATCAGGAGGATCACCAAGTCCCTTGATAGTAATTTTGTCGAGCAGGTTTGCTGAGCTCTCCAAATGCAGGCTCGCCGGTATGCTGTATAACTCCTTCGGCTCCTTATCGCTCTTCGCCTTCTTGCCTTTTGAATCAGCTTTCCCGCGGCCTCTCTTTTTGCTGACTGCCTCCTCCAAGTCGTCCTCGCTAGCTTCAGCTGCCTCTGTCATCTGCACTTGCTCGTTCAGGACTGCAACCTCAGCGGATGAAGGAGGCAACTGCGACGAGCTCTCCGGGAAATCTGTGATTGTTGGTGGAGGCTGTTCTTGCTCAACTGCTACTACTCCAGACTGAGTCACTGGAGGATCCTCCTTTGGTACATTAGATGGTTCTCCTCTCTTGCCTCGCTTCTGCTTCGATATCCTCTTCTCTTCCCGTGGCTCTTCATCAGGCGCAGTCTCTAGTAGACGTTTTGAAGCTCTCACCATTTTGGGAACTCTGGAAAGTAAACACACAAGTCAATTGATGAGGAGTCAAAATAAAAAAACAAACAAAGATGACTAACCTTGTGGCTGCCGACTCAAGCTAGATGCTGCCGACCCTCTCAGTCGGCAGAGAGATGTAGAAGAAAAAACCTGCCGACTGAGATAGTTTGTGCCGACTCTGTCAGACGGCACAGAAGAGATAATGGTGCCGACTGAGATAGGATGGTGCCGTCCCTCTCAGACGGCACAAATGGGAAGACCCATTAACTGTTTTAAAAGAAATACTTGAGACGCAAAGAAAAAAAAAACTAATTCAAAATACCTTGTGGCTGCCGACTGAAGAAGGATGGTGCCGTCACTCTCAGTCGGCACAAATGGGAAGACACTATAACTCTGAAAAAAAACATTGTTATACGGATACTTGAGCCGCAGAGCAAAATATAAACAAATTCAAAATACCTTGTGGCTGCCGACTGAAGAAGGATGGTGCCGTCACTCTCAGTCGGCACAAATGAGAAGACACATTAACTCTGAAAAAAAACAATGTATACGAATACTTGAGCCAGAAAGCAAAAATAAACAAATTCAAAATACCTTGTGGCTGCCGACTGAAGAAGGATGGTGCCGTCACTCTCAGTCGGCACAAATGGAAGACACATTAACTCTGAAAAAAAACATTGTATACGATACTTGAGCCAGAAAGCAAAAATAAACAAATTCAAAATACCTTGTGGCTGCCGACTGAAAAGGATGGTGCCGTCACTCTCAGTCGGCACAAATGAGAAGACACATTAACTCTGAAAAAAAACAATGTGATACGAATACTTGATCCAGAAAGCAAAAAATAAATATATCGAACATACCTTGTGGCTGCCGACTGAACTAGGATGGTGCCGTCACTCTCAGTCGGCACAAATGGGAAGACCCATTAACTCTGAAAATAAAAACCTTGTGATACGAATACTTGAGCCAGAAAGCAAAAAAAAACAAATCGAAAATACCTTGTTTTGCCGACTGAACCAGGATGGTGCGTCACTCTCAGTCGGCACAAATGGAAAGACCCATTAACTCTGAAAAAAAACATTGTGACACGTATACTTGAGCCGCAAGGAAAAAAATAAATAAATCGACGATACCTTGTGTTTGCCGACTGAACCAGGATGGTGCCGTTGCTCTCAGTCGGCACAAATAAGAAGACCCTATATCTCTGGAAAAAGAAATACTTTGAGCAGCAAATCATAAAATACAGAAATTACACATACCTTGTGGCCGCCGGCTGAGCAGGATGGTGCCGAGAATCTAAATCGGCACAGAAATCTCCATTGTTATACTTGGGCGCTGCACGAATCGAGTCGAAATGGATGGCGCCGCAGTGGAAACCGTAACTCTGAGATCTGAGATTAAAGAAACCCTCTGGATCTACCGCAGTGGAAACAGATCTGAGATTGAAAGAACCCTAGCCGCAATGGAAACAGTAAACCCTATCTACCAAAAAACCCTAGCCGCAATGAAAACAGTGAACCCTACGGAATAAATGTGACATTAATATTTAGGGTTTATTTTAAAATATGTGAATAATTGGTAAATGTGAAGATATTTCAAATCATAAAAGGTAGAAATTAAATTAAATCGGTGATACTAGAGAGGACATCATTAAGAACACTGTGAACTGGGCAGCATAGAATTAATTATATACAAACGTGTATTCACGTTTATTGTTAACGATTGTAATTTTTTTTGGTAAGAGAAAGTGTGTTTAATCTTTTGCTTTGCTTTCCTAAACCACCGAGCTTTCTCCTTGCGTTGTCATGGCCAGAGTTACCTATGAAGGCATTGACAAAGATTTCCCAGTCGATGAAGATGGAAATGCTTTTGTGTTTGAACATGATCTTCACATTGCTTTCAACATTCCTTGTTGGTTCAGTATACATGTGGTTCAATTGATGTCAGTTTCTGCGAGTTCTGGAGAAGATGTGGAGTTGTTACCAGAAGGCAATGCATCAAACCAGTTTGTCTTTTACACATTGTGCCCGGCAAAGGGCCCGTTGTTCAGGTTGCGGACAGAGGAGCGTGAGGAATCCATGCTGGTGTGTCTTCTAAGAGCAGACAAATGTAGGATAGGGAAGGATCTCATTGGTTCGTCTGAAGTTAAACGAGTCTCTGAACTACCGCAGATATACAATGGAAATGTCATTTTCGAACTTCCCCCTAAGACAGAAAGCACAGAGAAGTACTCGGGGATGAATCGCAAGGATGGCTGCTACCATTGGACACACCCGAGCACAACACACTGGCATGTTCCGGCGCGAGTCAGTCGAAGTTCATGTGTCGGACATCTCCAATGCATCAATCCTACTGCCCCTACTTGGCTTTTGAGAAGAAAGCAAATGAATGTCACTTCAAGGGTGCTGTGGAGAAGGCAAAGACAACTGAGACAGGCAAAGTAATAGGCATAAAATGTAAGCATTGTGGAGAGGAGCCATTGCTGGTGCACACTTGTCCGGCTTATGTGTACTACATTCTGCCAGACGACATTTCTTTTACAAGGTTGTTCATTCACAGAGGTGTTCATCAGCATCCAGTCAGCCCCTCAGTGTCAGCTTCAAACGTTCAGCGAGCCAGATCTAGTGTCAGCAACGTGGTAAAGAGCAGTCCGCGAACCAATCAACGAGTGATTGAGTTTCAAGCCGCGCGTGAGCTCATCTTTGAAGAACTTTTCAAGGAAGAAGGAGAAGTCTCGTACACTGGTTTACTCTCAAAACTTGAACCTCTAACAAACCATCGAAGGTATTTTTTTTAGATCTCTACACACTGACGTGACCTTTTCTTTAGGACTCGGGACTGGATTACACAATCAAGACAGAAGGAGACACACTTTAGAGAGGGTTACGAGGGTCTTCTGGAGCTGAAGACAAAGCTGCCAATACCTTTCATTCACGTCATACATGTTCCAGGGATGGAACTGCATGGTGCTGAGGAGCAGCCTCTGATCTTCAAAATGACAGTTGAGGGACCGGGTTCAGGAGTTGAGTACATCAGAAGGTGTCAAAGTGGAGGAGACCTTCATGATCAATGGGTTGTTCTGGACCACACGCACCGCATACCAGACTGGGCGACAATTGGAATACACCTTTATGACCCATTGTAAGTTGTAAAACTCTTCATAACACTTTCTAATCTTCGTTATCTAACGCTCTCTTGCAGTGTCAGATCCATGGTGACTATAGCTTACGCAGATATGTGCCGCGAAGATAATGTTGCAGTGCTGAAGTTCTTGAACACAATGCTAGAGGTTTGTAAGAAGCAGGGTTTGGAGAATGTCAACTTTGCTGGTTTCATGTCGGATGAGGCTGGAGCGATATGGATAGCCTTGCGCCAAGTATTCAACAACGGAGCAAAGATGAAAGGGAGGGAAAGAAGCTGTCTGTTTCACTTTATGCAATCTGTGCGTCAGGTGACAAAGAAATGGATCGCAGAAGAACATCGCGAAGAACACATGAAGCTTGCTCGTGCCTGGCCTGCAGCACTGAATGAACAATCTAAGAAAGAACAACTGGCAATTCTCGAGTCTTTTGGGAAGGACGAGCGTCAAACATTCGAGCTTTGAAGACATGGCTGTCTTGGTGGATCAGGCATGAGGACCACATCTCCATGGCGGAACTGGGAGACATGACAGAAGAAGGACTCGCGAGCGTTCCAACTACAAACAATGCTGAAGTGATTCACGCGAGAGCAAGAAGAGCAAGATTGGCCAAAAGAGTACCACTGCTGGAGGCGACAATGTTAGACCTCACCGATGCAGTTATGCAGAGTGCGAAGGTGAAAGCGGCAATAGAAGGGAGGTATACAGGGTCAGGGCCTTCGAAGGAAACTCTGTTGAAACGAGTGCAACGCAAACTCTCTGAGGGGAAAAGTGTATCTCCATCAACAATTATTAATCTGGTGGAAGGCGAGGAACACTTGACCAGCCCGGAGTTCACGTGTACCACTAACGTTCGAGTGCAAACTGTTAGGAGAACAGTCACAGGAACAGAACAGTCTGATGCTCGACGTTCACACAGACATGATGTAGAGTACACAGAGCGGGTGGTCCAAAACAACAGGAGAAAGAGGTTAAGGTTCGAAGAGGTTTCGGAGAGAGAGATTGCTCAAACAGAGTGGGCCATCAGACGAATCGGAGCATCCAGTAAGGTTAAGTGTTTGGGGATGAATCAGGAAGGAACTGCTCTGTGTGGAAAACCAATCGGTTATCCAAGCAGAGTGCCAGCACCAGGATTCTATGGAAAACGAATGTACATTGATGCCTTGGGGAATGAGGAGTATGTACAACAGATGATGTGGTTCTGCCCAAAAGATTCAGGGTGTTTCACGCGGCCAAACGGCAAAATTCTTCGGTCACGTATTCCAACACCACCAACGGTTTGGCCTGTGCTCAAGGAAACGAAGCTGACAAGTGAGGAGGTCAGAGAACTACAGGATGCAGGCTTTGTTCTGGAAGGTTTACAGGGGATGGCAGGAAGAGTAGATGAGGGTCAGAAGGACAAAACACCATCGCCACCACGTGGAGCTGGATCTACAACAATTCCACCTTTCGAAGGACGTATGGTTCGGACTCCAACAAAAATGTCTAAGGAACAAGAGAAGAATTTCCGCAAGGCCAAGACGTTTTTAGGTTGTGTGCGAAATGTTGAAGTGACAGCTAGAGGACGGAAGGAGGCTTTCGTTGTGTCGGCAGGAAATGACTCTGCAAAGGTGACTATTAATACTTATCCTTCATGCAGTTGTTCTACATTTCAGAAGAGCAAAAGTTGGAGCCCATGTGTACACATGTACTTCGTCTATAGCCGTGTGCTTGGCTTGAACCCGGAAGTCACATATTTTCTACAAAGGCGATCGCTCAGTGACATGGAGGTCCACCGTTTGCTGGTGAATTGCAACAGAGTTCATGACCCACCGGTGCTACAAGGATAAATGGTTTAGGGTTTAGGATAATGTTTATTAAGCCAGTGGGCATATATTAAGCCAGTCGGCGTATATTAAACCAGTCGGCATATTAAAAAACTTATATATTCTAGAATATTCTTGAGAATATGCTAGAATATGCTAGAATAACCCTAGAATATCCGCGAATATACTAGAATAATATGAAGCCTCCTGAGCCGGAGCCTTTTCGCCGAGACCTTTGAGGAGTAACATGTAATGGAGGAGGAACTTTTAATGGAGTATTAGAAACGTGGATGGCACGCTGTAGCATTTGTATGGAACACCTTACAACTCGATACTGGCTGATCACCAAGCTTGAGAAGCAGATTGTTTGCCCCAGATCCATCAAAGCCAAATTATGACACTCGCTTGTCACAACTTGCTGCAACAAACCATGGAAGTCCCTGTGTCTGGGGCTCAAAAGGACTGTACAATCTCTTTTCTAACCTCTTGTTTTTGATTTGTGCATCAAAATCTTTGCTATATACGAGTCTCGGCGTAAACATACAGTCTCTCCATGCTTAGTCCGAATACATCGTTACTTATATGATGGGATACATACTCCTTCAAGTCACCAACGTATTGTAGTACCGGTCTGAAGATTTGATCCCAATAGAGACCGTGAGCAAGTCATGGAATAAGTACTGCCTATCTGGTATGATTTTTCCTTGCCAAAATGAAGATTCTCTGCACATTAATCTCGAGTACATGTCGTCTGTTACTGGTAGGCGAGGAAGGTCCTTGTTTAGCAACTCCGCCATCTCCGAGATGCTCCTTTACAGGTTGATTCTGTTCTGTCTTCCTCAACTTCCACATCCTCCTAATCCTTAAAACAACCTAAAAATATATACTCCTTCAAATGGTTCAATATGTGACAAATAACACAAAACTTTTCATAATATTACAACATGTTTTATTATGTGTCAAAATTTTAACTTCTTGATTATAAAACAAAACTAAATAAAATATAAACCTACACACACTTTATTTTTCATTTATAACTTTTATAATGGAGTTAGAAAAATGTCTCTTCATAAAATACAAAAAATTAAGTACATAGACTCTTAATAAGATATAATTTATGTTTTATGTTTTAATATATGAATATTAAAAATAAAACTACTATATAAAGTGGACACGAATGCATTTAGTGATTATAATACTCAATATTAAATAAAGTTATGATATCATTGATTTTATGTTAATATAATGATATCATCAAATTATATTGTTGCTTGTTATCTAAAAATATTTAATGATTAAATTAGAACTAATAATATCAATTTTTATAAAAAAAATTAATTTAGTATAAGTTATTTTTTAAAAATTGAAATTACAATTAAGATTTATTCTTTTATGCATAAATGGGGTTAATTGGATAGAATAATTTTATTTCATTTTAGTTTTAAATTTTTTATCTAAGAAACACTATCCTAATAATATCTTATGGTTTTGAAATTTTAGTCTGTAAGGAGTTTCAAATAATCCATTGCTAAGAATTATAATATTAAATTTCCTAATTAAATATAACATGTAATTGTTAATAAAGTCTCTAATGATATAAAATATGTTCCTCACCTTTTAATTATAAAATTACTCTTCAATTAAATACATGTAAAAATGTGTGTAATACTTTATTTTTATATAAATCTTTTTATTACTTGTGTGTAAAACTTTATTTTCACATAATTGTTATAAGGATATCAGTAATATAATATATATATATATATATATATATATATATATATATATATATATATATATATATATATATATATATATATGTATGTATAGCATGTTCTTAACAAGTGTGTGTGTATGAATCATGCATGATTATAAGAATATAATTATAAAGTTAATTTACAATTATTATCTTTTTAAAGTTAAAAAAAAATTTTGTAAAGATAATAGTTAAAAAAAGATAATAATTGAAGTATTGTTGTAAAAATAATAGTTAAAAAAGAAAAAAGAAAGAGAGAATGAATTCATATATTTTGGTTAGAGCTCGGAATATAAAAATGTATATATTCAAGAACCTTAACTTATATACAGAGCGAGTGGTCCAGATTGAAACTAATTCGACGGTTATCAAAATCCACTATGCTAATAATAGTATGTGCACACACATGGATCTCATATCATCCCCTCCTCTCGGAAGGATGTAGGTTGGTTAGGGTTCTCTTGTAGATGGGTTCGAATCTGAAGGAACATCAGAAGGAGGCATTGGTGGATTTGTAGGCAGCACAACTTATTCCCATTGCACAAACGTTTCAACCGTTGCACATGTACAATCTCTGAAGGATCGGGTTGAATGTCGTGCTGAACCTCATAAACCTGCAGCCCTACTTGCCGTAGCACTCAATACGGTCCTTTCCACTGAGGAAGGAGATTCTTAGCTAAACTAGGGAAAACGAACCAACACCAATTCATCAACCTTGTACTTTGCAAGAGGATGATGGTGCGAGTTGTAGCGTTGTTATTGTTTACTTGTATGCAGCCCAAGTGTTCTGTTGACTCTGCATGAACCAATGGAAGAATGCTCGTCAAATATCGATGCCATGACTTAGCATCAGTAGCTCGTGGTAACCGAGAAGGCAAACCCAACTCCGTTGGCAACACCGGGTCATGACCATACAAGAGCTTATAGGGGAAGTACCAATGGCTCAAGTGACATAAGCATATTGGAGAGACGACAGATAACCATCCCAATCCGAATGTTGAAAGTTCACATATTCTCGATCATCCCTTTGAAGGTTCTGATGAGCCATTCCACCAAACCATCTGTCTGAGAATGATAAGCACTTGTGAAAGTGTGGTGTATCCCTAATCGAGATGTTAAAACATGAAATGCCTCAGCCACCATTATCCGAGAGAATTCGCTCCGGACAAGAATGCTGAAACACAACCCGATTAAGGAGAAACTGACCAACAGCAGAAGTAATCGCACTAACAAGAGCACCAACTTTTACCCAATGAGTTAGGTAATCAGAAGCAATAATAACGTACTCGTTACTAGCAGTTGACCGCGGAAAAGGTCCTATCAAATCAAATGCCACCAATTTAAATGGACGAGAAACTGAAATTGACTCCAACTGTCCTTCCGAAGCACACGGGGGAGTATTGCGAGCTTGGCACCACACACATCTACGCACATACTGTTAATTTATTCGCACAAGGACCCCCTCTACTCGTGCGATTTGTCGTTTCCCGAAGATCCACCGCATCAGGGCCTCTATTGCAGTGGCGCCAATCGGACATTGTTGACGCCAAGGCCTCCACCCTAGAAATGGGGGACACCAATTAGGAACCCGTTGATAGCGTCAATATGTGTGTCCAACCTCATCACACACCCAACAACGAACTACATGTCCACGTCCTTGTCCACGAACCCAACCTTGTACTAATACACGAGCAGCAACAGCATCAACCTCCATTGGAGCATGTCCATCCCTAATATAAAGTGACAAGAGAACGTGAAGGTGCAAGTGGGAGAGGTGACAACTTATATCGTTGTGCCAACCTCAAAGCATTATCAAAAGTCACTGGAGCTAGTGTATGCACAAGCCCCACAAGGTCTTGACGAAGTACTGGCCACAACATACCTAACTTGATGCGTTCTGACATGTTAGGTTCTACACGCAGCAAAAGGCTCTGAAAGCGAACACCAAATTGCATCACCAATTCAGATGGCTCCTAACGAATACGATGCAACTGCTGAAAAGCATCATCATAGTCGTCCGCATGCCCAAATGAACATTTAAAGATCTCTAGAAGAATACTTCAATCTCCATGAGTTACAATGTCCAGACCATTGTACCATTGCAATGCCGTCCCTTAAAGACAAGTAGGAAACTCGCGCAAACACTGAGCACTGTCCCATGAATGATATGTGTCAACCACAGTGAAATGGTCAAACCAATGGTACACATCATCTCTAAGATTTCCGTGAAAGAAATCCAGCCGGATGTGAGGGTTTGCAACAGAAGTAGGAAGAGTACCCTGGGTTATGAATACTGCCATTAGCTGAGAGTGATTATTCAATTGTATCTGCATGGCATCTAACAACTGCATTAGTAGCTACTCTACAGATAAAGGATTTGCCTGTTATGGATTCATAAACAAAGAAAGTACAAAATTTATAAGAAATGAATAAATCTAAACAAATGGAAAAGCTAGATAAAGAAAATCGATAAAAAGACACAAATTCGAGCACTCCATAGAGACAATTAAAGTGCCCCTCACTTCCACTAATGTGAGAGCTGAAATAAAAATGTGTATATCCATTAGTTTTAAAAACTCAGATTGAAACCAATTCAATGGTTATCAAAATTCATTACGCTAATAATAGTACATGCACATGTAGCCGTACACATGGATGTTATATGTTCTTATATGTAAATGATTTTTATTTCTGATAAAGTTATCATATAAAAATGTGGTAATTTTTTATTCCACTCATATGATAATTTTTTCTACTTTAGTCACTTTTTAATTTAATTTTGTTATGTTTTGTAATGCTGAATATGTGTACTTATATTTTGGATTATATAATCAATTTATGACTAGACTATAGGTGTGTGAAATTTATTGATTTGAAGAAAATTAAGTATTCTTTTAACAATTAATAAATTAAAAAGTCATATAACATATAACCAGTTTTTTAAGAATAAAAGAAAGAAGGTAATCATATAAATAATTTAAATTTTTATAATAGTTGACAAGCCAGAGGAAAGTTTGTTAAATACTTTATCAATTGTTTGCTGCTTTTTAATTATCGAAATTAAATGTCGAACACAAGATTCTATATATATAATCTATAAAGTTATTGTCGTTTTAAAGCATATAAATAATATAATATTTTCATATTTTGATATAGTAATTTAACGGTTCGATATGTGACACTTGTATTTTTAAGTCATATTTAAGTTTGTATATACATGCAATACATACAAATTATGGAAAATACATAGTTTATGCAAGATCAATAGATAACATTATTACCAAAATCGAATAAACAAAGTTTGTACATTATATTCAAATTTATATTATATATACTAGTATTTTGAGGTGTTATCAGTCGTGTATATATTAAACGAGTGTGTTTCACTTACAAAGTTTTAATTCATAAGTTTTTTATATACAACATTTTTAACAATAAAGCCTTCATCAAATAATAATTTATAGTATTCTTTAACACTATTAATAAGAAAGGACTTTAACCATTTAGATTCATAATTTATGTTAATAATAAATTATTTTGATAAGTTAACTCATGTTCAGATCCATGATTTAAGTTAACAATCACTTACTTTGACCATTCATATAATAATTGGATCTTGATATGACTTAATCTCATCCATTCAAAATTATATGGCATAATCTCCACCATTGTAATGTACACACTAGTCTCTGTAACAAAATTGTGACTATATACAAGTTTATACACTCTATGTAAACACATGCATATAAAAGAATTTCATGTAACTTGATTGAGAAAAGATTGTACACACACAATCCAGAGAACTCAACACAGCCTGGACGTGTTGTAACTAAAACTGTACACTATTTCATCTCTCCCCGTACTTAGTCACAAAAGCAAACAAATATGAAAAAAAAAATACAAGTACCTCATCTGCAAAGTACAAACATTATTAAAACCACCACATTACAAATATAACTCTCTCTCTCTCTCTCTCTCTCTCACACACACACACTATGTGTCTAACATGCAGACAAAATTATAAACATGTACGTGATATCACAATATATGTAAGCGAAATCTCTCCGAAACAAACACAGAAACGTTCAGTCAATCCTACTAGAGATTTGTTGACACTCGTCTACACACGCAAAGCTCTAAAACACATGTAAGCCATCTCTGTCTCTCTGCATATATATACATATATATGGACACAAGAAACACACACATACACAAACATATATGCACATGCACACACACACACACATGATGTGGTTATTTACCATCAGGCTAGAATGTTTAAGGCAGGATCATCGGCCTTGCTCTCACACAACTTCCAAAAAAAGCCGTAACACGCTGAACAGCTTTCACGATAAAACTCCTTTTCTTTCTTGCCAGCTTCTCTTTCTGGTTCTTCTTAATCCTCTCCTGCATATATTCCAATATCGCCTGCATAGAATACATTAGTATATCCATTGCATATGTCAACACACACACACACACAACACATATGTATACATGTATATTTACCTCCTTTCCCTTCTGCACAACTTGCAACGGGGGAGCCCTCCACGGATTACCCTCGACACGCAACTTCTGTAGATTGGTAAGCAAAACAACGAGTCGGGGGAGCTCCGTAATACTATTATAGCTTATATCAAGCTCCACAAGCTCCTGTAGGTTACCTATCTTGTATGGAAGGTACCTCAGTGCATGAAAGTTGCAAGAGATGTCCAGCTTCTTCAATGTCGTACAGAAACATATTCTCTGATATACTTCCAGCTGATTAAAATGCACATCCAACTGTTTAAGGTTGGTTAAGTACGCCATGGGTGTAGGTAGACTCTTTAAGCAGTTCAAATGGATCTGAAGGTTTCCGAGATATCCAACGGCTTCAGGGAGAGCCTTAAGCTGGTACCCTTAACTCCTCTAAACTCTCACAGTTCCCAATAGTCCATGGTAACTCCTCGATTCCATTCTTTTCTAAGTTAAGCTTCCTTAACTTCGTTAACCTCCGATACTTTCCGGTAAACCGGTAAACTGGTTTGACTGGAGGTCCAACACGGTCAACTGCACGAGATCCTCAATTGATTCTGGAATACGGTTGCCGGAAAGCTCCAGGACACGTAAGTTGGTCAGCAGTCCGATTGTGTCCGGCAGTAGTGTCTTGTAAAGTGTGGTAATTATTAACTCCTCAGAGTTTAGATCTTCATTTTGAGCTGCTTAATTAATATATTAATTAATAATCATATATGTTAATCATATTATTATATCTATACACGTGTTTTGTGTATATGCATGCGCTTGTCTGCGTGTCTAACTACTAACTACTTCAGACATGGACGAGTTGACAAGAAGACATAAATAATGAACTAACACATATCAACTACTTAACACGTAATTAAGTAAACTTTCTTTCCTTAAAATGGATTAGGTATACTTTCTGTCATTAGATTAACTAGTGTTAATTATTTATAATTAACTTTACACACCTGTTTTGTGTATATGCATGCGCTTGTCTGCTGTCTAACTACTAACTACTTCAGACATGGACGAGTTGACAAGAAGACATAAATAATGAACTAACACGTATCAATTACTTAACACGTAATTAAGTAAATTTTTTTCCTTAAAATGGATTAGGTACCAGCGTTCGACAAACTTTTTCACCTTCCAAAGCGAAAATCCTCTTAAGTTCAACTTTCAAGGATTTTTCAAAATTCCCAGGATTAAACCTTTTAATCAAAATTTTCTCAGGTAAAAATCCTTTTATTAATAAAAGCATAAGGTTAAACAAGCTTACGATTGTGAGAAAATTTGTCAAAAGTGTGCACTTTTCTTCTAGTGGTCACAACTTCATCAAAATTAAACTTTTGAATTTTGAAACCTTCAACTGAAATCCTTATGAGAGCATCAATTATTTCAGTACTCATCTGATTTCTGTACTTATTCTTGATCAAGTTTATTCTACTAAAACCTCGCTCGCAACTTGCAGTGCTAACACACTACACCATCCCAATTTCACCAACTCGAAGCAAGTTTGGAAAGCTCTCTGCCCAACCTGCTTGACTATGTATGATGCTCCACATATCAATAAAATTCCGTCCTTTCCATTCCTCCAAGGCAAGCAACTTCCAAGTTGTTATGACCCATATAACGAATCAAAGAATATTCCCCAGAAAGGTATAAGCTAGAATATTCCTAAGGAGCTATACCTAGATCTAAGAGAGTTAAGGGCACACTATTATTGGAAGCCTTTCTTGGAGAGCAGCGTGTGGAGACTAGAGACAGCTCGGGGAGGTCGGGTGGTATTGTGAGGGTCTCTAGATTGTACGTAGAGGTGCCTAACAATTTGGTATCGGAGCGAGGTTCGAGATGAGTGACCGATGGGAAGGAGAAGACAACACCAATGAGGAGTGGACGAACCAGGAAATCGTGCTCGAATTATACGCTATGGCGAAGGATTCCAAGCAATTTCAAGAGTACGTGACTGGTTCCTTGGAGGTGATTCGTGAGCGGTTGGATACTATTGAAGATCAACTTGCTCAAGGAACCGTGACTGGTAAGAGCAGGGTGCTAGATCGTCTTCGCGTTCCACCTTTTACCGGTAAAGAATCTGCGGATGAGGCTATGAGTTGGCTTGAGATAGCAGCGAACTTGCTCACTGCACAGGGAGTAACTACCGAGCAGGCTATGATAGCTGTATCAGTAGCCTTGAAGGATAAAGCTGCGAGGTGGTGGACACGCATTCGAAATCAGCGCCAGTTAGCTCACCAGGAGATGATTGCAACTTGGGAGGAGTTCTCTGAGCTATTTAAGAAGGAGTATGCTCCTCGGTTCGATGTGTCTCATGCAAGGCGTGAATTGCGACATTTAGAGCAAGGGAAGATGACCTTGGACGATTACATTGAGAAATTGAGTCAAATTACTCTGTCAACCAGCAGAAGGATTATTTTGTAGATGGGCTGCGAAGTGCTAACTTGCGATTCAGTCCAAGACTTTAGAGGAGCTGTTCGAATATGCTCGCTTGCTAAATGAGGAGGATAAGGTGTTTAAGGAGAATGAGCGACATGGCAAGAAGCGTGGTAGGAGCACCTCTCCAAGTCCTCGTGAGCACCAGGAGTATAGAGGGAATAGCCATCGTGCTAGGCCGAAGTCCAAGCTGGTAGCTTCTAGTTCTTATCGCACCGACAATCGGCCTAAGAAGATTGTCAAGGTGTTTGATAGTGAACGTTGCCACCTGTGTGGAGAGGTGGGACACTGGAAGGCCAATTGTCCAAGGAGGAACAAGCCCAAGGGCAAGGGGTTCAATGGTGACAAGGACAAGGAGACACCTAAGAAGCTTCAGGAGATGGAGCGTGGAGAGGAACACAAGGGAGATAGTTCTAAGCCACGAGGTAAATTTTTGTCTGTTCTTGCTCGACAGGTAAACTGCATGGCACGGGAGGAGCCACACACACGTGCTATTGTGGTGGAGGGACAACTTGGTGAACGTCCAGTGCGAATCCTCTTGGATAGCGGAAGTAGCGATAACTTTGTATCAGCAAAGTTAGTGCAGGAGTGCAGCTTGCCCATGAAGACTGTGCCTCAATACGAGATTGAGGGCTCAGCTACTGTCACACAGAGCTGGAATGCTTGTGTGGAGGAGTTACAGCTGACGGTTGGCAAAACTCAGCTGGTGGAGACTTTCTTCCTTGCGGAGCTAGCGCGTGTGGACCTCATCCTTGGGATGAGCTGGCTGGAGCGTGTGGATCCTGAGATCAAGTGGAGCATCAAGCGAGTGAAGCTTGAGTACAGTGGAGTGAAAGACACTTGGTTTGGAACAAGGCTTGAGTCTCCAAACAAGTATCTTTCTACTATGTCTTTGAAGAAATATCTCCGTAATAAAGAAGATCAAGTCTTTCTGATGTATATACGTGAGTTAGATTCTTCTAATGTCACATTGGGCGAGGCTGCTGTGCAAGTTGTCCTTGAGGAATTTGCTGATGTCTTCCCTCCTGAGCTACCTCATGGCTTACCACCTGCAAGAGGTGTGGAGCATGAGATTGTGTTGGAACAGGGTACGAAAGCCATTTACCGTAAGCCGTTCCGACTGAGCCATGCTGAGGAGCAAGAGGTTAAGAGACAAGTGATGGAGCTATTGGAATATGGCTTCATACAACCGAGCAAGTCTCCATTTGGTGCACCAGTATTGCTTGTCAGGAAGAAGGATGGCACCATGAGGATGTGCATAGACTACAGAGCTCTCAACAAGCAAACAGTGAAGGACAGGATGCCCATGCCACGTGTGGATACTATCATGGATCATCTCGGTGGAGCCAGAGTGTTCACCAAGATAGACTTGCGTAGCGGGTATCATCAGATTGCTGTGAAGGAGGCAGATATCTACAAAACTGCTTTCAACACTAGCTTCGGGCATTTTGAGTTCACTGTTATGCCATTTGGCTTAACAAATGCCCCAGCCACATTCACTCGGTTGATGACTGAGGTGTTTGGTGACTACTTGCATGACTTTGTGGAGATCTTCCTCGACGATATTCTTATTTACAGTAAGAATATGAAGGAGCATGTGGAGCATTTGCGGAGAGTTCTTCAATTGCTGAGGAAGAACAAGCTCTATGCAAAGAAGAGCAAATGTGCATTTGCTCAGTGCGAAGTGGAGTATTTGGGTCACATTGTGACGCCAAGTGGAGTGAAGACTGATCCACAGAAGGTGGCAGTGGTGGAGCAATGGCCAGTTCCTAGCAATGCACAAGAGTTACGGAGTTTCTTGGGCATGGCTGGTTATTACCGGCGGTATGTCAAGGATTATGCCAAGAAAGCTTCTCCGTTAACTAGGTTGCTAAGGAAGGACGTTCCCTTTGCATGGAGTGCTTCAAGGAGAGCAGTTTCCAAGCTTTGAAACAAGCTTTGGTACGTGCACCAGTTTTATGTATTGCAGATCCCTCTAAGCCTTATGAGGTATCGTGTGATGCAAGTGGAGTGGCCATTGGAGCTGTACTTATGCAAGAGGGAAGGCCTATTGCTTATGAGAGTCGTACTTTGAATCCTGCAGAGCAACGGTACTCAACGTATGAGCAAGAACTACTGGCTATTGTTAATGCATTACGAGTTTGGAGGCACTATCTTTATGGTGCAAGTTTCAAGGTGTTTACAGATCACAAGCCTTTGGTGTATCTGTTCACACAGAAAGAGTTAAACTCTCGGCAAGCTCGCTGGATGGTTAAGCTCATGGAGTTTGGCGAATTTCCTATTGAGCATCGCGCAGGAAAGACTAACGTGGTGGCAGATGCTTTGTCACGCGTTAGGAGAGCCACAGTAGTGGGAGAATTCCAAACACGCTTATGTAATGCATTAACAAGGACGGTCAGTGAGTTTAGCCAAGTAGTTCAACATGCTCAAGCACAAGACGCCGAGGTGCAGGAGCTCAAAGGACAGCTAGAGCCACCATTCTCATTTCAGGATGGGGTTTTGTACTACAATGGCCGTGTGTACCTTCCTCGTGTGGACCATTTGATCAACCAGGTACTATATTTTCATCATGATCGCCCGGAGGCTGGTCATTTTGGGGGAGGAAAACGTATGAGTTGATCAAGAGGAGGTTCTACTGGAGGAATATGAAAGCTGATATCATAGAGTACTGCAGGACTTGTGACAAGTGTCAGCAAGTAAAGGTGCCAGGGAGAAACCAGGTGGGCTATTAGTACCATTGCCTATTCCAGACAGGCGATGGGGCAGTATCTCTATGGACTTTGTCACCCATTTGCCAAGGACACAGAGGCAGAATGAACAGGTGTGGGTCATTGTGGACAGGTTGACAAAGTTTGTCAAGTTAGTTCCCTTGGGGAAGAATGTGAATGCATCCGAGCTGGCTACGATGTATTTACAACATGTATTTCCTATCCACGGATTTCCAGATGATATTGTAAGTGATAGGGACTCCAAGTTCACTTCTAGCTTTTGGAGAGGCTTTTCTAAGTGCATAGAAGTGAAGCTTAAGCTGTGTAGCGGAGATCATCCCGAAACAGATGGGCAAACAGAGAGGGTGAACCAAGTTCTGGAAGATATGCTAAGGTGCACTATTAACCAGAAGGAAGGTCAGTGGGATAAGTATATTCCATTACTCGAGTTTGCTTATAATAACAGCCAGCACAGTGGCATTGGAATGAGTCCATACTATGCTATGTTTGGACGACATCCCAAGACAGCTTTTGAGCTCGGTTTAGCAAGTAAGAAGGCTCAAGGCAACATGGATGAGGAAGCTAAAGATCTGAGTGTTGAACTTGAAAACATTCAGAGTTTGTGCAAGAAGAACTTACAAGCAGCTCAGAGCCGAGCTATCAAGTTTGCTAATGAGCACAGAAGCTTCCGAGAGTTCCAGGTGGGGGATTATGTATATCTCCGAGTGGTATTTGCCACACATGTAAGGCGGAACACAGTTGTGGCCTTACGGAAGGGACGCAATGATAAGTTGTCTCCCAGGTACTCAGGTCCTTATGAGATTCTGGAGCGTATCGGTAAGGTGGCATATCGACTACGGCTGCCAGAAGGAGTGAGGGTGCACCCAGTGTTTCACGTTAGCCAGTTAAAGAGAGTACTCACAAGGAACGAGTCCCGGGTAGATTCTTTGTGGATGTACGAGGCTAATGATACAGGACCAATTGAGTAAGTTATACTGCCCTTGAGGACAAGGACTTGCTAATGGGGGAGGATTGTTATGACCCATATAACGAATCAAAGAATATTCCCCAGAAAGGTATAAGCTAGAATATTCCTAAGGAGCTATACCTAGATCTAAGAGAGATTAAGGGCACACTATTATTGGAAGCCTTTCTTGGAGAGCAGCGTGTGGAGACTAGAGACAGCTCGGGGAGGTCGGGTGGTATTGTGAGGGTCTCTAGATTGTACGTAGAGGTGCCTAACACAAGTCAAATACTCTTCCATGAAGGCTGAAGGATCCACAATGCCTTTAACAAGAACTCCATCCACCTCTAAATGCCTTCCATAAAATTCTGCAAGCTCCCTTGCCTCTGTAATCCCAAACCATTTGTTTTCCTTGACAAGGATTGGCAAATTTACTGGAGCTAGAACCTGCATCTTAGAGAGTATCCCTGTGTCTTGCAGTCGTTGTCTAATAGCTGAAATGAGAGTAGAAGTAAAGGAGATTTGGAACTGCACAGCTTCTTGAAGATCACTTCCATCTTCTGACCGGATCAACTACATAGTTCTGTAAGCATCTCCTTTAACTGAAGCTCTCAAAGCATGGAGGAAGCCATCCTTACTACCACCATCAGGGATGCATGGATATGATCTGCTATCCATGGGATTACCATTCAAATCAATCTCATCACTAATATAATACTGGTTCAGCTTCACAATAGTCTCTCGGCACAAGGGTCCAACCATGGTGATGTCAATTAGCTTCTCTTGGAATTTCTGATTGAGACTACTCATCACCTATAAAATATCAGCCAAAAAATGCAAGACGTACATATTCTCGAGAGTTCTTAGCTTGTTGTAAAGCTGCAGCTTGCCACTTCGTTTGAAAAGCTCAACTACTGGCTCCAAACATTTGCAAAGCTTAGAGAAAGCCCCTCCACGACTTAGCCACCTTGTATTTTGTATGTGCTAGCTTAAGCTTGGTATGATCATGTTCCATCTCAATTTCCATTAACTGAGCCAACCTTTTCAAGCTTTTGCTGAAGTAAGATGCTACCTTGTTCACTAGTTTATCAATCTTCGTGCATTTCCCTATAAACATCTTCCACACATAAATTGGCTCGATGTGCCATACAGTGAATGCTGCTTAAGAAGGGATTGATCTCCTTCAGCCTGGTTGCTACCCCTGTCTTGCTACCAGCCATGACATTACATCCATCTGAACCAAAACCCATGAACCAGTGCATATCTAAGTTCCATTGCTTAAGCATATCGCTAATGCAATTAAAGATACTTGCTGCATCACTATCACCGATGTTGACAATCCCCAGGTAGCTCGTCTTCACGCAACCGCATTCGATGTAAGTCACGTAAAAGATCAAATGCTTCACAATGCTGAAAATAAATCGAATCATAAATAAATTAATAAATCTAAATTAAGGAATACCTTATATCAGTCGATTCATCCACCATCAATCCAAAATAAGGACTTTCCCTGACTTTTTATAAGATATTTTTAACCATAACCTAAAATGAAACGTGAATCATGTTAAAATAAAATTAACATGGTCTCTTAAACATACCTCGTTAATAGAAGTTATCAGTCATGAACAACCTTTGTCACTGTCGTAATATCTTGGAATATTCATCCCGTTAAGTCGATGAAGTTTAATCAGCTCTGGAAAACGAGTGTGAATGGAGCAATCCTTTCGCAATATAATAAGCAGAACGAAATAACATAAGCACCCCTTGTTCAACATTGTCAGAGTTTTAACCCAAAGGTCCAACACGTGGCTGCCATGTGGCCATTTGGCGTCATCACCCTGTGTGAGCAACGCTAAGTATCCCAGAACAACCCCAACGACCCCTAGGGTTAGACTCTAATGCCCAAGTGGACAAGAGGACTTAGGGTTTAGCCTAAGTCTCCTTAGAATGTCTACCCCAGAACCCTTGAGGGATAACCCTAGTTGACTTAGGGTTTAGCCTAAGTCTCCCTAGAGTGTCTACCCCCAAAACCCTTGAGGGATAACCCTAGTTGACTTAGGGTCTTGCCCTAGAAGACCTAGACAGGCTCATGCCCTAACCCCCATTAAGGAGACGTGTGTTCCACACATACCCCCGTGACAGAGCTAAGGCATTGTCACTTACCCCTTGAGGAATCACCCTCATCCGGGAGTACAACCCCTTTAGGGCGACAAGGGTACCCTGAACCACGACTAACCCCTAAGGGTTTGAGTGGCCAAGTTATACCCTAGACCTAGAGCTAGTACTTAATGAGGACAGGAGTGTGTGCCGTAGGCGAACACGAGTGTCCTGCTAAGCAAACTCCCTAAGGCTAGGTTTGGGATAACCCTAAGCACATGACCTTGCAAGTGCCTCATGAAAGGGCTTCTGCTAATGAGCTTAGGTTGTTCAACCTCTGGATTCCAAGGAGAACACTCCCCTAGCCAAGTGTGCCAAAGCACACCTAGTTACGAGACCTAACCTCCCTTGAGCAGATGCCCAAAGCTTAGCACCCTAGTGCAAGCACAAGCATGCCTATGGCTAGAGTATCCAACCCCTTTGGTGACAAATCCATGACACAACCCCAAAGGGCGTGTCTCAGGCGTTGTACCATGTGACATTTAGCCCAGTGTCACATCTCCATGTGACACTGCCTTCCCCGATGGGCTATCATGCCATAGCCCTTAGATTCAAGAGTTGCACCAAGTACCACAAACGTGGCTTCCTAAATGCCAACTCTAGAACCCCTCAATGAACCCTCAGGAATTGGTACTGTGAACCTGTCAAACAAGATCCCACGCCCACAGTTGAACAAGGACACAGATGTGCCTTGCTTGGCTGTGAGTGCTACACCTAGCTTGACTGGAGGGGAGGCTGGAGACAAGCCTCAACCTCTGCCTCTTGGAACGTGCATTCCGACAAGACCTCCAAGCATGGATTCGCCAACGTTAAGGTAAGCTACCCGAAGGTGGGTACCCCTGGCATCTGAAAGTTAGGGCGGCACAACAGAGGGTTGTGCCTTGACGACAAGCTAGAGCTTGCACCGGGAGAAGAGTAACGAGTCAGAACCCAGGAACCCTCACTCCTATTTACTACCTTATTATGTGACAGAGGCCCCCCCCCCCTGTTTTCCTGTTACATAAGTGGCTAGCACTGAAATCTCATTCCCAGAGGAACATACTTGGTGAGTTATCCATCGACCCTAAACCCTAACATGTCAAACCTGGGGGGTTTCTAAGATATCCGACATGCCGAACTCACCGAAACTAGCCATTAATCCAACCGGGACACAGAAACGAGGTAAGAGTTTTCTAGAAGGTAAGTGCTACCTTCGCTTAGAGTTTCTCGAGATATCTAAGGATAGCCGGCCGGACTACCCTAAACACCTAAGTGCACTAAGCGGGGCTGTTTCTCACTACATCTAGGGCTTGTCAACATAGTACAGTAGGTAACAACAGTCAACGTCCAAAGTAAAGAGGAGTCATAGTAAAAACTATGCACACTCCCCGCCTTTGAAAATGTCAACGTCCTCGTTGACGTCCAACTCCAAGACTAGATATGTTAGAAAAAATTAACCAAAACTAACATATCACTCTATGTGGAGTCAGCGAAAAGTTCACATAAGTTTTATTACCCCCCTTGCATTACGCGAAACCAAGTACTTCAGAACCGTCGTTCACTGAGTCGTAAACCCAGCTGTCGGAGGACCACCTGCGACATGAAGTCACTTGGAAACCTTTTGCACGTCTGCAAAGTCTGTCACCGACGCACACAACACTGGTTAATTCTTTACTTAACTAGAATTTATATTGGAGGCCTCCAATTAGTGTTGTTGCCGGCCCCTTAGTTAATAAGAAATAAAGACTTGCTTATTCCTTTATATTAAATGCTGTTGACGATCTCTGTCGTCTAACACCCAACAAGCACTTTTCTAAACCCTAAACCTAAACCTAAACCCTAAACCTAAACCCCTTTAGGGTTCCACCTCGCTAGACCCAACCGTGGGCGACACTGCGGGGACCACCTCGCTAGACCCAACTGCAGGCTAAGGTGTCTGGTTTAGGGTTAGGTTTAGGTTTAGGTTTAGGGTTTAGGTTTAGGAGAGAGGTGCCTAAGCTGTGTGCCAAGGATTCCAGTCAATGCAAGCATTGACTGCACTAGGACGAGTAGTCATGTTTCAGACTGGACTCGAACTCGAGACCTTGCATTTGCTAAAGTCATCGAACGTGCTAACCACAAAACCTCTTGCCGGGAGGTGGTGATGGTAGTGACTAGAGAGTCATGTATGGCTCACACCGAGTGGTTGCGGTCACCCGCGGGAATCTGGCTGTAGTCAGGGTTAGGGCTTACCGTTGACCACTGACCATGTCAAGCACTTTCTGCTTGACCACAGTAGGACTTAAACCAGTTTTAGGTTTAGGAGA
>PUQB01000547.1:0-54192 GCA_003024785.1 Selaginella tamariscina | reverse complement strand
ACAAGGAAAAGAATCAAGGAAAAAAAAAGTAGCTGGAAAGGAGAGTATGAAAGCAGTTACTATCAAACTGTCAAGCCACGATCCAGGAACCAGGAAAGAGCAGGATTCCAAGAAAAGAAGGCTTGACTCAGGAACAGGACGAGAGCAGGACAGGAACTAGGAACTAGAGCAACAGCGAGATAGGTCCAGCAAGACAGGAACAGATAGGATCCGGGAACAAGACAGGAAGCGTAGGACAGGATCCAGGAACAAGACAGAACAAGACAGGATCCGAGAGCAAGACAGGAGCAGGACAGGATCCAGGAGCGAGACAAGGAGAGAACAGAAACAAGACAAGAACAAGACAAGACAAGATTGATCGTAGTAAGACTGGTGTTGATAGTAACTGATTGTACAACAATTAGGTCGGAGCTTTTATGCTCACAACTCCAAGAGCTAATCTAGGCATGAGTGCTAAAAGTGGTTGCATGCATGTAAAAGTGGCTGCATGCATGCAGAGGCTAAGATGAGTCCACATGTCCTTATCCTCTAGGCATATCCTGTGGCATATCCTGTAGGAATATTCTGCAACCGTATCCTGTATCCGGAATCCTGTATCTGTATCGAGTCGTGACACTTCATTCCCTTCATTTACTTTCTTTTGAGATAGTCCTCTTTACCTTAGTGTTTGCCTATTTCTTTTACTCACTGTGTTGAACCTAAATATCACCACTTGGATTATAGGTTATAAAAACCTTGCATAAATAGAACACCCACTTGCATCACATTTGGACATACCTAACCTCTTGCAACAACTCACTAAGTAAGTTCGGCCATACCTCACCACTCATAGCAACTCACTAAGTAAGTTCTAACATACCTAACCGCTTGCACCAACTTGATAAATAAGTGGTCCTCAAAAGTGATAATGTCTCACATCAAATCGTTAAGTAATTGTTCCTTGGAAGTGATAGTGTCATAGGATTGAACTTTAAACTAGGGTCACATGATCAAACTTTATGTGGTGCTCACAATACCTTCAGGTGGTTAATTAGCCTAAAGAATAATTGTCATTATGGTCACTAGGGCATTATTACCAGTGCTTACTTCCTATTGTTGCTCAAGTAATCACATATTTCTTGATGTGAATGTTCAGCTGGACTCTAGTAGGAAATATCAATAATATTGCTCTATATTGAATGGTCACTAGATTAGACAAGAATATATAAGGTCATCTTAACAAATAGAATGCCTTAGGACACCATAACTCAAGTGCGACAACTATAGGGGTAGAACCACTAGCAAGAAGAGAAGTAGGAGTTCAGAGCTCACACACACCATTGTTAAGTACAAACTGAAGCTTCTTATAAGTGCTATTAACTACAACTAGGGAGAACATTCAATACAATATTTTAATCTTCCATGTTAGGTTATATAAACTATTCTATTATCAGAGTTTTGACCCAAAAGATCAACACATGGTTGTCAAGTGTCATCCAGTGATGCATGTATGAGCAATAATGACTTAGAAACATAATTGGAACACTTCGCAAAGACCATACTCATTGGTGTTTATGAGCAATGCTAAAGTTTTTTAAATAATGAGTGTTTCATACTCATGTTTATATATATAGTTAATAACATTTATTATTGATTATAATAGTTTGTATTTGAGGTATCTTCTAGCCTGACGTGGTTTTGAAGGTATCATGGAATCACATATGTGCATTTTCATGTTCACATAATGATAATAAAGAGTGTTTACTTAGGATTATAATAATTAATATTGAATATATCTAGGAATTGTAATACACCCTTATCTAAGGCATGATGATAAACACAAAGTGAAGCAAAATATAATGTTATAATACCTTGCATGTGAAACTGTGGGAATTATTGAAAGGTCAAGGCATGGTTATATGAAGTATTATAAAGTGTAACTTTCAAAGTGTTGAGCTACTCTAGGAGAGAACTAGAGGCGCAACTTTCATAGTATAAGTTTTAATTACATGAAAGAATCCATCATTATATTCGTGGATATGGCCTTACAAGGATTGAGGAGTTCATTCCCTCTCCAAGGTTTTAAAATTAGGAGACAACGATCTAAAAACTTTGTCTTTAGCATCTTAAAACGATGTAATAAGGGTTATAATGGATATTGTTTTTATGGTGGCTACTACCATTATAATGTACACCTCGAACAAGTGCATGGAGGTTACATGAGATTCTTCCTAACTCTTCAATGCAAGGATAATAATGTAACACCTATGCCAATGTTACGATAAATGTTATGTGCCAACATACATTTTCAAAGGGGATGAGAGTGTCATAGTTTTTTTTTACCTACTTACAAACTTGAAGTTATAGAATAAAGACTGACACATGAAATTGTGCCTTGTGATGGACTCAAAGCCTTGGAGATGGAAAGACCAACTTGACCCTTGGTTTGTGGGAAACTTAATTGCTATACTTGCCCCTTATATTTAATTAGAACCAACTAAACCAATCCTATTCAAACCGATTAAAGAACTAAATTAATTAGGTTAATTGAAATGGTCGGCGAACCATGAAAACCACATGTAGCATAGTTAAGTTTTGAAAGGTTGGTGTTATGTTAAGCTCTTGCAAGTTCAACATGTTGAGTTCAGAGTTTTGGAATGTTGTAGGAACTAAGGGCTAGCTTAACCTATTTTTAACTTGCAGTGCCTAGCGTTTTAGTGCTAGTGCACTTAAAGGAGGAGGGGGGAGGGGGTCCATCACCTAATAATGTAAGTATGGTGTGGAAATGATGGGGTGTTATGCTTTGACGTAAGCGTTATCAAGGCACACTTGTTATGCCACCTATCTCTCATACTCTGCCAAGTACCAATTAGCTTTTAGTTTTTATGGTTAAGGAGAAATGAATAGTACTATGACACTTGATAGCAGAGTTGACTTGAGTTCGATGTGTCATATTGATAGTAGAGCTGGTGCATGACACTTAGTAGCAGAGATGACCTAATTTGATGTGTCATATTGGTAGTAGAGCTAACTTGAGTTCGATGTGCCATATTGGTAGTAGAGTTGGTGCATGACACTTAATAGCAAATTTGACTTGAGTTTGATGTGTCATATTGGTAGCAGAGCTAGTGTATGACACTTAGTAACAAAATTAGCCTGAGTTCAATTTGTCATATTGGTAGCAAAGCTGACTTAAGTTTGATTCCCAACTTTGCTACCAAGTTTGATGTGTCATATTGGTAGCATAGCTATCCTAAGTTTGATTTCCTAGCTCTACTACCAAGTTCAATGTGTCATATTGGTAACAGAGTTAACTTAAGTTTGATCGGTATCCCACCTTAAACATATAATGTTAGTAATATTGTGATGTATATTTATAACATTTTATATATATATTTAAACTTCCAAGGGTATATATGTAAATAAGACATTTCAAGGGTTTCTGTATAATATAATGTGATGTCTAACGCCCTTTTGATAAACAGGAAGCTCCATTACGGAGCATCTCTTACAGGATGGAGCTCCAAAAAAGTTCCTGTACTTACAATAATATATAGATAAATAGATAGATAGAGTGTGTGTGTGTGGTGTGTGCGTGTGTGAATAGATCTTATAAAATCTATATAATATACTTGTTCCAGAAGCTCTTTGATGGACAAAAAGCTACAAATGCTCAGTTTGATGGGGCTCTAAACAATCTGCACCGGTACTTCAACAAATATGGAATATTCAGTTTAAGGATATGGAGATTGCAAAACACTAGCTTTTCCAAGTGTGACACTTGTACATCACTGAAGGCAGGTCTGAATTGTGCATTCTGATTGCCCATCAGTTTGTAGATGATATCCTAAAAAAAGATCCGTACAAGCTCTTAGAAAAAAAGGAGAAGGAGGAGAAGGAAGAGAAGAAAAAGCAGGAGAAGAAAGAGGGAAAATAATAGACGTATTTTTAAAATAAATATCATAAATGGTTCACATGTGTGTGTGTGTGTCACATACAAAATATAATATATGTATATCACCATCCACAAGACGAAGTACAGCATAACATCCTTGGACACCTTTAACATGTCCTTAACCTGTTCCCAAAAATGGTCATCGAAAATAGTTTCATAATTGTTTGTATTTTGTAATAAACACTGTCGTACTGCATACTAACAAGTCGTAATGTGTAATTGGAAGTATGCGACTATGTATAGGTTCTCTAATTAATCCATCATTTGGATAATCGAGTGTCACAACATGAAACAATGTGAATGCATACATTCGTGTTGGGGTCCTAGCTCTACTACCAAGTTTGGCGTGTTATATTGGTAGCAAAGCTTACCTAAGTTTATTCTCATCGTGGAGGAATTTGTGTAACTCATGCACCAATATGACACTTGCTAGTAGAGCTTATCTGAGTTCGATTCTTATCAGGGATGAGTTTGTGTAATTCATGCACCAAACTTGTTTATCCTACTAGACATGTACATCCACACATTTTTGAAATTGCATCTAGCCTAATTGGCATGCTGATATGAGCACATATATGTAGTCAAAGTGATACATATGTGATGGGATTTTGGTATTGATCGCCTCTGAGTTGGTTGTGTGTATGTCATGAATGACCCTTGAAAAAATGTATAGTAACAACCCTTACTCTCTCAAAAGGATGGTGACATGCATGTAAGGAGTTGAGTTCATGACCCTAATCTACTTGAGTCAAGTGACTCCATTTCTATATAAGAATAATAACCTTTAAGTTTATGAATGAGGACATCCACTCTCTAAAGAGGTAGTGAGTGTCACGTTCTTGAGCCACTTGACTCAAGTAGATTAGGGTCAAGAACTCAAGAGCATTCATTCATTGTGTGCATGTCATGAGTGACCTAGCATAGTAGCAACTTTTAGGTCCATAAATGAGGGCATCCATTCTCTCACAGTTCTTACATGGTGGAGTCACTTGACTCATGTAAATTATGGACTCAAGGGCATATACTCTTTAAAAAATGTGGTGAGTGTCACAATTCTTATTTGGTATAGTCACTTGGCTCAAGTAGATTAGGGTCATAGACTCAAGGGCATTCACTTTTTAAAAAGGTGAGTGTCACAATTCTTACCTAGTGGAATCACTTGACTCAAGTAAATCATGGTTGTATAGTTAAATAGCATAAAACCTTTTTCGTAACACACTTGGCTCAAGTAGATTAGGGTCACATACTTAAGGGCATCCACTCTCTCAAAAGGGTGATGAGTGTCACGATTTTTACTTAGTGGAGTCACTTGATTAAGGTAAATCAGAGTCACATAGTTAAATAGCATAAGAACTCCTCTCATAACACCAATTGACTCTTAGTCTTTATGGTTATAGTGCTATTACATCACATCCTAAGGGTTAGCCTACCCTTATTATTTGTGATTCTATCAAGTTATTCAGGAGTAAGCACATTATTCACATTGTGAACATTATTAATGCACTCAGGCTAAGTGTGTGTCATAATTTTTATTATGACTCTCTTTTACTTTGGACGTTGACTGTTGTTACCTACTATACCATGTTGATAAGCCTTAAGTGTAGAAGAAACAGGCCCGCTTAGTGCACTTGGATATCTAGTGGGTCCGCCGGGTGTCATTAGGTATTTGCAAGAAACTCTAGGCGAAGCTAGCACTTCCATCTAAAAATTCTTACCCTAGTTTTCTGTGTCCAATTAGGTTTTTGGGTGGTTCCGGTGAGTTCGGCATGTCGAATATGGGTAGAAACACCCTAGGGTTTACCTAACCTAGGGTTGCCCTAACCCCACGCCTTAAACCCCTCAGGTTAAGGTTTAGGGGTTAATGAGTTATTAATTAATTCTGGGAATGAGATTCCGTGCCAGCCCACTTATGTAAACAAGAAAACCGGGGGGGGGGGCTCTGTCACATAAATAAGGTAGTATGTAGGAGTGAGGGTTCTTGGGTTCATGACAGAGCTCGTTACTCTTCTCTCATCAATGCACAACCCTTTGTTATGCCGCCCTAACTTTCAAATGACAGGGGTACGTCCCACCTTCAGGGTAGCTTACCCTTAACGTTGATGAATTCATGCCTGGAAGGTCTTGTTGGAATGCACGTTCCAAGATGCACAGGTTGAGGCTTGTCTCTAGCCTCCTCCTTCACATCAAGCTAGGTGTAGCACTCATGGCCAAGCAGGGCACATGTGTGTCTTTGTCCAACTGTGAGCGGGGGATCTTGTTTGACAGGTTCATGTTACCTAGTTCCTGAGGGTTCATTGAGGGGTTCTAGAGTTGGCATTTAGGAGCCACGTTTGTGGCACTTGGTGCAACTCTCTAATGTAAGGGCTATGGCATAATAGCCCACATCGTGGAAGGCAGTGTCACATGGAGATGTGACACTAGGCTAAACGTCACACGATACAACGCCCGAGACACGCCGTTTGGGGTTATGTCATGGGCTTGTCGCCAAGGGGTTGGATACTCTAGCAAACAGACATGTTGTGCTCGCACTAGGGTGTTAAGCCTTGGGCATTTGCTCAAGGGAGGTTAAGTCTCGTAACTAGGTGTGCTTAGGCACACTTGGCTAGGGGAGTGTTCTCCTTGGAATCCAGGGGTTGAATGACCTAAGCTTGTTAGCATGAGCCTTTTCGTGAAGCACTTGTAAGGTCATGTACTTAGGGTTATCCAAACCTAACCTGAGGGAGTTTGCTTAGTAAACTTGTGTCCGCCTACGACGCACACTCATGCCTTAACAAAGTACTAGCCCTAGGTCTAGGGTATGACTTGGCCACCCAAACCCTTAGGGGCTAGTTGTGGTTCAGGGTACCCCTTGTTGCCTTAAAAGGGTTGTACTCCCAGATGAGGGTGATTCCTCAAGGGGTAAGTGACGATGCCTTAGCTTTGTCACGGGGGTATGTGTGAGACACATTTTCTTTGTGGGTTAGGGCATGAGCCTGTTTAGGTCTAATGGGACAGGATCCTAAAGTCTACTCGGGTTATCCTTTAGGGTTTAAGGATGGTCATTTTAGGGGACTTAGGTAGGACTCTAAGTCTTTTGCCTAATTGGGCCCTTAAGTCAGACTCTTAAGGTTATCTTGGAAGATTTAGCATTGCTCACACAAGGTGATGATGCTGAATGGCCACTTGACAGCCACATGTTGGTCCTTTAGGTCAAAACTTTGACAATGTGTCTGGGGTTCTTAAGACTTGGGTTTTTGAAACAATTTCAAGTGAGGTTCCATGCTTGGCATATGAGGAGCCATGTTTATGACACTAGGTGTAACTCTTGACTGTAAAGTTTTAAGAAATAGTACATGGTTAGTATTTATACAATAGGGTATGACTTTTAGGGTTATGTCATGGGTGTGATTTTGGCAAGTATACGTGCTTGTGCTCGTATGCCTTGGCTTTTCATCTTTCTTTCACAGTACTTGTGTGCTATCAGCCTCTTGGGCAAATGTTAAGGAAGATTAGGTCTCATTGTCAGGTGTGCTCATTAGCACACTTGGCTAGGGGTGTTCATCATGGAATAAAGGTTGAATAATCTAATCTTGTTAGTGTTGACCTTATGTGAGAAATATGCATGGTCACCACTGGCACACAAACCCTTAGGGATTAGCTGTGGATTAGTCATAGTCTTATAAGGGTTGAACACTTTGGGGAGGATAATTCCTTCATGTGTAAGTCTTAGTCCATGTCTTAAGGTATATGTGGGAGCACATATCTTTATTATCAGGTTATGGCATTAGCTTATCTAGGTCTTCTAGGACAAGATCATAAGTCTATTAGGATTATCCCATGGGGTTTTGAGAGTAATCACTCTAGGGGACTTAAGGTGTGTCCCTAAGTTTTATGCATGTTTGGGCATCTCAATGTGACCATGTTATTAGGGTTTTCTTGTAAGACTTAACATTGCTCATGCAGGGTGATGATGTAGTATGATCACTCAATAGTCATGTGTTACCATGTGTTAGTCTTTCAAGTTAGAATACTAACATTTGGTATTAAAGCTTATGTTTTGTGGTTATTTGAGAAGCCAAATGTATGAAGTCTTAGTCTTAAGTTATGGATATGGACTCTAATATCAAAGTAGCACTCAAAGACAACTTCTATGTTGCTAAGGTTAATTTACCTTACACTTTCACAAACATGACAAGTTAATTTATTTTGAATTATGAAATGACACTATTTGTTAATTTTTAGATTAAGTCATGGTTCAATATCAGTTTCAACAATAGTGTTTAAATGGGGAAAGCCTTATGTTTAAATGTGCATATTTAACTGTAGATAAAGGGGTGTATTCAGACATGAGAGTGAACACAAAATTTTGATAAGAAGTATGAAACAAGTTAGCTTTTGAGAATGTAACCAAAGAAGAGAGTGAACACTAAATTTTAACATGAAGTACAAACTAAGTTCTTAGTAGCACATATTTTCGAGAATGTAACTCAAGTAGGCAATAGTGATGAACTTAAGTTATAATGGGAAAGTTGGATATGTTAAAATATAATGAATATGTTAATTAGTTAAACCATAGTTGATGATGTCTATTGTTTACATTATTTTGATTACATTAGTTGTAAATAACATTTTGTTGAATAGTTTATTGAATTTAAGTCATTAAATTTATACAAGTATAATTTGTTGCTTTGTGTATATGATAACAAAAGAGGTCCTTCCTATCCTTTTCCATCATATTGAAGATTTTGATGTATAGATATTAAGAAAGATGGGTGAACTTTTATTGTATTTTCTCGAGAAGATCGTGAAGCTAAATAATGATGTCATCCATAATTCACTAGTTAGGCTTTCATGTTATATATCAACTTTGATAAAAAATTCAAGGCTTAAAATCAATAACTCTTCCTTAGGATGAACATCTTCCTTGAACATATGCTTAAGGCTTAACACCCTTATTTGATGTGTGCTTGCCAGAATCATCAACCCTTTAATAATATAACATCAAATAATTCCTGGATATTGATAAAGAGAACTCGAAATTCATATAAATAAGGGCACAAACAATAGTCACTATGTGAATCAAGATGCATTCCCTGTTCAGTTGTGAGTATCGTTTTCCAACTTGGATTAGAGAAGGAGACTGGAGCAAAGCCTCAACATTTACACTTTAAGTAAAAGTTATATAAAAATGAAACCTTCCAAACATGCCAATGGGTTGTCCAATGAGAGGATGAGAGGAATATTTGCATTGATGACACAAGCTGTTCAGGGATTAAGAAATACCACACCTACTCTATATTACGTATTACATGTGTGTGTGTGTGAGGCAGAGAGTCGTAACAAAACAAATACAGAGACTCAGGTAGAATTCTATACGAAATGTGTATATGCGTCTTCCTATTCTCAACTCGTCTTACTAGTGCCACTTGTCTCCTTTTGTTTTTAGGGTTCTTGCGAAATGGGAGACGGATTCTATGGGGGACGCCGTCTTGGCCAGAACACCAGCCAATCCGAATGAACATGGGAATGAGTCCGGCATCCATAGCGCCAGTACCAAAGTCGTACCCAAGCCAACAGGTAAGCCTCCCGCACGCATTCGAGCATCCCAGGAAGCGCATCACGTCCCCGGTAGACATTGAGAAGTTCCACAGCTCGCAATCTGGACGGGAATTTGTGGGCTTTGTTGTGGCTCTCAGCGAGTCTATTATCGGCCACAAGCTGTCTGATCCGTGTACAGAGTCCGAGGTTGTAAGAACCCTAGTCCGGATTCTCGACACCATGTCTTCCTGGATCGATCAGATCCCTCCCACTACGCAATCGGCTCGGTACGGCAATCCGGCTTACAGAGAGTGGCACGAGCGATTGCAGACGGACGGTCACAGACTATTCCAGTCTCTTCTTCCGTACGGCATGAGCTCCACCTCGGTCTCCCCGCTGGCAGAGCTCTTTCCGTACATCTCGGACAGTTTTGGAAACGCGACTCGGATTGATTATGGGACCGGGCATGAAGCGAATTTCGCTGCTCTTTTGCTCTGTTTGGTCAAGCTTGGCCTTCTCCGACTGGTTAGTCATATATGCTATTTGTCTGTTTATATTTGCATGCATTTTTAAGGTTTGAGTTGTGTGTGTGCTCAAAGAGAGAGAGAGAGAGAGAGAGAGAGAGAGATAGTTGTTATATACATTTATATAGAATTATGTAGACATGTCTATGTTACACAATCACGTGTTTATGTATAGAGAGTAATGTATAGACACTCACAGACACGCACGGCTGCATTGAGTGTGTAGGAGGATTACCAGGCAGTTGTATCAAGAGTATTCGCGATGGACTTAATGCGAAAGCTGCAGACAACATACTGGCTAGAACCGGCAGGATCACACGGAGTATGGGGCCTGGACGACTACCACTTCCTACCATTCATATTCGGAGCTGCTCAACTGGTAGGCCACAAGCACATGAAGCCCAAGTCTATACACAACAATGACATACTTGAGAACATGTCCAACGAGTATTTCTACCTTGGTTGCGTGAGGTTTATAAAAGAGGTGAAGAAGGGGCCGCTTGCAGAGCACTCTCCCATGATCTATGACATTAGTGGCGTTCCTACTTGGGAGAAGGTGCATAATGGTATGCTTAAGATGTACAAGGCTGAGGTGCTTGAGAAGGTCCCCATTATGCAGCACTTCTTGTTTGGTTCTCTCATTTCCTGGCCTGCCTAGGATATAATATGTTTGTAATAGACACAAACATATCGTATTTCAGAAGCTTGCTTCCGTGTGTGCGTGTGCGTGTGCGTGTGTGTGCATGTTATATACCAGATCTATATTTTATTAGATAGTTTACTGGAATGTTGTCTTCTGAGGCTGTTTTGAGACCGCGTTTGTGTGTGTGTGTGGTGTGTGTGTAAGAGAGAGACGTTGTGATACACTAAATGTTCAAAATCAGCAATTTTGAATGAGTTATTATTCTTGGTATATTCCAAGGTTAATTAATAGGGTTTTTGTTAAGAGATAATTATAAACCCTAGAGCCTGCATTGCGAGGAGGATGCGGAATAAGAAGCGTCAAGGTAAGCTTTGTATAAGTTTTCCTGGATTGATAGGAATTTTTATGATTTTTCAGTATGAAAATTACATTCTTTTCACGAACATAGAAAAAAATCGGAAACATTTGAAAAGTCACTGTTTTTTGCACACAGAAGAAGTCCCATTTGCGATCGGGCAAGAGGTTGAGTATAGATCGAAGGAGAATGGCTTCAGAGGAGCGTGGTTTCGATGCAGGGTGCGTATGTGATACGTTTGTCATGTGGGTTTTATCTCTAACCTCGATATATTTGATATAGATCAAGGAGTTTTTCATTAAGGACGGCTCTGCCCATTTCAGGGTTGATTATCTCGACTATGAAGACAGTTAAGTCAAAATTCATATGTGTGTGTGTGTGTACATACATTGATGCAAGAATTACATACAGACATTGATGAGTTAATTATTTTTATGAATACCAGGCGTTTATGAACACAAGCTATATGAGACGTACCCAGGGAGACTGGGTACGAGAGCGGATTGGTTGATGGTGCGGCCGAAGTTCCCTGAGATTGTAGCTGTTGCAGATCTAACCAGGAAACCTTATCCATTTGTGACAATCAACAGAGATTATCAACCTGGTGACCAGGTGGAATGGCTTTGGGAGGATACTCATTGGACGTGCAAGATTTTACGAGTCCTCAGTGACTCAGAAGTACGGGTTAGTGACACACATACACAAACACATTTGGATATTCGAGTGCATACACCATATAAACTAATCTGTTTATATGCACTTATGAGAGAGAGAGACGTATATATATGTAAAGAAGCGTTTAGTACTCATCTGCCAGGATGTATTTGTGTGTGTACATACATTGACATATGTGCAGATATATATGTGTGTGTTTTTCTACAGGTGAAGGTACCGGACCCACCGTTTGGAGAAGGCCGTACGTACACAGTAGAGAAGATCCTCCTGCGGCCCGCGCTCTCGTGGTCACCTGAACTCGGATGGCAGCCCATGGACCCAGATGTCAGTAGTTTTCCGTTTTAGTTCCTTATTAATCCCTTTATCTTTATCTTTTTGTTTGTTTCTGCAGCAAGAAGATCCGTTGGTCACTGTTTACAGTACTGATGAGACTAGTCCAGGTATCATTAGTGGCGTATCTCTGCTATATGTATTAGTATACACAGCATTTTGAATTTTTTTATTAAGTATATCATATCACTAAATATGAAGTTTTCGATATTCACTTCATATCTAGTGATATTCATATACTTACTAGAACGTTCAAAATGCAGCGGATTCAGGACTGGAGGAGGAGACTACAGTATGCAAAAGGCAAAAGACGGTGGTATCTTCGGACAACGAGGATGTTGATGCAGGAACTTGTGTTAGCTCCGATTCCCTGCCAGTTCCGGAGATGGTTCCCATAGAGAACCCTGAAGTTCAGCCTACACAGGGGGACGAAGGACAGGTTCCTCCCCAGCAGCTGGAGAGGGAGTTACACAGGCAGTAGAAGAACCACGAGTGGCCATAACAAGTAGGGATGTCAAAATGCTGTGGTATAGAAAACTTGTGAAGCGAGGGTTGATGTATGCTGTTACAAGGCGGGGTGGTTTCCCGTGCTTCTACAAGGGAGATTACAGAGAAAGAGTGCTCTTTCGTGCTCGGATAAAGGGGGCACCATGAAGAAAAAGAAGAAGAAGAAGACTGTAGAGACAGGCATGAAAGAGACAATCAATCTTGGAGGCGCTCAGCACGCCATCCGTGAGATAGAAGAACTCCTGCAAGAGGTAGATTTTCTCCGGGACGTTGCACAACACGGCTTGTGTGTGAGTCTTGAGGACAGACTTACAGTCAAGTGGAAGTTTGTACCAGGTACTCTCGCGCGCGCGCACTGACGTGATCTAGAGTATGTATTAATGTGTTTTATATTTTCAGTATCCGGCAGCGATGAGGAGTAAACTCAAGGTTGGTAATATGATATGTGCATACCCGTCTCACAAAAGTTTCAATCACTTTAATCTCTCTCTCTCTCTATATATATGTACGTAATGTTATTTCGTGTAGACGTGAACACATTGTTCTGTTCTGATGATTGTCTTTCCATTATAACTGGTTGTCCTTTCTTTGAACAGGACATTTTGTTTTCCTTCTTTTTGTGTCGTTTTGTTACTTTCTAGTTCAAGCAGCACATTCATGTTTATAGAGGAATTGTATATACGACAGCGCAGGTAGGCTGTATCATACACCATATTTTGCTAAACAATTAAATATATATATATTTATCTGTCTCTCTATATAATACATATTGTTTATATGCCACATCCGGAGTTGTATATACTACAGCCAACATAGTGCTGTAAACAATCACACACACATAAGTTTTTGGGGAATCCGAGCTAGAAGCAGAAAGTCGGCACTGATGTCTTCACTGCGACATTATTGCTGGTTGGGCCAGACTTCATTTTCTGATAAACCTCGCTAGGCCTGTGTGTGGCCATGCCACGTCCACCCAGGTGCAAGTTGACATATATATTTATTTACTCATTATTTTTCTTTAATATATGTCATTTTCTATACATTGTTTCCCTTAAATTCGTGAAAGTTTCATTTGCTTCACTCATCTTATGTACCTACTGCATGTATAGCTGTGTTGTATTATGTATGGTAGGACCAGGAATGCTTTCTGATAAGAACCTAAGTGTGTGGTCACAAAGTGTGCAACGAGGCAAAGTTGACAAAGAGTATTTAATTAGTTTAGTAAGTGTGATTATATGTTAATCTGTTAGTATCTCTATTTGTCCAGAAAAAAATGCATTGAGAGTGACTATTTTTTGTACTTTTATATATATCGATATTATCGTTTTCTTGGATTATTCTTCTACCAACTTGTTGAATCTTATTAATGTATTTGTAGAGCTATGCACAGAGCCTGTCTCATTGGTGTGATATAAGTTATATATGATCTGTAGTCTGTGCGCTGTCATCAGTCTCGTTCTATCACTAGTTCGATATTTATTTACTATGATATATTAAATTTAGTAGTAATTGATACATGGAGGTATCAGTAATGGTTTCCCATTGTATCATGGAGAGAGCAGGCAGGAGATATACATGGGTGTGCGATGAGATTCTGGAGAATATCTTCAGGTACATAGAGAGCCCGTGTGACAGAGCATCGATTTCAGAGGTAAACAAGCAGTGGAACAAGTTAGAGAGGTCCACAAGGAGGTGCATATCGATTCGGTTCACATATGCGGTTCAACCATGGTATCTGTCACACAAGTTTGCAAACATCGACACGGTAACAATCAAAGGCAAGCCTCGAGTGTGTGACTGGGGGTTCTTGGGAATTCTTGGGGAGGATCCGGGGATGTTTGGGTACGTCAGCTGGTTCGCTCGTATGCTTCTCTTCGGGCTATCCACTTGAGAAGACTGGATCTCTGCGATCTGTCTCTTCATTCTCTGGCTTACAGTTTTCCTCAGTCCCTCGAGTTTCTTGAGTTAATCAAGTGTTCTGGATTCTCTACTGCCGGCATTCTCTCCATATCCAGCGAGTGTAGGTACTGTGTTTGTGTATATCCCCATTAGTCAATGGTGTTTGTGCATATTGTCCATTATGTGGCGTGTACATATGTGTACATAGCTTTCTAAACAGTTTGCATGTCCTGGTATCCTTAGAGATGTACCATATATATTTATGTATTCCCTCTGGAGTGGTGCTTTGTGAGAGTGAGTGGATAAGGTTGAACAGAGGTTCTTGCAATTATTGGTTTCAATATGGAATGGCCCATATTAAAGTTAATGGCCCATATACTTTTTAATACGCATATATGTACACATCCACACACATGTAACTTTACTTCCACGTATTTTAGTACATTTGGTTTGTGCATGCATATGGAAACGCACAATACACCTGTAAAATGCGGCATGGAATAGGAATACTGTCATATCATATTGTTGGTATATTTGTACTCTCTCTCCCTCCCTCTCTCCCTCTCTCCCTCATATCATATTGTTGGTATATTTGTATATACTGTCTCTCTCTCTCTCTCATGTTTTTGATACTTGAACAGGAGGTTGAGAGTTTTACGATTGAAGGAGAGCATTATAGCAGATGCAGGGGAGGAATGGATACATGTTCTTGCACAGAACAACAAGGACCTGGAGGTACTTGACTTCAGCTTAACAGGGCTTGAAATAGGAAGTTTGGAAGACTTGGCAACATTAATTAAGAATTGCAAGGCCTTGAAATGCCTCAAGCTAGGGGAAGTCCGTACTTCAAACCTGGCTATTGTACGGAACATAGGTATTCTGAGTAGCTCTCGTTCAATCCATGAGCTACTACTTCTCTACCGTTCCCTGGACAACACCGTTATTAATCAGGTATGCATGTGTGTTTGTGTGTGTGTGTGTGTTCTAACTGGTTTTCTGTGTTATTAACCAGCATTTTGATTTGCCCAAGAACTTGAACATCGTTCGCAGGGGATGTTGGACTACCTGTTGACTCAGAGCTGTTTGAAGGCATTAGGAAGCTGGATTTGATGCTGTGCACACTTAGAGATTGCCATTCACATCTTGAAGTAATCAAGTTTTGTGCAAACCTCGAAGAACTTAAGGTGGTACTCTATGCATGCTGCGTGTGCGTGTGCGTGTTTGTATTAATTGTTAACTTTATTTACATTAAATATATGACTAACAGAGGTTTCTGTGTGTGTAGATAAGGAATGTTATTGGAGACGAAGGCATCGATGCAATTGCGAGGTATTCTACACTGTCTTTGTTGTACATACCACAACTCTCTCTCTCTACATATATATGTGTGTGTGTGTGTGAAACGCAACCCATATATATCTAACGTGAGATGTCCGTATATATGTACACAAGAAAAGTCTATATATACAATCTCTCTCTCTCTCTCTCTCTCTCCTCTCTCTCTCCTCTCTCTCTTCTATATATATATAATATGAAACGCATCCATAGAACTATCGTTTAAACAGGTACTGCAAGAACTTGAAGAAGATCCGGATTGAGAACCTGGAAGACCAGCATGGCTTTGTATCGCAACGAGGATTAAGTACACTAGCGACAAGCTGCACAAACTTGCAGTCAGTGGCAATCTACACGTCAGACCTGGACAACGCCTCACTGGTGGCATTTGGGAAGTACTGTCCGCACCTATATAACTTCCGTGTGGCAGTTTTGGATTCTCCAGAGCCACTAAGTGACCTGCCCCTCGACCACGGCATGAAAGCGCTCCTTCAGGGCTGTCGGAAGTTGCGTAAGCTTGCTCTGTACTTGAAACCGGGCGGGCTGTCGGATGAAGGACTGTGTCAGGCTGGGGAGCTGGCATGTAACCTGGAGTGGGTTTTACTGGGATGCGCGGGATATTCCGACTCGGGACTCCTGGGATTTGCTAAAGGCTGCCATAAGTTGCGGACGCTCGAGATGAGACACTGTCCGTTTACTGAGGCGGGTGTTTCACAGGCCATTAACCTTATCTCTACCTTGACATATGTCTGGTGTCAAGGGTATATTCAGGTGGATCCGAGGTATCTGCTTGCACTTGGTCCAGCTTGGATTATCGAGTATATGCCTTGCGTGGAGGATGACAGCTTAACACAGTTTCTTGTATATCGGTCTCTGTCCGGTCCGAGGTGTGATAACCCCCCGGAAGTTTTTATTGTAGCACCCGAGTGACTTCTGTTGGTTTTTATTATTATTAACATACATTGTACTACGCTTATACATAAATGTAATCATTGTGCGCGTGCATGCATATGTGTGAGAGAGAAACGCAAATGAGTTCTAAGCCGTTAATATGAAATGTACAAGTATACTCTATATACAAAACACTATTAAGACGTACCAGTCACAGACTCTTCTACAAGCATAGCTGAACCCCTCACTTCCTGGCTGGGTTTCGGTTCCTCACTAGGAGGCTTGTCTGCATCATTTGCCCGGGATGTGTTTGCGTCGTCGGTTTGTTCTCCTCCTGGTCGAGCACCTCCTGCTCTTGTTATCACTAAAAAACCTCTAACAGCTGCTTGTATTTTAGTTGCTGCACCGCTTCTGTATATACTCTGTATCCTTTTCTCCCTCTCAATACGTAAAGATAGTGGCAACCCCTACAAAATGATATCAGCATGATATAGATGTATTATACACGCATGTGTGTGTATCTGTGTGTATGTACGCGCTCCGTATATGTGCGTGTCTGTGCGTGTGAGTGTGTTTTATATGCACACACACATTGGGTATTACAAGTTCTTACAGTTGGTCCAATCTTGTATAAAGTGAGAGTTTCGAGCAGCTCCTTGAAAGGAACTCCTTTGTTAGGAACTCTGAAACTCAAAACCTCATATTCTATCCTAGCAATCCTGACGAAGCAAAGAACCAACTAGTAAATTTATATATATATATATACATTACTTCAGGAAAGTTAATAGTTTTAATAATAATAATGATCATACTAACCATTCGATTGGAGAATTAAGCCGTCTCCCCAATGGAGCACCCAAAGCGTCAACGAAACTTCGTAACTTATGCAATCCAATAAATCCCGTTGCACTACATTTTAAACAGTTAACTTTGTGTGTGCGTGCAACTGTGTGGTCTTTATGCACTAAAGTAATTCAGATATGCGTGTATATACCCACCCACGCACACATCCACACACACATAACATGAAGAAGCTTACTCAGGATCGAATCTCTTGTCCATCCAGAGCATCTTATAAGCATGTAAATGGTCGGGAGTGATCATAGAGTTTTCATTAACCAAACCAAAGGTGATTGCGTCCAGAATAATGGCAACGAATAAGTTCATGAAGATATGACTCGCAACAACCACCAAACATACAAAGTAAACTGGAGCCGCATATGGGTAACCGCAATCATTTGTATCCTGTGAGTGCAAACACTAAGTAATTACATGACCATATTCTGCTAATGTATATTACCTACATAATACATACTTGTATATATACATATACTGCACCTATAATACCATGGTTGAACCGCTGGAACACAATGGTGCACCCGTCATTGCATCCGCCATAATGCATGACCAATTGTCAAGAGTGGTAACCTGAAAGAGGCACAATAATCTCTCTCTCTCTCTCTCACACACACACACACGCACACACACACACCTGGAAGACGGTGACAAAAGCATTCTCGAAGCTCCGAAAGTTGAGAGTGGGACTAATGCAGCTACCCTCCTTAAGCTTGTCAAACATGTTCAATCCGACACCACTGAAGGCGAAGAGGAAAATAGAGAGAAGCCCCAATATCTCCCCCATGGTTGGTAAGCAGATGAATAAAGTCCTCATTATAATTCTGGCCTTTGGAATATGTGGAATTATGCAGAAAACCCGTATTATATATGCAGTACGACCAACGTAACCTCTAACCGTCCCTTTTACCCCCATTAAACCACTTGCTGCCATTATACTTATTCCTGCTTCCATGTGCTTCCAGTACTCCTTTTTGTATATTCTAAACTGAAAACACCAACACAAACGTATATGATATGCATTATTGTGTGTGTGTATCCAGAGAGGAGAGAGAGAGAGAGAGCTGAAAAGCAAAAGAAATCATGCAATAGCGTATAGATCAAAAGGAAACAACTAGAAAAAAATGCAAGTAATAGGATGTGTCTATCCTATACACATACACACACACACACCTCATCGCCAAGGAACTTAGTGATGCACTCAAGCAAGAAATATGTAGTGATAGCAGCATGTGCTTTTGACGACGGTTGGAGACAAATGCAGGTTGTTTAGCGTTGTTACTGGCAAGTAAACCCGAATATCCAGCAATGCAACCACCATGATTCCCTTGTAAAGTGGATTACGTATAAGATAAAAGCATTTCTTCCTCACCCACATCCTGGGACACGGGGCTGCAACGAAGGCTTCATTCTCTGTATGATTCTGTTCATGTCCCTCCATAGCTTCTGTCTCTCAGTTAAAAGCTTTGAACCGGAGTTCCTGTTTAGCAGTTAGAATATGAGCAAATATACACATGTTTAGAATTATATACATTTACCTGCCAAACTCGCTGATGAAAACACCAATGAACACTCGAACAATGAAGAAACCGCCAGCAATACAGAAGACAACGAAGAAGAGAGCGTTTATGGGCCTGTTGTTTCGGACAGGCTGCAAATTCTCTCCAACAATATCCATGGTAGGATACAGCCAGTTAGTCACCCAGTTGTCGAAAGTAGAACACACATAGAGAGCAGTGCATTGCCATATCATCAAAGTGAAAGGCGGGTTACTCCATACCCGGGGAACCAGAAGGTCGACATCATTATAGAAATATCCCACGCAGTATGCTCTGTGTGTTATCGTTGCATCGTTGCACGACCATAATAGCCCCCTGAACTGCTGTATACCGACAGTAGCAAAGATTAGAAAGATCATGAACGTGAACATAAGCACTGAAACTATAGCAGGAAGCGTGCTGATCAGTGTGGTCATCAAGCTTCGCAGTCCCTTGGAACGACATATAAACCTGAAAGGACGCAGCGCAAGCAATCCCTGTATCGCTCGCCTCTCTTTCTCGTTCTTCCATGGGCACAGGTTCAGTATGTCAATGGCAAGCAGCATGATGTCCAGTGCATTGTATAAGTCACCCAGGTACGGAGTCCGGGGATAGTATCAGTCCCTGGCAGATTACTTTCATCACCATCTCCACTGCAAATATCTGTGTTTGATGCAAAAGATTTAACCGTAAAAATATGCTATATTTTCCAGTTTTCAGCTGCTATACACACACACATATAGATATATATGGGTGTGTGTGTGTGTGTAAGTGTAGAACTCACCGCAACCACGGCTATGTTGAATGCATGAAACATTGGATGAAGAAAAATGGCTCTCCCGCTCGTCCTAGTCTCAATAACGGTCCAGATACTGAGCGTGACCCAAATAAGTGTGAAGTACCTCCACCATATACTGTTAGTTACTGCCTTAGACCACTTCTTAATCACACTATCCTCACCAATGAAGAATAGAGCACCTTCCTTTATATACCAAGGCCTCTCACGACTGCTTAGGCTCCTCTCGAGATTCGTGTAGTCAGAAAGCTCGAACGATTGCCTTTTGCTTGGACTCCTGTCTAAGTTCCTGTATGCAAACACACACACACACATAATAGATAGATAGATAGATAGATGTGTGTGTGTGTGTATCTATATATTACACACACACACACACACACGACAAGGAATGAAGAAAACCTGCTCGGTTGTTTTACTAATTGTGGTGGCTTTGTGATCTCTGCTAGTGTAAGTACTGCATCTTGTAGCGCTGTTCTTGAGCCCCGCCGCTCACCAAGGCTCTCAGGGAATCCTGAAACACATCTGTCCATACGCCTGAATATGTTTTATGTGTTTGTCTAAACTATGATACGAGGGTTTAAAGACCCTTACCTGTGTTTGACGGATTACTCAACAAACACGCACACACACACCTGAAGATTGCAGGATTTGAGAGCTTCGACTGGATCGCCTAGCTCCAATATCAGTATCAAAAGGAGGAGCGCCCAGAACAAGCCCAGGAGCGGTCTCATGGACAGCTCCTGGAATCAGGGAATCTGCACTGGTATCTCCCGAGGATGTATTCTCGTATCCACGTCTTCTGTGCTCAGTCTGCGCAGTCCTGGCCGGTCTCACGTTTAAGCTTAATATTCTGTAAGCCAGGCTGCCAAATCCTGAACGTACACCTTCAACTGCACCCACTATCCAGCTTCCACTTCGTGTTAAAGCTCTGCTTCTCATCCGCTTTATCAGCGCCAGGTGCTCCACCTGCAGTACACTTCACATATAACTGTGTTTGTACCAGCATGTGTCTGTTAATACATGTATGCACATACACGTCTAGTGTATGCGCTTATTATTCCGGCTAGTCAACCAGAGTAAGCCATTGTAAATTCTAGAAGCTTACAAGTCACACACACAACTTACTCACGTCAACTGACATCTACACAGACACATCCAAACATCATAATATATTATATATAATTAAATTTAATTTACCCTTTGGATACTTTTTTTCTCATTATCGGTGAGTTCAGTCTTCTCCAACAAAACCGCAATAATAAGGTTCATAATATATGGAAGGTCAACACAAAATAAAATATGTAAATAACAGCCGCAATCCCACTGCAACACACACAAACTTGTTAACATTAGCTACTAAATCTACATACTCAATGAAATCTTTAACTATGTCCACGATAGATATACTGCAGGTATCTGTATAACATATATTCACACATGTACATATACACATAGGTGCACATTCTACACATATATTATATTAAGTTTATTATTATACATGTACCCTATGTATGCAAAAATGTGCTTACACATGTATGCAGATATCATAAATGTGCATATATCATATATATGAACGTGTGTATATATTAACTTACTTGTAATGTACACCAGGTCTCATGGAATTCCACATCTCATTAACCCATTGTTCGGCAGTGGTAACTGAAAACCATAGCAACATGGTCTGAAGCATACTGTCGTGGTTACCTCGGGGATAACCATCCATGAAATTGTAGTATTGACCACTGTACAGCTCCATACTTTAATTGAAATCACGACTATAACAATTATGTAAAAGAACATTACGCCAACTAAAGAACCAACACTCTTTATACAAGTGGACTGCAAAAAAAAAAGAAACTTAGTATCATAGAAAAACGGTTATTAAAGAAAAATAAATCTATATTATACTGGTCGTATTATATATTAAGACATTAAACTGTCAGCGAATATATGTAATCAGAATAACCTATGGGAACAACATACACACACACACACACACGCATATTATTATTATTTTAAAGTTTGTAATAAAATACCAAGACGTACCACCACACTCGGGTTTTTCTCAACGTGCTTCTTCGATAAATAATACCACCGCAAATTCTGATTGCAGAGATATTTGGATATGCTCGTGAAATCAGTGCTCCAGCAGACACCGCAATAATCACCACATCCAGCACGTTCATCTCTGTGTAATTTAACATTAATTAACATTAAAATGCAATTGAAAACATTAAATAAGAACATAATAAATGGAATTATACTTAAATAGGTGAATATTCCTACTGTCATCAATGAATGAACCGGGACCATAAGCAAGAAAACGAAGTAGCAGCTCCAACCCGAAAACAACAAGCATTACCGCCTCAATAGCATCTGTAAAATAGCTTTCATCATTACACACACAAACACACACACACGGAGATAGGAATATTAATCCTCTGATGCATGTACCACGATACTATCCCTACTGAGTATAGCTGTATTCATGTGTAAATCCTGGTTATATAGATATAGTGTACTATATATGAAATGTATATTGTATATATACTTACATATATACAATATGGAATAGCAACGATAGATCAAAAAGTAGAAATGGACTTACAGAGTGTATACAAGAGGTCGTTGTGCATGCCGTATTTATACAGAGATAAAACAACAGCGTTAATGGTGACTGATAAGAGCACACCCCAGTTAAAACGGGGATGCTCAACAATTCCTCTACATTGATCGGACAATGTAGTTGCTGCTCTTGCGCCCATCGTGTAGCTTCTCCCCATTCTCGAGCTCATACTTCTGCTCATTGTGCGTGAATAAGTCCTGCACAAACACAAAATCATGTGAGTATGCATAGAATGTGTGTGTGTGTGTGTGTGTGTATAGAAAGAGAGAGAGAGAGAAATACAGCATATACTCGTACCTATATTCTTAATCATAATATGCTACATGTAGATACATATATAACATATTATATTCTTTCACACGCTGCGCACATAAACACACCTGGTACCGATTCTGCTCATTCTCGAAGCACCAGCATTAAGAGCAGATCTTACTTGTGACTGAGTACGAGTTACTGCCCGTACAAAGCTTTTTCTCGCTCTCTTTGATTTGTTATGAAGCCGTAGATACCATGGCATATTCTTATCATCTTTTATAATGTCTTCCTTAAGTAGCTTTGCCATCACCGTTGCTTTGTAAAATGATGTTTCTGCTGTACGTGCCTTCTTCAGCAGTGCCTGAACATAAAAAACCGAGTTGGAAGTGTGTGTGTGTGTGTGTGTGTGTCTATGTGTGTGATAACTTAGTGAATAAACTAGCATCTAATTGTACAAACAGACGCACTCACTTACTCACACAGAAACACACGCGCGCACGCACGCACACACACGTGCCTGATGTTCTGCTCTAACCCGAAGGAAAACTCCACTTATCCCAGCAACGAACAAATTGGTCAAAAATATGTACCAATAACCACCATGCTCATGAAAAAGAGTCTGCAGGCAAAAGTTTGTAAAAAGAAGTGATTAAAATAATATATATCATGAAAAATTTTACGTATATAATTAGCATAAATTATGAAGAGTTATAAAGCAAATAAATTATTAATCCAACTTGCTCTTTCGCCTTCAGCATCCTTGATGTTATACATTATGAGACTCCATCCTTCCAATGATATCACCTGGTAACTGTTCCAAGTGAGACACACATACACGCACACAAGCACACAAGCACACACGCACACGTGTGACTTTAGATGTATACTTGAAACATAGTGATGAGAGAATAATAAATGTAATCGAAGCTTGTGCTGCCCCAGTTTGGATTGCCATATTTCTGTAGTAAAAAAGTAGCAATTAATATACAAAAAATTGAGTAACAGCAAAACATCCATACCTTACATGATTGTTTGGTGGGACATATGTATGCATCTTTCACTTTTGCGTCGCAAAAACGCTCTGGATATGAAAGCTTCTTATCCTTCGAGCGTAGACATCTGTATTAACATCATTATCTAAACTAATTACTACTTTATATATAATACACTTAATATGTGTGTGTATACACACACACACACACACACATATGTGTATGATATGCACACATATTATATATACATGTGTGTGTGTGTGTGTGTGTGTGTGTGTAGTATTACGAACCTGGAGCTCATAGTCTTCTGTAAGAACTGTGTTCCTAGAAGAGAGTAGAAAACGAGCATGAAGAATGTCAATAAAAATACATTTACAAGCGGAGCAACACTTTGGTTTACCGCGGACATAATTGCCTGAGAAGAAATAAAAAGAAGTAAATTAGTTACACTAATTCTTAAAGTACAAATATTGAAATGGTGCTTAAAAATATAATAATAATAATAATCAGCAAAATATCCTAAACTAATCTCGTACCAGCACGTCAGCGAAGAAAGGAATATGCTTCAAAGCTAGAAGCCCTCTAAATGCACGGAAGACTGCTACTCGTGCAAAGTAATCTCTCCCAGTCACGCTTCTAACAATGACATGTATCCTGCAACCATATTGAACAGTTTAATACACACACACACACACATCAAACATATCTTGTTTGTTGGTAAAGTTGGTAAAGCGGTTGTATATATATCCATATGCAAACATGTGTGTATATACAAATATATATATACAACATAGACGTGTGATATATATATATATATATATATATATATATATATATATATATGAGTTCATATCGTATTTACCAAGAATCAATGACGATGACAACGTCAAGCCTGTTGTATGGATTTCTTAAGTATGCATGTTCGTCCTTGTATAATCCCAAAGTAAGAATTCTCAAAACCATCTCAATGCTGCGAAAGTGTGATATTGTTAAGTTTTAGAAAACGGCTGTGTGTGTGCGCGCGCGCGGGCGCGTGTGAGTTCATAATAGGAGTGCAGTATTCTTACGTATACAAGGAATAATAATGCCATCGAGATAATCAAGTGTGGTATTTCGTACTTCTGTCCATCTCTGTTGCATATTGCCCATCTTCACTTGAAAAATAAACACTAAGAGGTGGGAGCATATCAAGAAAAGAATAAAATACTCCGTCCTTCTGTAAAGTTCACGTGTCATCTCTAGTCAACTAGAAATGCAAAGCTACCATGTAGTTTAGACAGTCTTTACTGCGTCACTTGGGTGTTAATCACGTGTGTGTGTGTGTGTGCGCGCGTGCGCGTGTGTTATATATATACATATATATATATATACAAATAAAACTTCAACAACTTACTGGTTGTAGAGAAACATGAAGAGCTTAAGGCGCTTCTGGCTGTAAGGACTCCAGAACCCACAAGAGCGACCCTCAAGTCGAGCTCCGGTGCCTACTATACTTCGTCTTGCCTTCTTCCTAATAATCTAAATAGAAATGGGAAACAATCATAAATCCCAACATAGCACATGCTTTATATATATATATATATATATATATATTGTTATTCGTGTTCTTGCTTGAAGAATTTGTGTATCACGGTGTTATGCAAGCACTCTATATATGTATTGTGTATGTAGGAGACCCACCAGAAGACGTGTAACGGCCTGGTATGCCTTCTTCCAGTTCTGCTCACCGGCAGTAACGGGAGCTGCTCGGGGAAGTACACCTAGAGCAGCAAGAAGTGCAGCAGTCGACTGTGCTTTCCCATCTGTCACTGGGGAAGTCACTCCGTGGATTGGAGGCAATTCAGCTTCCCACTGAGGGTTCCTAGCTAGAAATTCTGAATCTTCTTCTTCTTGCTTTCTGTAAAAACAATCAAAATGTGGCAAATTCTCATACTGTATACGTATCAAAGAGCTGAACTATACCACATTTGCCAGGAATTTCACGCACGATTTAGAATTTACAGAGAGAGAGAGATTGGGATTGTTGAGGTTACCGTTCCTCAGTGACGAGGTCCTTGACGGCTTTTGTAGCAGCTTTTGTGGCATTCGTTGCGACCTCCAACACACCCGTGACGGAGAGCCGCTTGCTCCCCCGTCGTCCCTCCGCCATCGCCTAACCCTAAACAGCCCCTCCCAGGACAGAGCGCATCAAATTAAAAACTTTTAAATTTTGAATATTTCAAATGGCAGTTACGCGCGCGCAAATCGTACCACGTGTCATATTTCCACTGGATACGTAGTCTAATATCGATAAAAAAGGAGTACATCAAAAAATATATACGCAGTGAGACATGTGAATATAAACGTTAGATACAACCGAATACACACACATATATGTGAGACACATACACTTAATATATAAATAGCAGAAATAAGGGCAATATTATATTATTACTAAACAATCTTTCATTAGGCAATAAGTTATTGTATATATACACTGCAGACCATGTGCGTGCGCACACACGCAGACGCTATATGTACACACACAATATATACACAACGCACAGAGGCATATATATATATACATGGATTAAGTCTGCCGACTTGCATTTTTATACAAGGATGATGACACAATGAGGGTATCATGACCTGTGACGGTGACACACTTGGCAAGAAGTGCAGTTGGAAGGGTTGGCGTACGTACACCTCTCGCATGACCACACGCCACTCTCGTCTATAGTGTTCCTGCTTGATCCTCCGGCGAACCTAGAGCTGCCCGGCCCCTTCTTTCCCCCTTTGCTCTTCGAGCTGCCGGATGCCTTTGAGCTGCTGCTGCTCTTGTTGTTGTGGTGGCTAATGTGTGTATTCGCTGCTACATTCGAGTTGTCCACGTCTGCCAGCCCGTTCTCCAGTGCTCTCACCAGGTTCTCAAAGTATGTTTTTGTCACACTGCTCCCACAAAACAATGTTACCATCTCTCTCTCTCTCCGCACAAACGGTATTCTTCCTAAGCTACAACTTTTATCAATATATATACAGACACATGGATATATTGCAAATATATGATATTTGCCGTCGTATATAGTGCATATATAGAATGTGTTGCTCTTAAGATACAACATCTATCTTTATAATTTATGTAAGCATACCTTGTAAGTCCAGCAAGCTTTGTACGGAAGTCATTGAACGGGGTTTGGGGAGGATCGTCTCCCAGAAATTCTTGCAAGTCCTTCTCCGCACATTGGTGTAGTCTCTCTAGCCCTGATTCAGCCTCACCTGCTCATTTAACAGCCCATTCAGACTCTCTCTCTCTCTCTCTCTCTCTCTCTCTACCTTGCAAGTACTCAAAAAATTGCCTTCTAGCCTCCTCCTTCTCGGGAAGATAGTATCCGTACGCATAAGTCCACTTTAATACTCGGCGGCATTCCACAATCTGTATAACCAAGTATCTGTATATACATGTGTGGGTGTGTGTGGATATGATCTCGTGAGATCCAAATAACTTGAAATGTAGATAAAAAATAGCGGAATACACACCATACACTATACACACACACCTGCATCCATGCCTCCGTTACAAACTTCAACTGTGAAACTGGCTGGCACTGCCTGTCACTCAGCTTTTCCATCTAAAAGCATCAAAGTTATATTCTAAACTGTATGACATTTTGAAGTGTATATACATCTATACGTAGACATATATATGTACTGGTATCTGTAGACGTACACGCGCATTGTCAAGACACGAGGATACAAAGGATATATTTATAGTTAAGTATATGCGTACGTGTATTGCTTGCATTTGATGAAGATCGGAAAGAGCTTTCTGTCTGGAAGACTCGTTTGTTGCCCATCTCTCGTAATAGTGTGTGTAACGCTCCAGCATGCTCTTAGCCATTTCTCTACGCCTTTCCGCTTCATCGTACTGCAATTAATAGAGTTAGATTAAATACACTCAACTATACAATGCACATCATCTGTATAATTAACTGTGAGATGTAAATTGATCTGAAATCACACACACAAGTCTATAACCAACATCTGTACTTAAATTATCAAAATACAAACATACATTATAGACACACTATTGAGCACCTTACCAATAGCGAAATTCTACAGGAGCTTGGCTACTATCTGGATGACCTACATGTATATAAGTGCACGCGATTCTAATACTTACCACGCCTTCTTGCTTGGCAGCCTCGTAACGATTGCAGGCATAAAATCCTCCTGTGCGTTCACCATGCTCCGACCAGGGACCAAGGCAAAGCCTTAAGCAGAAAATAAACCATCAACCAGAACAATACAGCATATGAGTTTAAAAAGACGTACCAGCAAAACTCGAATTTGCAAGGAGGCGTGCAAGTTATATGCATGCATCCTTGGTACTTCTCAATGGGACGTTTGCACTTCGGGCATGGCTTTGAATTTGCGAGAATCCTGTTAAACATATATATGAAATACTGTGCTGTGTTTATAAGTGAAAGCGTACCAGTTCATGTTTTCAGATTCTGCACAGTTCTTCAATATCCATTTTGTAACAGTCTCGCAATCAACAGGCCGATGAGCGTCCTCCAGACACTGAGAAAAGGATATGAATTCACAAATACATTCATGCTTACATGTGCGGAAGAGAGACACTCACATTCCAACAAAACGTATGACCGCACTTGCAAACATGTCGTAAGAACCACTACCATGGAAGTACTCCACAGCAAATTCACAGCCCGGAGCTGGGCACCATTTTGCCTGCAATAGGAAATAAACAAAAGGCCAAAGCATGATATAAGCAATTCAAATTCATCTGTACACACACACACACACACACATACTTGTCTGTTGTCTTCAACAAAAGAACGTAGCAAGTATCTTTTGTACTTGGCGCGGTCTTCTTCTGAAACCAAAGAGATAACTAAATCCTCTCCAATAGCAGCCCCACAAGAAGGATCGGGGCAACGAAGTGTTAAGCATCCAGGTCCATCCCCAATAGCAGTGTGAACATAGCCTGCAATGTAAATCTATCAGTTTACTGTACACTAGCATGAATGAATATAGAGACAGTTCCACGCGCGCGCGCACACACATACATGTCTTTAGGTAAAACACATTCATATAATTGTCTATGATGTATGTCTTTAGGTAAAACACATTCATATAATTGTCTATGAGAATATCACTAACCTGTCCAACATGAGGTACAAAAGTAATGGGCGCAGGCAGCTGCTTTCATCTTATCAACCCCGACTGTTTCAAAGCAGATACCACAATTTATCTAGAAAATAATAGTAATAATAACGTCAAAGATATACACATACATATACATATATTAATGGTTGTAGTGTACAATACTCTTTTGGCGGTCTTTTTCCGGGAAAAGACTTCTCTATTAAACCGACTGACTTACGAACAGCTTGTTCGTTAGCAAACCATTCATCATTCACGGTGCTTACACACCTAAAGGGAGACAAACACAAGTTCATAAACCTCAACAGCTCAACACAGATTAAACATACCATTTAAAATGACGTAACAAAATGTTGGCTTCTTCTTTTCTAATCGAAAGAACACTTGACACGCTCTTAACAGCCTCCTCTTGTCTCCTCCGTATCTCGTCCTCATTCAAAACAACGTAATTGTTCTAGGAAGTAAAAAGAAATTAACAAAGAGAACGAAACGTACACAAAATTCCCACAAGTAATTGTATGGATTTGCACTACTAATACATGTGCTGTCCGAACCACTTAGCAGAACAACATCGATATACTGCTAATATCACATTATTTACTATTAGCTGTTTCCTTTTCGCACTCAGATCCAAGCTAATTAATGACGTTTGTACTACATGTATACGTACACTTGTGTTTAGTGTGTACATAATTCTCTCTCTATGTGTGTGTGTGTGGCGTGTGCGTGGGGACAACCTGCTTATCAGCAACTACACCTAAAAGAGTAACTTTATAGTAAAAGTTCATAGACACAGTCGCCCAATATATAAATGTTTCTTAGAGAACTATATCACGTCAGTTCAGAACCATCGCCCAATATATAAATGTTTCTTAGAGAACTAATCACGTCAGTTCAGAACCACATTACGTTCCGAGATACAGTAATGCAGTATAGACAGTTTCTACGTACCTGAGGAGCCCGAAAAGAAGGAGAGTAATCATCAGCTAGAACATCATCAAATGGGTAGACAGAATCGTCTTCTTCATCATCGCTGTAATCCTCGCCATAGTAGTCCCCATCTGAAGTGTAGGCATCGTGCATATCCTCTTCAGAATCCATGAATCTAGTCCTCAATCCCTCAAATGCGTGCCTCAGTCGATCCTAGTAACATTAATCGACGCCGCCAATAGACCGAAAGACACAAAGAGAGATGTCCTTACCGCAGCCGCTGCAGATCTCCGCAGCTGAAACCCTCGCCTGCTCATTGAACCCTAAATGCAGCATTGTAGTCGACCGGATTCTAGTGCCAAATACATTTCGTGAATATTCCAAAATCGTAAGAATATTCTAGGAGATATTGATTTCAGGAATAATTACAATTACAGCCAGTCTTTTAATGCTGCGTATATATTCCTGATGGATCTGCATTTGCCACTATCCATGGATGAACCAGCAATCCTTTAGCGGAAGTCTTTGCGATGATCCTTGCATAACAGCCATAAAAAAATAAAAACAATCATACATGTGTCACGTATGTATTATGCGTGGTGCTGTATATGTATAGCTATATAAAAATAAAGCGTATGCCTCTTGTATAACAATGCTTGTGGTATGTATGCACGTGTGCCCGTATATTGTTACCTGTACAATTATTATGCATGATGCATATACCACAAGTAGTATAGAGATGTACATAACGCATGCGTAAAATGTAAAGTACATTACGATATAGCAATACAAAAGCATTGAGGGAGAGAGAGAAAGAGAGAGAGTGGACAACTGTATCATGTAACTCGAATGTAAAATGCTTAACTACTAACGAATTTTCATTAGCACGTCTCTTACACACTATGAAAATAACAAACTCTAACTAATGGGTCTGTTTAATCGCGTCCATTAAGCTTATATATAAGCCTCTCTGTGTGCGCGTGTTGATTTATTAACAATGAAAGAGAACGCGTCTACGTACCTGGCAAATGAGATCTTTTGCAGCTGTAGAAACGATTGGTTTCGAGGGGAACTTCAAGTCCACTTTAACAATTCTGTACACGAAACAAGTCAGAAAACATTATACACAGTAGAAAGATAAACAGTAGATAAAACAGACAGAGACACAAATACCGTTTGTAAGTCTCGGAGTGCTTTTGAGCTTCGAACGGAGGTGTTCCAAACAGAAACTCGTAGCAGAGAACACCTAGACTCCAAATATCAACACCCGCATCATGCTCTTTGCTTTCCACTGGTCATGAATAAACAAGTGAATAACCAGCACACACATTGTAAACATGTGTGTATACCCATTTCTGGAGGTAAATAGTCGAGAGTCCCACACATTGTACGTCTTCTGTTGAATGTATGAACTGACCATCCAAAATCCGCAATTTTCAGCTCTCCCTTCAGAAACATAAACAAAAAGTTTATATATATACACACGGATAAGGCACCTCTCTGAGTTTAAGGCTTTATACCTTCATTCCAATCAGAAGATTTCCGGCTTGATATCTCGATGTATCACGTGCTTTTCATGACAATATATCAACGCTCTCGCCAATGAAGCAATATACTGTCAAATCCAGATTAAGCTTAGAAGTTAGAAAATAAACTTCGTGATTGTCTTACGGTGGCAGCCCGCTTTTCTGAAAACACTTTGCAACGTTGGAGCTCCTTGTATAACTCCCCTTTGGCAGCATACTCCAGTATAAGATATACCCGGTTCTGTCCAACATATATGTATATGTGTGTATGCGACTGTATGCATAAGTACCCTTGAATTTATGCATTACCTGATCGTAGAAATATCCATAGAGTCGGAGGATGTTGGGATGCCTGAGGTGGCTCTGAATCTCGATCTCCCGTCGTAATTGATGCTCAACTTGCGACTGTTGAAGCTGGTTTTTGAATAGTACTTGAGCGCAACTACATACTTGCTCTGGAGAAGAGAAAATGAACAAAATACATATCATAGTCCGCGGATTTCTCTACAAATCAATAAACCCAAGACCAATTTTGCTACGACCTACACATTGGTTTCCAGCATTTGCTTGTTTAATATGTATATGCATAGTATACAAACAATAGAGATTGGACTTACCCTCTTTTCTCTGGCGAGGTAGACATTGCCGAACTTGCCACGGCCTAGGGGCTTGCCAATATCGAAGTCCGCAAGCTTCCATCGCCTCTCCTCCTTGGCATTGCCTTCTTCGCCTGCAGATCTCTGCGGAAAGAGGAGAATTATAAGACCCTAACGGGGGGAATGCAGAGATGCACCGTACCCGAACATCTGAAGCTTCAACCATAGCGGCGCAGCCTGGATCCAATCCGGCGCCTCGACCTCGCTAAGAACCCTAAGCCCTCCTTACCTTCGCTGTTTTGAAACGCTTGTACACACACAACGGTCATAAATTGTTGGCCATGGCCTCCGTGCAATATGGCTCATTATTCATACATCGTACGGTTAGAATTTAAAATAGAAATACTATGTTTACATTATTGTGTTTTCTACTACATAGTAAAACATTTTCTCTCTTAAGAACAAAATCGAAGAAAGTACACTAACATGCAATCCTCTTTAAAATGGACGGTACGATGCCACGCATATGCTTCAGCATATTCCTCTCTTATATTACGTTATTGCCCAAACAACAAAGGAGAGCTAAATCACTCGCTGTGACCGAACCCCTTTACCCTTGGTAGACTATATATACACCCCGCCACCCACACTGCTACTTTACACCCCACTGCGTGCAGCGACCTTCAAAATCTCACACAACAAAACCAAAACCAAAAGAGTCTTCACTGTGTCGTTGCCGCTGTTCAAAACAGGAAGAATATTACTCTGCGTGCGTGTGCGTGTGCGTGTTATGAGATGTGTGTAAGAAACATATATACATTAGTATGTGCCTAGGTTCATACACAAGTGTGTGAAAACTAACCTTGGTAGACAGGCGGAGATTGCTGTCCCTGGGAATTTTGGATCTGCTTGGCAAGTGAGGCCATCATGGAACGAAGCTCCCTCACAATCTCAGAGAATGTTGGTCTCTCCGCTGGATCGTCTGCCCAACACCTCTCCATTAACGACTTCCCTCCGTCACAGTAGCTTGGCACTGGCGGACGCAGTGCATTGCTCACTATACCGCCTGCAGCACAAGATGAACACTACAGTTATTTCTAGATGGAAACGTTTAGAGAGAGAGGGGGATGTACTCTCAACGTTGCTAGTATTCTATTTATCGTTCTTTAAAACATAAAGAGCTTACCAATGATTGCACCATAGTGAAGTTCCGCATAAGGCTCTTCACCGGTAAGAAGCTCCCACATCACAATCCCAAATGAAATACGTCCACCTGCATGTAAAATTAAACTATAAGATAAATCTTACAGTATATTTATGAGTGAAAAATAAAATAATAGCAGTTACCTTTCCGATCCAGGCTCGTTTTCCCATTCAACAACTCGGGTGCCATCCATGGAAGAGTACCTCTGACACCGCCTGTAACCATCGTTTTGTGTTTTATCTTCGACAGTCTAGATCTCCCACCTGATGAACCAAGTTATACTAACAATATAACTCTACGTGTACATGTATGTATACATAAATATATTCCTCTAAACCACCTTACAGACTGGCCGTTGTGTATCCCTCACGTAACCAGAGATTCTCTCCTTTAAGATCAAAATGTGATCTTTTTCATGCAAATACTCCATGCCAAAAGCAGGTCCATGCTATCAGAAGTCTCTTCGGCGATCAATGAGCCTGGAAAGTGAAATATATCATTAACAACAGGTGAGTTCTACACGCGCGCGCGCGTGCACACACACGAAACACCCGCACGTCACGAGACATACAGACACGAGAGAACAGGTGCACCAACTGTCCTTTTTGTGCAAGACCTGCTTCAGAGATCCATTGGCCATGAACTCCGTGACAGTGGCTAGTGTGCCAGGGCTGTCCGGGACCACTCCGTAAAAAGCACCACGTTGGATGATGAAGATGAGCCAAGATACATGCCTCATCCAGAAATCTCTTTCTGAACATACCACAATTAAGAATCATCTAACAGAGGCACACATTATTTATGTAAGGCTGCCTCTCTTTGAATAAAAAAGAGAGGTTTCATAAAACCTTAACATACCAAGCGAGCCTGCTCCGATGGGGATCCATAAAAGCAACTAGCCTTTATTCGCTTGATTGCAACGTCAGTTCCCCTCCATTTTCCGTGAAAAACTGTCCCAACGTGCCTGATCCTAATTCTCTAATCTCCTCCAAGTCCTCGTGCTTAATTATCTGCAAAACTCAGCATTATATGAATTCCTCGTAACAGTATATACCATACATATACGGTCGCGAAATGTGGACACGTCCTTTTTAGCAACAAAAAACAAAGAGCCCCCGTGAAGCACTCTTTTTAGTATATTTCCACGTGTTATATAAATGTATGCACAAGATATGGACGAGTAAATACGTACGAGTGACAACTACCATTGACTTACCTGGAGACCCGAGCACGAGCAATAGCCTCAGACTTGCAACACTAATGGTGGCGCTTCGTCTGTATCAGCCAAGTCCATTAAGGTGGTAGTTTCGATCCTGTAGTTAAGCCAACCTCCGCAGATACCGTTGAAGATCACTCGTCTCCAGCTGTCTATCTTACCATCTCTGTTTTGCTCCGTTTCTTCCTTTTTCTGATTACCAAAGGCAAAGGATTCTGTCGAGAGCCTGCCATCTGCTCATATACCTCCTCCACAACTGCCTCCAATTGTCTCTGGCGGATCTCCTGTTTATCTCGTCATGAAGAGAGATAAGTGGAGGACCTTCCTCATGGAGAACTCTAGTACCGGAGATGACTCGGAAAGTGCTGCGCAGCTACTTCGAAAGCATGTGAGGAAGAGGCGAAGCCGAGCTAGCAGCTGTAGAGCCTCGGGATACAGTCGAAGACGTCTTGCAATACACATCGTCGCTCGTCAACAAGTCCATAGGCATTATTATTTGACGAGGTCCCCGAATGTGCCATTGTGACGCTGCTATCACTTCCGCTACGAACGGTCTCTCTGTCCGAACCGCATATAGGCTGTCCTCAAGGAAATTGACCAGTGCATCCGTCAGCTTGACATCCGCTACCGTCTTCACTTCCGGCTTAAAGGGTTTCAGCACCCCCAACCGTGTTGCTCTGTGTCGACCATGATGTGAGAGTACTACCAATGGCCATTAGATGCAGACCATCCGAACTAGAATACCCGTTGTTCTCGAATACGTTTCCATCCCGTCCAGGAGCTCTGACATCCTGTTGACGTAGGTTCCAATTAACGTTCTCCTGGAGCTCTTTCGGCTTCTGCAAGTTCAGCTTCTCGCCAACAGCCTGGTATTCGTACGAAGATATGGGCTCTGTATATACTTGCTCCATGGGCAGCTGTGGCTTGAGATACGGCGATGCACTTTGTGGCGGTATAACCGGGGAAGGATCTGAATGAACCTTCACGTTTGCTGCAGGCCAATGTTGCTGCTGGGAACTGGCAACGTCATACGAATGTGTTGTAGTTACCCACGTAGTCTCAACAGGCCACTGCACGTACCCAGCAGCATTTACCTCCTTCTGGGGTCGGAAACAGCCACCTGTGGCTCGATTATTTGTTGGAAGCGAACCTGTGGAGTGACTTGTGGAGCTTGTCGTTCGGATCCACGACTTCAGGAGCAACCATGTACTGTACTTGCCCCAGAACATTCCTAACTTCCACCAATTTTGGAACCGCTGTCTCAGATTCTGCCTGCCCAGAGTTTCCATCAACGTAGGCATAGTGTATACCAGAAGGAGTCACTATCCCAGGAAGAACGCCATTCGCCAATGCCGGAACTGTGGCCGGAGGCACCACAATGGGAACACCTTGAGAAACTCGAACAGCAGAAACGGCTGGAGGTGCTGCTTCTGGAACAAACGGATTGCTCTGAGGACTCGATGAAGACTCTGACTGTTTCCTTGAGGTTGATTCCACGATCCCATTAACCGCATCAAGATACTGCTGCTCAGAATTCCCGGAGCCTTCCATGACCTGTGACTCGTAATCGAGAGAGTGAAAAGAAACACCCTCAATCTGGGATTCCCATCTCCTGCTTCAAGTTTATCGTACTCTTCCATCATGTTCTCAAGGTCCTCGTCGGAGGATACCGAAACAAGTGCGTCTAGATCCTCATCGGGAAGTTGATACTTGATGGAAACCGTCTGACGTTGAACTTCAGACATCCTTAGCAGCAAGTTTGCATAGGTTGTGTCACGGTTGACACTTATCATCCTTGTGTCCCCTCCTACATACCTCAGTCTGCCGTCACTAGGCCTCGGCAGTATCTTTCCACCGTAGCTGCATAGTAGCTTCACTCTAGCCGGCGTGTCCTCCGATAGATTCGACACATGATCTGTCAAAACGATAAGAGCCATCAATATAAACCAGTATGATGTAAAAGATGTGCTTTTGCAAGTTCCAATAAATGCACTTACATTCTCACAAGAGGCAAATATACACCCATATATTTATTATACAAAAGGCACCCGCATTTAAATTATAACATTCTATGTTGTAAAGTTGAAAATGCCATAATAATGCACTTGCAAACTACAAATGACATTTTGAATACCCACCGTCTTCCCGACTGGAATGAGCTGATATGTTGAACAACCTTCCGGCATAGGGGAAGAATTGATGATAACCAATCCACCTTCCTGGGAAAGGCTTGAAGGTTGTAGATGCATAACCTTGGGGACAGAATCCGTCTGTGGCAGGAACGTCTGACCGACAACCGGCACACCTTCCATGGGCCGACGCTCGTCGCGTACAAACCTTGAAGAGTGATCGGATCTCCGGCAAGCGATACAAACGTCGTCGCTGCACCGGAATTGTTAGTCTGTACAGGAGGCCATGCAACGATCGTCTTCCTGGGATCAGCTTCCAGCGCCGTCGCCCTGTATCTCGGATCCATCACGAATTCAGCTTCCTAAGGCTCTGAATCTACACCCTGCGCGTGAAATGCATCATTTTGCTACCGATTTCAGAGAAAGAAACACAAACCTTCATCTCCTGGTACATGGATCGCCCTGGTAAACGGTCACCGACCGGCTCCGAACGTCCCCAGGCTGGGCCTCGTCGCCGCCATTAGGGCTGGTTCCAAACTCTTCTTCCTCTTCCAAATCTTTCGAACCCTAATCTAAGGTATAGTCGTGCCGCATACGGAGAATATCCTCTGCCATGCGTCACATTTCAGAGTATAACTTTCAAATTTCAATTTGAAATGAGATTTTTGTGGGTCTTTATGCATATTAGCTATAAGAAAAGACGTTATATTGATCAAAACATTGTGTATATCAACAAAAATGATCAAAACATTGTGTATATCTACTAAAATGTACGTATATAAATGTGAAGTATATTCGAACTTTCTATTATTATTGGATAACTGTGGGTGGATGAGATAAACATACGTGTACCTTGTAACGACAATTATATTACAAGTGTCCCGGGGACTATTTTGTATGTCTATAATTATATAACAGATGCAGTTAAAGAAAACAAGCGCTTTTAGTTTCACACTTACTATATATATAAGTATAAATTCAAACTATATGCATATAAATTAGATTAAAATAACTTAAGAAATAATATATGTATTAAACTTATTTAGAATTTAACTAAAATAAAAATATACTTTTAATGCTAATATTTATATTACAAATACTGTATATAAGTTTCTTAGGGTAAAGGTTTAGGGCGGGGTTAGGGTAATGCCGATCCGGTTCATCTTGTTGGTGAACAAGCAGGGGCAGACGAGGCTGGCGCAGTACTATGAGAAGCTCACAATAGACGAGCGGCGCACTCTGGAGGGCGAGATTGTCCGCAAATGTCTGGCGCGCACCGAGAATCAGGTAGTTTCACCCTGTTTCAGTCTGATTTCATTCAAATCTCTCTCATTTCTTGTGTAAATCCTTGAAAACTTGCAACATTTCATCGAAGATCCTGTGAAATCCGTGTATATGTAGGTCTGATTTGTTCATTACAGTGTTCCTTTGTAGAACATCGGAACTACAAAGTGATATACAGAAGATATGCGTCTCTATTCTTTCTCGTTGGCGTTGACAGTGAAGAGGTAAACTTAGATCATTTTCTAATATATGTAACAATGTGCATTAAGCATTGCTTTTACTGAGATAACTTGGTCTTGATATATTATAACAGATAATTATATGTATTTATATAGATGAATGTATGTCGTGTGTATGAATGCATCTTATTAAAATAAGCATTCACTAAGCCTTCCTATGGCCTTGTCTGCAGAATGAGCTGGCTATCCTGGAGTTTATACACTGTGTGGTGGAGACTATGGATCGCTATTTCGGGAATGTGGTACGTCTCTCTTTTAAGGGGGAGGAGAGAGAGAGAGAGAGAGCTTGCTAATTGTTGTTCAATGAAATAGTGCGAGTTGGATATTATGTACCATTTGGAGAAAGCACATTTTATATTGGAGGAGATGGTGATGAACGGGTGCATTGTAGAGACAAATAAGACTAACATCCTCACGCCTATTCAACTCATGGACAAAGCATCTTAATGGTACTTCCCTTTTTAAGAATATCTTACCCAGATGTGATGTTTTTTGTTTCGAATATACAAAACATCAGTTTCTTAGCCATATGCATGTCTCCTTGCACGCGTGTGTGTGTGTGTGTGCACATGCTTATGTGTAGTCTGTGTTCTTGTGAAAATATGTACAATTGTATTGTGTGTACGTATTTATGTAACATTTTCAATGAGTCACACACACACACCATACACACAATATTTGTTTATGCGAGTGCGTTTGTGCGTGGCTAGGCTTTGATCCTTTTGTGTTTTCTTGCAGTGATCTACATATTTGTTGCATGTATGTGTGCTTTCCGGTATCTTACAGAATTGATAACTAAGCCGTGTATAGATAACATATTATATATATATATACACATATATGTGTATATATATATAAAGAGAGAGCATAGTTCATGTATATTTCTGTTGTTTATTTTGGAATGCCGGCACTGGAACATTATATACATATGTATACATAAATCCCATAAATGCAAATCGGTGCACTTTCGCAAGTCAATGAAGTAGATAACACACACACACGCACACACACGCACACGCACACACCGTTTACATGTTGCGATGGAGACATGGGAACTGCTATATATATATACATACACACTACATATATTAAAAGTTAAATCAATTTCAAAAAACAGAGCATGTATAATGTACAAACGTGCATGACGGGAATACCGACTTAAGCTCGTGGCATGCAACGCATCTGTTAGGTCTAGGGTATGTGGGGGCCGTTGGATCTGGGTGTGATCCGACGGTGATGAGTATAAGGGCAAAGCTGAGGAAGGATATGGGGGTTTTCAGGGCTATGGCGACCTGAGGAAGAAGACGAGCTGGGAAAGGAGAAGACTGCAGATATGGGGTCGGAGAGCATGAATCCGGATGATAACGACGAAGTAACGGGATCCGGGAACGACGCAGAGGAGGAGCAACAGTATACTCCATGGGGCAGGCAAGCACCTGCGTCTCCTGCCAACAGCGGCGGCGATGGCGGTGCCGCCGGCGACGAGGCGGCCGAAGAGGTGAGCAACGATGATAGTCAAGCGAAAGGTGGGGAAGATGGGGAGTGAGCCAGGACGGAAATGGGGCGGACAGTGGGGATGCCGCGGTCACTGGCGTTCCGCCGCTTGAGAAAGAAAACAGCAGCCAGGTTTTTGCGTTTTCTGAGAACTTTGATGATGAAGGCGATGGCAGCGAGGAAGAGCAGCTCGCGTTTGTGAGGGAGCTGGAGAAGTTCTTTCGTGAGAGGAACATGGAGTGGAAGGCCCCAAGTTCTATGGAGAAGAGCTCAACTGTCTTAAGTAAGTTTCTGTAAACCCTTCCACTGGGGTTTCTAGATCTCTGTTTGTCTTTTTAGATCTTTGGTTTGTTACCCACATTGTCATTAGCTAGAGCTTGATCTTCTTTATTGGCTCCCTCTTATCTCAGGAATCTGTCTAAGTATACACTCTGCATTTGTCTGTTGTATACTCTGCATTTAACTATACTCTGCAAGCGGATTTTTAAAGACATCTAGGGTCGATTTCTAGAATCGAGTCAATGTTCTCTGTATGTATTTTTATCCTGTACTACATTTGTGTGTCCATATATTGGGGATCTTTACGTTTATTCACTGATTGCTATCATCTCGTATTATTCTTATCTTGTCTGCTATATTTATAGTTTTGCTTGTGCTTACCAGGTTATGGAAAGCTGTGATGAGGCTTGGAGGATACGAGCAGGTAATAATTTTCATATGGTACATATAGAATGTATATATACACACATGTACAAGTATATGTATTTAGAGAGCTTCCTTTTGAATCGTTTATTTTCCAGGTCACTTCGGGAAAGTTGTGGCGTCAAGTTGGTGAATCATTCAAACCGCCGAAGTACTATTTTTTTTTGTATTTGGTGAAGTTAACTCGTTGCACTAACACTATGGTTTCAGGACCTGCACTACTATATCATGGTCGTTTCGTGGCTTCTATGAAAAGGTCTATTTTCATGTCATGTATATGTAAATAAGCATACAGATAAGATCGGTTGACATACAGAACTTATATATGTATATATACAGACAGACTAGTGAAGGAAATCTTACTATTTAATGTTATCAGGCTCTTCTGGAATACGAAAGGTTTACAACTGGAGTTGTTTATCCGGATGCTTTCAATCTTGATAATCCGAGAGGTCCAGAGGACGCTGGAATACAGGTTACGCATCGTATTGAACTTATTTGTATTATATTTATATATATATAATTGTCATATAGGCTAGCATGCATCATTTTTGTATGTCAATTAACGTTATATTTTTGCGTACTTATGTAGTATTTATAGAAGTGTGTGTGTGTGTGTGTCTGTATTCGCACTCACTAAGATAATTGAAGTTAATGATTGTGGGACAGCCTCAGGGAAGAGCAAGGCGTGATGCTGCTGCTCGAGCAATGAGCACATGGCACAAAAACGGAGATGTATCAGAACCCCTGCCAAAGGTTCTTCCTGCTTTCTATAAGCCATTTTTCTTTGTTTATTCATTATATACACTAACTCTGTGTATGAGAGGTAGGAGAGCAGTTTATTTACTCATTGGCTATTTTTGACGCAATCTATTTGTAGGACAAGAGCTCTGCTAAACGAGATAAACGCGTGACGAAAACTGGTGGAGGTAATGCAGGTATGCTCATACACGCAGTGATTACCAACGTATTACTTGTTATGCATCTGATGTTCTAATTGGTTTTCCTAATCTGTGTAGGCTTTCCTAAGAGGAAAGACGGAGGCAAATCAAAATATTCCAAGGAAAACAGTTATGAGGAGCCAGTGAAGAAAAAGGTGAAACATGAGCTTGTGAAAGGCAAGGTAAATGGCAATGGGGTTCAAAGTGGAATTGAACTTGAAGTGATCGACGAAGGCCCACAAGCAGATTGGGTTAAGATAAATGTCCATCAAACGGTACGTGTGCGTTTGTTTTTTTTTTTTTTTTTTTTTTTTTTGTGTGTGTGTGTGTGTGTGTGTGAGAGAGAGAGAGAGAGAGAGAGAGCCTTGAGCTGGGTCATTAGTTGAGTGTTTACATATAAGCAGTGCCCCTTCCCATAGTAGAAGGTAAGATGGTAGCGGTATAGCCTAGTTAGGAATAGTTATTGAAAGCTCAGGAGGGAGCACTGCTTGGTGTGGCAGATAATCTGATGGCAACTTCTATGAGCAGCGAGATTGCTTTGAGGTGTATGCTTTAGTACCGGGATTATTGCGCGAAGAGGTAATTTATATTTATGTTGTACATGCATACATGATAACGAAACAATGAATACATTCTCATAATCTTAACCATATGATACATATATATACATAATCGCGTATATATTTATAGGTCTCTATATGTATATATAGATGTCAGTCTTTATATGAAGTTTATATACATTTTATAATAATATTTTATTCTTATTTTATAATGTACACTTTACGACGATTGATATTGATGTGTATACGTAGCCATATATGTATATTTGCATTAAGCTACATGTGTACGTGTATGTGTGTCGAAGCTTATAACGAATGTGCAATACAGGTTAGGATACAGTGCGAGGTCGGTGGTAGGCTGGTTATTGCTGGAGAACCTGACAACCTGATAATCCTTGGGGTGTCACCGCGTTTAGAAAGGTACTATATAATCGATATAATCGTATTCGTATGTGGTATAATGATCATTTAGAGGATAGTAGTTGTGCAAGTTTTATAGTAGAGCTAAACTGAGGCTATATGACATCACACACAGTTTCATAACTATTCACATCCATATATCATATACATGTTTATTTATGTACTGTTAGATGAATACTTCATATTGTATATAGACTAGAGGATACGGGTATTAATACATTAAGAATTACTAGGTGATTAATCTACCGATGAGGATTGATGCGCATCAGACGTCGGCGGTGGTGACTCTACACGGGCAGCTATTTATAAGAGTCCCATTTGCTCAATCTGAGCAACAGGCATAAACATTCTTCTTCTGATGTAAATTATGGTTGGAAATCAATTTGGCTCTCTTATTTCCTTCATACTCTTGTTGGAATAATATACATATACATTTGCTTAAAAGTGATTTTATAGAGAGGTGTTCACTAAATATATGTTAATGAAATTATTGAATAAGAAATAACAATGGAAATTTTAATTCATAAGACAAAAAAACCTTAATAAGAATTATACCTTTAAAAAAATTTAATTATACCTTTGAATATTTCAGAAGTATGTTATTTCAAGTTATTTTATATATTGATTATAAATATTAAAAGAATTCAAATGAAGCTTTCTGAGTGTTACTTCTTATTAATTAACTTAAAATAATTATTTATTGGAATTCTTAGTTTGAGAACCCCTATAATGTAATATTTATTAATGTTTTTATTTGAATTAACATCTAATTTAATTTATATAAACCTCATTAATATTTTTTGATTATTATATGGGATATATTAGAAATTCCTATTCATTTTTTATAAATTCCTTTAGCAATTCTTGTTAATTATTTTTTATTCCATAAAAACATGAATGAATGTATATATTTATATTTTTATATAAAAATACATTGTGACTATTGTTTCAACCTTATACCTTTAAATGTTTTTATAAATAGACTAATTTAAAACATATTTCAATATAGAGTTTTATTGGACCACTACAACCTTTTGTAACTTTACATAATAATTCATATAAAAGTTTGAATAAATCAATTTTTTCTTATAAACATATGGCAAAAACAATGGAATTAATTAAGAAAACTCCATCAAAAAAATTTTTGCAAAGTTAATGACTTTAATAATTCTTTTTTAGCAATTACACATCATTTAATAACAATCTAATGTGTTATTTATATTTTAATTTAAAGATTTAATTGATCAAACATATGTTAACATATTAAAAAAAAATGAAGTTTATATATATATTAAAAGAGTCGTGTGTAAACTTAGTTAATTCATTAATGCTTTCTACTTTTATACTCATTTAAATAAATTAATATATATTAGGATCGTGATCATGCAATATTAATTATTCCATTCATTTATCATGTTATTTTTTTAAAATATAAATATCACAACGTACGTTCGTCAACATAAGATATATATAATAATTTATATTTTAACACGATCTTCTCTTCACGATCATCCTTAAATTAAAAGTTCAACTCATTATATTTTATAATGTTAAATTTCATGTAATTATTCAATACTTATTATTGAAAAAAATCATAGTAACAAAATAAGAATTTAAATAAGTACCTATTTGCCTAATTAATTTATAAAAATGTGATAAATATAGTAAGGACTTAAATTTAAATTTTGTTTTAACAATTGAAATAATAAAAGAATTAAAATAGTGATTTCAATTTTTATTATGAATAGTTATTATTCATTGGGTAAATAACATGGTAATGATAATAACAATGGTTTCTCTAATTAAATATATTATTAGGCATGTTAAATACTTAAATAATATATATTACATAAAATTTATTCAAATTTACATTCGTGCTAGTAATAAAAAAACTAAAATAAAATAAAATTACATGTGTAGATTTAACAGTACTTATTAATATTGCACCAATAAATTATAGAGAAAATTACATTTATTGTCATAGTTTTACTATGACTCGACTTTTTAAATTATTGTTATTATGTTGACGGACCCTAAATGTAGTGAGAAACAGCCCCGCTTAGTACATTTAAGTGTTTAAGGGTAGTTCAGTCGACTATCTTTAGATGTCGCAAGCAAAGGTAGCACTTACCTTCTAAAAAACTCACCCCTAATTTTGACATCCTAGTTAATATGAGTTTGGCATATTAAATAGGGTTAGGAACACCCCTAGGGTTGCCCTAACCCATGCCCCCCTTGGGTAGGGTAGGGGTTAATGTGCAAACTCATATAATTAACTAAGGGGCTAGCATTCCGTGCCAGCCCACTTACACATATAGGAAAAGAGGGTCGAGGGGGCTCCGTCACATAAATAAGGTAGAGTATGTAAGAGTGAGAGTTCCTGGGTTCATGACTGAGTTTGTTACTCTTGTCCCGGTGTAGGCTTTAGCTTGTGTTGTTTAGGTACAACCCTTTGTTATGCCACCCTAACTTCTAGATGACATGGGTACGTCCCACCTTCGGGGTTGTCACCTTTAACGTTGGTGAATCCGTGCCTGGAAGGTCTTATCTGAATTCACATTCTAAGAAGCAAAGGTTGAGGCTTGTCTCCAGCCTCCTCCTCCTCCACGTCAAACTAGGTGTAGCACTCATGACCAAGCAAGGCACATTCATGTCCTTGTCCAATTATGGGCGTGGGATCTTGTTTGACAAGTTTACATTACCCAGTTCTTAAGAGTTCACCAAGGGGTTCTAGAGTTGGCATTTAGGAGCCATGTTTGTGGCACTTGTGCAACTCTTGAATCTAAGGGCTATGGCATGATAACTCACATTGTGGAAGGTAATGTCACATGAAGATGTGACATTGGGTTAGACGTCACATGATATAATGCCCAAGGCATGCCCTTTGGGGTTGTGTCATGGGCTTGTCGCTAAGGGGTTGGGTATTTTAGCAAACAAGCATGCTTGTGCTTGCCCTAGGGTGTTAAACCTTGGGCATCCGCTCAAGGGAGGTTAGTTCTCATAACTAGGTGGGCTTTGGCACACTTGGCTAGGGGAGTGTTCTCCTTGGAATCCAAGAGTTGGACAACTTAAGCTTGTCAGCAGGAGCCCTTTTGTGAAGCATTTGCAAGGTCATGTACTTAGAGTTATCCAAACCTAGCCTTAGGGATTGCTTAGCAGAACACTCATGTCCTCACTAAGTACTAGTCTTAAGTCTAGGGTATGACTTGGCCACTCAAACCCTTAGGGTTAGTCGTGATTTAGGGTACCCCTTGTCGCCTTAAAGGTGTTGTACTCCTGAATGAAGGTGATTCCTTAAGGGGTAAGTGACAATGCCTTAGTTTTGTTATGAGGATATGTGTGAAACACATCTCCTCTATGGGGTTAGGGCATGTCAGAGTTTTAACCCAAAAAGCCAACACGTGGCAACATGTGGCTGCCAAGTGGCCATTCGGCGTCATCACCCTGTGTGAGCAACGCTAAGTTTTCCAAGATAACCCTAAGAGTCTGACTCAAGGGCCCAATTAGGCAAAAGATTTAGAGTCCTACCTTAAGTCCCCTAGAATGACCATCCCTTAAACCCTAGAGGATAACTTGAGTAAACTTTAGAATCTTGTCCTAGTAGACCTAGACGGCTCATGCCCTAACCCCACAAAGGAGATGTGTTTCTCACATACCCCCGTGACAGAGCTAAGGCATCGTCACTTGAGGAATCACCCTCATCCAGGAGTACAACCCCTTTAGGGCGTCACTTACCCCTTGAGGAATCACCCTCATCTAGGAGTACAACCCCTTTAGGGCGACAAGGGGTACCTTGTACCACGACTAACCCCTAAGGGTTTGAGTGGCCAAGTCATACCCTAGACCTAGGGCTAGTACTTAGTGAGGACATGAGTGTGCTTCGTAGGCAGACACAAGTGTTTTACTAAGCAAACTCCCTAAGGCTAGGTTTGGATAATCCTAAGTTCATGACCTTGCGAGTGCCTCACAAAAGGGCTCATGCTAACAAGCTTAGGTTGTTCAACCCTTGGATTCCAAGGAGAACACTCCCCTAACCAAGTGTGCCAAAGCACACCTAGTTATGAGACATAACCTCCCTCGAGCCGATGCCCAAGGCTTAGTACCCTAGTGCAAGCACAAGCATGCATGTTTGCCAGAGTACCAACCCCTTGGCGACAAACCCATGACACAACCCCAAAGGGCTTGCCTTGGGCATTGTATTGCGTGATGTCTAGCCCAGTGTCACATCTCCATGTGACACTGCCTTCCACGATGTGGGCTATCATGCCATAGCCCTTTAGATTCGAGAGTTGCCTCAAGTGCCACAAACGTGGCCCCTAAATGCCAACTTTAGAACCCCTTAGTGAACCCTCAGGAACTGGTAATGTGAACTTGTCAAACAAGATCCCACACCCACAGCCGGTCAAGGACATGGATGTGCCTTGCTTGGCCATGAGTGCTACACCTAGCTTGATGTGGAGGAGGAGGTTGGAAACAAGCCACAACCTCTGCTTCTTGGAACGTACATTATAACAAGACCTCCCAAGTATGAATTCACCAACGTTAAGGGTAAGCTATCCCAAAGGTGGGACGTACCCTTATCATTTGGAAGTTAGGGTGGCACAACAGAGGGTTGTACCTTAAAGACACAAGCTAAAGCTTGCATCGACCAAAAAGCAACGAACTTAGCCATGACCCCAAGAGCATTCCTACGTATACTCTACTTTATTTATGTGATGGAGCCCCACCCCCCCGTTTTCCTACATGAGTAACGGAAATGCTAGCCCTTAGAGAAATTGAGTTGTCCTAACCTAACCCTAAACCTAACCCCTAGGGGGGGTTAGGGCAACCCTAGGGTTAGGTCAACCCTATTTTGACAAGCTATACTTTGCAAAAATCTCTAACCTGGAACATCAAAACGGGAGAGAGTTTTTTAAATGGAAGTGCTAGCTTCATCTAGAGTTTCTTGCAAATACCTAATGACACCCGGCCGGACTATCACTAGATACCCAAGTGCACTATGCGGGCCTGTTTCTTCTACATCTAGGGTTCCTCACATAATCCAATAGGTAACAACAGTCAATGTCCAAAGTAAAAGAAGAGTCATAGTAGAAACTATGACAGGGCATGAACCTATCTGAATCTACTGGACATGATCCTAAAGTTTACTCGGGTTATCCTTTAGGGTTCAAGGGATGGTCATTCTAAAGGATTTAGGATAGGACTTTAAGTCTTCTGCCTAATTGGGCCTCTGAGTCAGACTCTTAGAGTTGTTTTGGAAGACTTAGCGTTGCTCACACAGGTGTCAAGCCACGATCTAGGAACCAGGAAAAAAACAGGATTCCAAGGACAACTACAGGGACCGGAGTAGATAGGAACTAGGAATAGGAATAGGACGGATCTAGAGCAAGACAGGATCAGGATAGGATCCGGGAGCAAGACAGGAAAGCGCAGGAAGATCCAGGAGACAGGAACAGGATAGGATAGGAGCAGGACAGGATCCAGGACAGGACAGGAAACAGGAGCGAGACAGGAACAGGACAGGAAAAGACAAGAACAAGACAAGACGAGATTGATCGTAGTAAGACTGGTGTTGATAGTAACTGATTGTACAACAATTAGGTCGGAGCTTTTATGCTCACAACTCCAAAGAGCTATCTAGGCATGATGCTAAAAGTGGTTGCATGCATGCAAAAGTGATTGCATGCATGCAGAGGCTAAGATGAGTCCACATGTCCCTTATCCTCTAGGCATATCCTGTGGCATATCCTGTAGGAATATCCTGCAACCGAATCCTGTGTCCGGAATCCTGGTAGGAATATCCTGTAGGAAAGTCCTGCAACCCATATCCTGTATCCGGAATCCTGTAGGAAAGTCCTGCAACCCATGTCCTGTATCCGGAATCCTGTATTCTGTATCGGGTCGTGACAGCACCTCCTCCCTAAAGACGAGTTCCACGAGTCTTGGGACCTGGTTTAGCAGGATAATGCCGATGGAAGGCAGCAACCTTGGAAGAAGCATGGAGTAAGTTGGATGCAGGTTCCCAAGTGCGATCAGTAGGCAGGTACCCTTTCCAATCCACCAAGTATTGGAGTTGGTGACGATGAAGACGAGAGTCAAGGATGGCTGCGACTTCGTACTCAGGTTCAGTGTCAATGACCACAGGAGGGGGAGGAGAAGAAACACGACCGGGAAGAGAAGAAGGATGATACGGCTCCAACAAAGAGGTGTGAAACACAGGATGAAGTTTCACCGTGGATGGTAACTCGAGTCGGAAAGCTACAGGATTTACCTCCGCCACGATCCTATAAGGGCCCAATCGTTGAAAATCCAACTTAGAAGAAGGCCTGTTGGTGCGAATGTGTCGACGAAGAAGCCACACGAGATCACCAATCTTGTATGCAGGTGCCGGCTGACGGTGAGCATCAGCATGATGCTTGTATCGTTCCTGTGCCTGTTGAAGATGAACCTGGAGATCATCCTGTACCTGCCGAAGATGCTGAAGACGATCCTGTACTGCAGGAGCGGAAGAAGGAGAAGCGGGAGGAGCAAAGTCAAAACGTGGATGGTGGCCTGTAAGAGCAAAGAAAGGTGTCTGTCCTGTAGATGCGTGGATGGAGTTGTTGTAGGCAAACTCCGCCATTGGAAGGTCCAACCAGTTGTCCTGCTGGTAACTGATGAAGCAACGAAGATACTGTTCTAAGGTCTGAATTGTGCGTTCGGACTGCCCATCGGTTTGTGGGTGATATCCTGAAGAAAGATCCGCTTTGACCTGTAGACTCCGAAGAAGCTCTCGCCAAAACTTGGACATGAATTGTGGACCTCGATCGGAAACAATGCTCTCAGGAAGACCATGATGTCGGAACACCTCGCGGATCACCAACTCGGCAGTTGTCTGACCTGTAGCTGTCTTGTTGCAGGGTAGGAAATGAGCCTGCTTGGTGAAACGGTCAACCACCACAAGAACTGCATCAAATCCACGAGAAGGAGGAAGATCTGTGAGGAAATCCATAGAAATGGATCTCCAAGGAGCAGACGGAACAGGAAGAGGACGAAGAAGACCAGAGGGTGCATGATGAGGCATCTTCGACCTGCTACAAGTGTCACAACTCCGTACAAACCTCTCCACAAAACCTCGCAACCCAGGCCACCAATAGTTGCGAGTCACCAACTCCACTGTCTTGGCCACACCAAAATGTCCTGTAGCCGGGGTATCATGACAATCCTGTACCACACGAGTCCTGGAAATACCAACAGGAACGTACAGGAGACCTTCCCGGTACAGGAGTCCATCCTGTATGGTGAACAGGTTGTAGTCTGGACGGGAACTGGAGGAAGAGGAACTTGCAACGTCAGGATGAATGTGTGAGAACACATTCTTTGCCAAGTCGTCTGTAGCCAACTGCGAACGGACGTCCTGTAGGAGTGTTGAATTTGCTGGAGCCTGATGAACCTGCAGTGCCGCAAGCCGGAAACGATCAGGACCCAACAACACTTGCCTTTGACAGTCAAATGCAGGATCGCCCGGGCTTGGTGCAAGGTAAGAGCGCCTAGACAATGCGTCCGCCTTGCCATTCCGAAAGCCGGGCCTGTAGACGATGACGAAGTCAAAACGTGATAGGAACTCTGCCCACCTAGCCTGTCGCCGACTGAGGACCCGAGCCGTTTGAAAGTACTCCAGGTTCTTGTGATCCGTAAGAACTTGTACAGGATGTGCAGCACCTTCCAGGAAATGCCGCCACTCCTCAAACGAATCCACAATGGCCTTGAGTTCCTTGTCATGAATCTCGTAGTTGATCTCCGCCGACAGGAACTTACGAGAGTGAAAAGCTACAGGATGAAGCAACTTGTCCTCTCCAACTTGCGATAGCACGGATCCTACTGCAAAATCCGAGGCATCTGCTTCAATGAAGAAAGGATGAGAAGGGTCAGGATGTGCTAAAATCGGAGCTGTCGTGAAAACGTCCTTGAGTGTTGTGAACGCGTGTTCCGCCTTGTCGGACCAAGAGAAAAGTCCTGTGCGCTTGGTGAGTTCTGTGAGTGGAAGTACACGCTTGGAGAAGTCCTGTATGAACCGCCTGTAGAAGTTTGCAAAGCCAAGGAAACATTGTACATCTCGTACCGACTTGGGCCTCTCCCACTCCACGATGGTCTTCACCTTGTGCATGTCCATGGAAACGCCAGCAGGAGAGACGATGTAGCCCAAGAACTCCACCGAATCCCTATCGAAAAAACACTTCTCCAACTTCGCGTACAGGCCATGCTCGCGAAGCCGCTCTAAAACTAGTCGTACATGCTTGTCATGTGCCGCCTGGTCCTTGGAGAAAATCAAGATGTCGTCGAGGTAGATCACCACAAACTGGTCCAAGAAGTCACGGAAAATGTCGTTCACCATGTGTTGGAACAGCTGGGGCATTGGTAAGGCCGAAAGGCATTACCGTGTACTCAAAATGTCCATACCTTGTACGAAAGGCAGTCTTCCACTCATCGCCGGGACGAATCCGTACAAGGTTGTAGGCTCCTCGTAAGTCGATCTTCGTGAACACCTTTGCTCCTCGCAGCCGATCGAGAAGTTCCGGGATCAATGGCAACGGGTACCGATTCCGAATGGTGACTTGATTCAAACCCCTGTAGTCCACAACCAAACGTAAACTCCCATCCTTCTTCTTGACAAAGAAGATAGGAGCTCCTGCAGGGGACTTTGAGTGACGAATGAAGCCGGATGCCAAGTTGTCCTCGATGTACTGACGAAGAACCTCCAACTCTGTGGGTGACAATGCATAAATCGGTCCGAATGGTGGAGTCTTTCCTTCCGCAAGATCAATAGGACAGTCGTAGGACCTGTGAACAGGAAGAACTGCAGCCTTGTGCTTGTCAAAAACGTCCTTAAAGTCGTGGTACTTGGATGGTAGGGAAGAAGGAGGAGAAGGAGAAGGAGGAGAAGGAGAAAAAAGGGGAGTCGGATACAGGAAAGGTAGAAGAGGACGTAGGAGTTACTTGAAAGGCAAAAAGGTGGAAGGGAGCAGGATCAGTGGCGAGTTCATGCATGGTAGTGGTAAGAACTCGGAGAGGAGAAGGAGGGAGCTGTGACTGAAAAAGAGGAAGGATCTTGGGGGATGGAACAGAAGCAGGGTAACAGAAAGAAGCAGGATTGGAAAAAACCTGTGTGGGTGTTGATGAGTGTACAGGATTGGAAGAATCCTGTACAGGAGTCCGTGGTTGCGCAAGAGTGGAAAAGCCTGCGAATGTGCTGACGAATCAACAGGAGGTGGATCCTGTTGAGGAGAACCCTGTACAGGACACCGCAAACTTACAGGAGTGGAGAGAGCCTGCGGATGTGCTGAGGAACTGACATGAGGTGAATCCTGTCGAGGAGGAGTCTTCAACACTGGTACAGGAACAGGCACGGTCAATCCTGTAGCTTGTACTGCCTCAGATACTAAGGATGTATCCTGCACAGGAAGGTACAGGATTGATCCTAGCTGTTGGAGAGGAAAACGTGAGCGTCCTAGACCTCCAGTCGATCTGCGGATTTGCAACAACGAACCATGGCATGCCCAAAATGATGGGAGTCGACCGAGTCTTGATCAAGTTGAAGGAAATTGAACAGTTGAATGTGCCATACCTGCAGGAGAGAGGTTCGGTAGCATGGGTAACTGCACCAGAAGCAATTAGACGCCCATCGGCCACCTCTACAGGAACTGCACGCTTCAACTTCACCACCGAAATGCCATGTTGAGTTGCAAACGTGTCATCCATGAAGCATGCATTTGCACCAGTGTCTAACAAGGCAAACTCCATGAGCTCTCGATTATTAAGATGAATGTGTACAGGAAACTTAAGTGATGGGATGGTATGAGCAGCACCAATGGAGCCTGCACCTACGTCCAACTTCGCGGCTCCTAGACGAAGTGGACATTGGAGTTTTCCGACTGAACTTCAGCTTCAACTTCACGCGTCTTGAAGTTCCTGGCTTTAATAGGACAATCTGCCACCTTGTGTCCTGCTCCACCACAATACAAGCACAGGTTCTCACTGCGACGACGTTGCTTCTCAGCAGCGGAAAGAGAGCCACGCTTGGATTTCTCAACCTCCATAGGAACTACTCCAGAAGGTGGTGCAGGAACATGTACCACAGCTGTTTTTGCAGGAACTGCTGACGGGATCTTTCCTGACGACGCTCGAACAAACGGTTGTCGCAACGAACAGCTTGTTGCATGATCTCCGCTAATGTTTGGGCATCCGGTAACGTAAGGAGAAGGTCCTTCACGTCATCCCTCAACCCAAAACGGAAGTGTTCGATCAATGCAGTCTCGTCCCATGGAATGTTCGTGCAAAGTTGCTGAAATTCGGATGCATAGACGGAAGCTGGTCGGGATCCTTGAGTGAGCTTCCGTAACTTCGTGCATGCAGAACGGTACTTATCAGGATCTCCAAAACAGGCTTCAAAGGCAGCCACGAAACCTTCAAAGTCTTCCATCAATGGATCGTCACGCTCCAGCAAGGGGGCAACCCAAGCCCGTGGAGATCACATCTTAGTAAGGATGCCAAAAGACCCACCTTTTGAGCATCAGTCGAGTAGCGCCGTGGTTGCATACGGATCAAGAGCCGGATCTGATTCAGGAAACCTTGGAAATCGGCACGATTACCACTGAACTTCTCTGGCATGCTAACCTTCGGCTCCGAAGAAAAGTTTGATGAAGAGGGAACCACCGATGCCTGGGAGAGAGCCTGCGCAGCAGCCTTGGAGGATGCATCAGCAGCTGCATGTGCCGCAGTGGTGGAACCTTGCAGGTCGGTGACCACTTGGCGCAAAGTGGCCAGCTCATGAAGTAGCATTTGGTGCTCGCGTTGAAAGCGCTCAAAATCAGCCATGATCTAGGAAAGAAAAAAGGAGGAAAATGAAGGAAAGAATCAAGAAAAAGGTAGCTGGAAAACGGAGAACTATGAAGCAGTTACTATCAAACTGTCAAGCCACGATCCAGGAACCAGGAAGAGAACAGGATTCCAAGGACAGAAGGCTTGACTCAGGAACAGGACCGAGAGCAGGACAGGAACTAGGAATAGGAACAGGACGGATCTAGGAGCAAGACAGGATCAGGATAGGATCCGGGAGCAAGACAGGAAAGCAGGACAGGATCCAGCAAGACAGGAGCAGGAAGGATCCAGGACAGGAAGGAAAGGAGCGAGACAGGAACAGGACAGGAAAAAGACAAGAACAAGACAAGATTGATCGTAGTAAGACTGGTGTTGATAGTAACTGATTGTACAACAATTAGGTCGGAGCTTTTATGCTCACAACTCCAAGAGCTAATCTAGGCATGAGTGCTAAAAGTGGTTGCATGCATGCAGAGGCTAAGATGAGTCCACATGTCCCTTATCCTCTAGGCATATCCTGTGGCATATCCTGTATATCCTGTATATCCTGTAAATATCCTAACCGAATCCTGTGTCCGGAATCCTGGTAGGAATATCCTGTAGGAAAATCCTGCAACCCATATCCTGTATCCGGAATCCTGTAGGAAAGTCCTGCAACCCATATCCTGTATCCGGAATCCTATATCTTGTATCGGGTCGTGACAACAGGGGTGATGATACCGGATAGCCATTTGGCAGCCACGTGATGGCTCTTCGGGTTAAAACTCTGACATTTATATATCCCTTGAAGTTTTATATTTACGTATATACCCTTTAAAAATTAACTTCAATCATAATATTTTAACTTTTAAAATAACAATATTAACTAAAAATATATTTTCAATTCATAATATATTGCAAATGAAATAATTAAAGCTTATTTAGTGTTAAATATTAAAAATTGTCATAGTAAAAAATAGAATACTTTTTAAATAATTAATTATATTGTGATATATATGTTTAATAGGTTGTATTTTTGGACCTAAATATAATAAAATACAAATTAATTATAAATTTTTATTGATTTTTTAAAAAGTTTTTTTAATTTTTTAATTTTTGAAGTTTTTAAATTAAAGTTTTAGGAGTATATATGTAAATATAAAACTTCTAAGAGTATATATGTAAATATGATAAATTTCAGGGGTATAAATAATTCTCTCTAAATTATATAATTATATTAGAATTTAATATGTTCTTTGGCTTATTAAATATAAATT
>PUQB01000546.1:105544-170093 GCA_003024785.1 Selaginella tamariscina | reverse complement strand
ATATTAAAAAATATTACTAGCTTTGTTTTAAACATTTTTTGATATTTAAACTTACACGAACATCGTATCTTTTACATGTAAGTTTAAATATCAAAAAGGTTTAAAACAAAGCTAGTATATTTTTTATGATATTCTTATAACTATTATATTTGCTTGAGTCAATAAATATTATATGTGTAGATAGGCTACTTCATTATATTTTTAATAACTACTATGTAATTAGTAATGTAATTTGTTATCTTTGATATGAATAAAAATGTATAGCTCAGATATAGTCCAATTACTTGTTTACTAATCACAGTATTCATAAAAGCTTTTAACAAAATAAAATTAAATATTTTAAAATCTTCGTTTATAAACACTAAACCTTGGATATATATTTTTAATTAAGTTTAGATATTATCATCTTCATGAGAATTTGACTATATATAAAACAATTGATATGAACTACATTTGAAATATAAGTAATAACACAAATAATGGAAATTTATACAATTTAATATATATGATAAGATATAGTATATACATAATACAGATCATAATCTCCCTTCAGAAAGTAAACTCATCTTAAGGAAATTGTAAAAACTAATAAACAGTATATATTCATGTGTATGTACATATCTGAAATAGTATGAAATAACAATTAGAAAACAAACACGAATTAACTACACACACCACACACATACAATATCTAAAAAATCGATGTTTGATGCTTCTAAATCAGTGTTTTACTTCTTGGGTTGTATCGAATAAACTCGAATTATCTTCTTCTGCGTGTTCTTCATTAAGTTAATTACTGAATATTTTTTATTATTCTCTTTATATTATTTATATGCTTGATTGACATCTTAATATTATGTTTGCTTTATTTATTTACATAAATTATCATAATACCATATATTTATATTCAGAATTAAACTTGAACATTCAGCTGTTGCTTCATCACCTATTCAAATAAACAATATACGCAGACGGATTTATATATATATATTATAGTACGTGTGTGTGAGTGTGCACGTGCGTGTGTGTGTGTGTGTGAGAGAGAGAGTGTGAGGAGTGTGTGTATACAACTCATAATATAGTACACATAAAACCATGTTCTCTCTGGCTTATTGTTTATGAGAATAATACTCATATATTTATGAAAATACCAATATAAAACAGCATAGTTTGATTAGAAGCAGAAAGTAGGTTTAGAAGCAATCCCTCTCGAAGGTGTTCATGACTTCTTTGAAACCTTGATAAGATGAATGATTCTTTTGTTAATCTTAGGGTCATATTTTGGTTTTTTCTTAAGCTTCTCCGCTTATACTTAAGTAAATTGCGTTTGATAGGAATATTGTCGTCCAAAAGCTCTAGTATCCATGTGCTCATCATCGTCATTTAGGGCTGTAAACACATTTCCCTAAAATGTGCGTTTATATATAACTCAAGTAAAGGTAATTTCAATTTAACCTAATGACATTAAAGGTTAATCTACGGTATATGCTAAGTTATTGTAATTAATAAAAGTAATATATTTATGTAACATGGGGGTTAAATAAAGAAAGTTGCAGTCACGGATAATAAACACAAAACCCTAAAATACTTCATGTATATTTTTTTAATTGAATTATTCTTAATTTAAATAAACCTGGTCGAGTTTTGGGAATTAGAAAACAAGCGCCCCGCACAGTGAATTCTTTTATTGTTCTTGTAACGTACATTCTTTCTATTATTATTTGTACTTAAAGAATACTTGAATATAAATTATCTCATTATTTAACAGTGGTATGTTTGCTTGGTGTAAGATTAAGAATTAACCAAACTTGTAACGTTTTTTGTTGAAACAACAATATATAAATTATTTAATAAATTAAATATATGTATAGTAGAGAGAGCATTAGAATACACGAACGCAACGGTATCTCTTCAGCGTGTACAAACACACACACACAAATATAAGCGCGTATATATGTATATATTCAGTATGCTTATATGTGTTTAGTAAACACTTAATGTATTTCATTACAATTTAATTTGTGTTTATTAAATAATCATTAAAAACAAAGTTTATTAGGTAATCAATATTAACAATAGATTATATAAACAAAGATAGAAATCTAAAATATATTTAGTTAATTATTATAAACTATTGGTTGCTACATTCAGAAAAGTGTGATTTTAATTGTACATTTTATAATTTCATTCATTATACATAATTAGTTATTAATATCCATTCTAACTGAAAACATAATAAATCGATCTAAAAGTTATAAATATGAGCATTTAATATATAATATATTCTTAAAATGTGTTTACATGTGTGTGTGCGTGCGAGAATATGGGTTAGTCATTATATATAGTATAATACAATATTTTTCCTATGTATCACCAATAGAAAGGATCTATAAATATAGAAATTTAATTAATTATTTTTATTTGAATAAATATAGTTAATTAATTGTTCTTTATTACATTAATCATGTATTATATTGAAACAGAGTTTAATACAGTTAATATATTAATAAAATATATAATAAGCTTTTGTGGAAGATGTGTGTGTGTGAGTGAGAGAGATGTTATGTACATATGTTTGCTTTATTTAATATTAAAAACACATAAATTATCATAATACCATATACTTATATTCAGAATTAAACTTGAACATTCAGCTGTTGCTTCATCACTTATTCAAATAAACAATATACGCAGACGGATTTATAATATATACGTACAGTACGTGTGTGTGAGTGTGCACGCGCGTGTATGTGTGTGAGAGAGAGAGAGGTGTGAGGAGTGTGTGTATACAAATCAATATATAGTACACATAAAACCATGTTCTCTCTTTGGCTTATTGTTTACGAGAATAATACTCATATATTTATGAAATACCAATATAAAATAGTATAGTTTGATTAGAAACAGAAAGTAGGTTTAGAAGCAATGTTCATGGTTTCTTTGAAGCCTTAATAAGATGAATGATTCTTTTGCCGGTCTTAAAGTAGTATTTTGGTTTCTTTTAAGCTTCTCCGGCTTATACTTAAATAAATTGCGTTTGATAGGAACATTGTCGTCCAAAAGCTGTGCTCATCATCGTCATTTAGGACTGTAAACACATTTTCCTAAAATGTGCGTTTATATATAACTCAAGTAAAGGTGATTTCAGTTTAACCTAGTGACGCTAAAGACGGTATATGCTAAGTTACACATAAGTAATATATTTATCCTGACCAAACGATTCAAATACACTTTAATTTAATCGCATATATGTGGGCCATTTATTAAGTATTTGCTAGGGTAATTGTCAATACACACATACACGAAAATAGGTTGTATGCTAAACATCTTCTATTTGTATGGTTTCCGAGTGTTCATTTCACACTGTTGAGAGAGAGGGAGCTGACTGATATTCCCATGTGTAAATTTTAGTGCTTGGTGTATGATTATATGTATAGATAGCGTGTTGTGTGAGTAATATGTATACACGTATATGGTTTCCTAATTAAATTATTCTTAATCAAAATAAACCTGGTCGAGTTTTGGGAATTGTGTGTCAACCGCAATGCAACCATTGTATATGAAATATCAATTAGAAAACAAGCGCGCACACACACAAAAATAAATATAAATAAATAAATATATATATATAAAGTTGAATTCTTTTATTATTCTCTTAATACTATTATTTGTACTTAAAGAAATACTTGAATAATAATTATAAATTATCTCATTATTAACAGTTGTATGTTGTTTGGTTTAAGATTAAAAAAAATCATATTTTGATTATCAACAATGTATAAATTATTTAACAAATTAACATATATATGTCCAGTATTAAACTTGAACATTCGTATAAAGTAGCTGTTGTTTCATCGCCCATTTAAATAAACAGTACACTTAGATGTATAATATGTGTATATTTACAGTAGCTAGCTTACATGAGAGAGAGAGAGAGCCGTGAATGGGAAATTATTAGAATAGACACAACCACAACTGTATCTCTTCAGTGAGCGTGCCTCTCTTCTATATATATAAGTAGCACGTATATATTCATGTATATATTCAGTATGCTTATATGTGTGTATTAAATATTTATTGCATTTCATTACAGTTTAAGTTTTTTTTCATTAGTTGAAGACAAATGCTTTTTGTCTCCATATTAACAATATATTACATAGACAAAAGAAAGAAATTTAAATATATTTAGTTAATTATTATAAACTTATTAAATAGATACATCCAGACGTGTGATTTTAATTGTACCATAATTTAATTCATAATGTTATTATAGCAATTTGATACATAATTAGTTATCAATATGCCATTCTAACTAAAAACAAATAAATTTATAAATATGGGCATTTAATATAGAATATATTCTTAAAGTATGTTTGCAGGTGTGTGTGTGTGTGTGTGTATCTCTACACACACACACATATATATATATTCTGTGCGTGTGTGGGAGAATATGGGTTCTATATAGCATGAGTATTATATTTTTCTTATGTATCACCAATAGACAGGATGCATTCATGTCTTTTATTGAAACAGAGTTTTTGCATAAAATAATAAAATATAATAAGCTCATGAGAGAGATGTTATGTGCATACAAAACTATACATTATAGAAAACTTTTTCTAACATTTATTATTATCGTTATTATATTTAACCACTAGTTTCTTGATTTTTAACTTTAATGTAATATTAAAGATTTACATCAAAGTTATTCACCTCGGAATAATTGACGGCGATTTTTCATTATTCAATATAAAAGAATTTTAACATATATTATAAATATACTAATACATATTATATTGTAAATGTTTTATAACAAAACAATCAGGGCTTGGAAATTACAATTGTAATTATCGATATGAAATAATTCTAGTTTATATGAATATGTATTAATATATATTATAAATGTTTTATAACTATAATAATGATATCAGGATGACGAATACTGTGTGCGTGTGCGTGTAAGAGAAAGCATTTTCTTTACAACAGAAAAAAGATTGTAAGTCTTATTTCTTTTTTCTTGCCGGAATATACTCACAGAGTTCAGACGAGAGTTTATTTTAATAAGTTTTTGATACGTACTTTGTGAACAGATTAACATTCTGGTTTTATTAAAAATATACATCAGAGTCCATTCTCACAAACCCTTAACTAATTAAATAATGGTTAAATCCTTAAAAAAATTTAAGGATTTGAATCCTTTTACTTAAGAAATTTAAAAATGAAGGGTAAGTGAATAGACCCTTAATTTTAGATCTTATAATTATAAATAAAAATTATTGAGAACATATAATAGTTAATTTATTGCTTTATATAAAGTTAGTGTGAATCAAATTAATATGTTCGATTTTCCTTACATGTGTATTATTTCAATTTTTTTTCTAAATTTTTGGTTATTTTATGGTTTGTTACTATTATACATATATAAAGTAACTTAAATGACTTATGTAATGTTTCTGTGTTCATAAGCTGTTTTGACAATTATGAAACATATAATGAAATAATTAAATGATTCACATAATATTTACATTGTTTTACAAACAGCTTTTCTGTTCATAAGTTAATCGTTAATTTGACTAGGAATATCCTCCATGCATCAAAAGCAATATGTGTTCTCTTAACCACCTTAAAAAACAGCCACTGTGCTACACCATATGTTTAATATATTATACATTTTAAACCACGACCGTTTTCTAACAGTTACCAATACCAAAGATTTTAGAATATTCCCTTGGGCAAACTACACACACGCATATTATAGCATATCAGCAAAATAATTGTTAAATATAAATATACAATTATAGTAACCTTGCTTTAAACTTTTTTATATTTAAACTTATTTACACCTTTTTTTAAGATTTATAATTTAAATGAGAAATTTTATCAAAGCAAGGTTCCAAATATGATATAAAAAACTATATCTATATATGGCAATTGAATCTATACACATGAATTAAATTATGAAATGTACAATTAAAATCACACTTTTCTGAATGTAACAAGCCAATCAATTAAATATATTTTAGATACCTTTCATTTTATAATAATATTTTAATATTGAAACTGAAAAACATTTGTAGCAACACACATATAAGCATCCTGAATATATACAGGAATATATGTGTGTGTGTGTGCTTATCCATCTATCTGTTGTCTGTCTGTCTCTCTTTCTGTCTAATAATCTGTGTGTGTACATACACGCGCTCACTGAAAAGATATAGTTGTGATTGTGTGTATTCTAATAATTTCCCATTCACAGCGTTCTCTCTCTCTCGTGTAAGTTAGCTACTGTACATAGACAGTATACATCTATGTATACTGTTTATTTGAATAGGTGATGAAGCAACAGCTACTTTATACGAATGTTCAAGTTTAATATCGGACATAAATATATGGTTCAACGATAAATGTTATGAGTTTGCTAAATTAATATGATTTCTTAATTTTAAACAAAGCAAAATACCACTGTTAAATATTGAGATAATTTATATTCATTATTCAAGTATTTATTTAAGTACAATAATAAAAATAAAGAGAATAATAAAAGTATACACTATTTAGGGTACAAGCATTCTTGTTTTTGCAAAGAAAGAAGCAAAACAATGATTAGAAGCATCAGATAATTGCGTGTGTCTTTATTATATACATATATTGTTTGTGTGTGTGTGCTCTTTAATTAATATTTCAGATGGTTTCTTCTTAAGTTAAGAATTAAACTTGAACATTGCTTTGCTGTATAACGACACATAACACTAACACATTCAAGAGAGAGAGGATGTCCCTACTTCTTTTTAAGATTTATTTAAGAAAGAAATTTTTATAAAAACAAATTTATTTTAATACTAAACTTTGATATGTGCGTGCATGTGTGTTATTTGATATGAGAGCAAAAACTTTATCATTTAGATTTTTAATATAAATATACATATATATGTATGAGGTACATATGTACATAATTTGTTATTATGTGTGTGTGTGTTTTAAGGCAAATACAAATGCAGTCTCATCGTGTACCTGTGTCCATGCACACACACGCGACACGTGCATATATATAAGAGAGTGACCATTATAGAGGAACGTATATACGTAAATATGCATGTGCTATTGTATATACAGAGTAGGGGAAAAAATTGCTGGTTGATTGTTAGCAGTAAGATTATTAAATTAGCGAGGTTTAATGAATATACGATAATATACTCCCACACACAATGCAACATAAAAAAAGTCCATTTGTGCGCATGCGTGCGTGTGTTGTGATAGAAATATTGAAATTTTAAACATTCAAGCTGTTGCACTTTCTTTTCATTCTTAAATGTTTATTTTTTTTAAAATTATTATATTAATATTAAACAACCTCTAGGTTTTTGCATATCTATTCAATTAACCCATGTTTTGAGTAGCGATTTTATTCATAAATAAGATAATATGATATTATTACTTCAAATTGCCATATATAAATATGCATATTTAAGTCACAGAGATTGTTTAAAATTTTCTCATTTTAAAATATAATCTTAAAAGAAATGTGCATATTAAGTTTAAATATAAAAACAAGGCTAGTATATTATTTAATTATGATGTGGCTGTATTTATTACATATTTATATTAAACACACACACACACACAGATTGGAATATTCTAAAACCTTGCACAAAAAAATTTAAATTAAAGAATATTCCATTCTAAAGTTTTTTATACCATATTTTATTAATCAAAGTATAAATGTAAGCTTTCACTAACGGACGTATAGATATACCTATAACACACACACACTAGGAATTTAAATAAAAAATTAGGTTTTGTTTGAAGCGAATATCATATATTATCTCCTTGCAAAAGCGGATCAAAGTTCCAGACGGTGTTTGGGAAGAGAGAATCGAACTCGACCCAATAAATCTCTTATGTGAAACCTCATTCAAAGTGATGAGTATTTTAGTGTTGTTTTCTCAAGTTGTGAAAGCAAAGCTTCTTTATAATTTCGCTTATTTAAAAACTGTAATACTTCTTTCCTTCCCTACCATAAAATTAATTAATATATTATTAATTTAACTATAATATTAATTATAAATATATATAAACACACGTGTGTGAAATTCTTGATAATCGAACCAATGCCGGGTATGAAAAACCAATAGTAATCATTAGTAATTATGGCAATTATAAATAATCAGATTAGTAATTATAGTAATTTATAGTAATTATAAATATGGGCATTTAATATATCATATATACTTAAAATGTGTTTACTTGTGTATGTGTGAGGACATGGGTTTTATAGCATAGCATTAATAGTATTAATATAATATTTTTTTTTCTATGTATCATCAATAGACAGGATGTATAAATATAGAAATCTAGTTAATTAATCTTAATTGAACAAATATAGCTAATTAATTATTCTTTATTACATTAATCATGTATTATATGAAACAGAGTTTAATGCGGTTAATATATTAATAAAATATAATAAGCTTTTGTGAAGATGTGTGCGTGTGTGTGGATGTGTGAGTGAGTGAGATAGATATTAGTAAATACAAATACATTGTAAAGAATAGTTAACCACTCGTTTCTTAATGTTTAACTTTAATGTAATTCTGAAACTTTACATAAAAAGTTACTCATCTCGGAATATGTATGGCGATTTTCATTATTGATATCAAATTATTTTAAGTCAAATTATGAATATATACTCATATATATTATATTGTAATGGTTTTATAATCTTATAACATAATTCATTATTGCAAAATCAATCAGGATTACAAATGCTCAAATAATACAATTTTCATATTATAAAATAAGTTTAAGATCTATTAAAATGCTGTAAACTACAGGAGCTTCCAACCTATGAATATTGTTTATTTTCTTGTGAAGAAACTCACACAAAAACATACACGCACGCACACACTACATATTCTTTCTTCTACAAGAATATACGCATCATTATGGGTAAATAGTTATGAACGTGGTAAATTATTAACAAACCTCATATAAAAAACTATTTGACATTTACAATAAAAATGTTTTTAACTCACTCCGAATTCAGGTGGCACTTTCTTTTAACAATATTTAAAATGTAATTTCTGATTAAGTTTATTAGGAATATTCCTTATATATTATTCCAAACATGCACAAGCGCACACGCACACTCACACACACCACACACAGAGTTTTGGGAATTGTGTGAGCATCAACCGCAATGTACCCATTATATCTGAAATATTAGAATCGTCTGAAATGATAATTCATACACACACAATACAGACACACGCACGCACACAGTAGTCTGATGCTTCTAAGTCATTGTTTTGCTTATTGCGTTCTTCATTTAATTTGTTGCAACAACAAGAATGCTTGTACCCTAGTTAGTGAAAACTTTTATTATTCTCTTTATATTATTATTATTATACTTAAAAAGAAATGCTTGAATAATAATATAAATCATTTCATTATTTAAAGGTTAAGAAAATCGTATTTTGGTAATATTTATTCATTGGAACAACAATTTATATTATAAGATTAGAAAATATCATATATGAATATACACTCATGTATACTATTTATAGATATTTTATAATCTTATAATATAATATTGAGAATATAATACTTAAATTTTAAATTTTTAAAGTATAATTTCCATAGCTGCACATCCGCTAGGATAAATTGATATACCCATATGTCATTAAATTTTGTTGTATATTTAAAAAATACTAGTGTTAAAAATGTTCGTTCATATGCTTAAGTTACAACAGATTTGTTGCAAATGAGACAAATTTCCATTGGATTCTATTCTTATTGTGACTATTATGCCATGTCAAGCAGACATAACTTAATATAATAATATTATATTAAGTTATAATATTATTATAGCTTTTGATTCATATTATATATTTTATATAGTTTATATATTTGTATATTTATCACAAAGTTTAAAAAGTCATGTATTTCAAATAAGAACCCAACTACTCTTGCACTGCTTCAACACCATTGGAGATACATATGTACATAGTGTGTGTGTGTGTGTGTGTGTTTTAAGGCAAATACAAATGCAGGATAATATCTATATGTACAGTATATCGAAGTTGCGTGGTCTGCATATAAAGGGAACAGGTACTATTACACAGCTAAAAGGCTACAAAGCCTTGTATACTTTCCACTTAGCATATTGTTCTCCATCTCCATCGTGTACCTGTGTCTATGCACACACACGCGACACGTGCATATATATAGAGAGAGTGATATAGAGAGAGAACCATTAGAGGAGACAAACAGATATACGTAATATACATGTACTATTGTATATACAGAGTAGAAGAAAGAATCTGTCAATGTGTATATGCTGGTTGATTCTTAGCATTAAGATAGTTAAATTAGTTCCAGCCGTCGAGGTTTAATGAATATACGGTAATATACTCCCACACACACAATGTTCACCGTCCATTTGTGCGTATCTCAATGCATGCGTGCGTGTGTTGTGATAGAAATATTGATATTATTATTAATATTAAATAACCTCGAGGTTTTTGCATCTCTTCAATTAACCCATCGATTCTATTCATAAATAAAAATAATATGATATTATTCTTTCAAATTGCTATATATAAATATACATATTTAATATTATATATACAATTCAAAGGAGCTTGTTTTAAAATTTTCTCATTTTAAAATATAATTTTTAAAAGAAATGTGCATATTAAGTTTAAAATTAAAAAGGTTTAAAACAAGGTCAGTATATTTATTAATTATGATGTGGCTGTATTTATTATATATTTATATTTTAGAAATTATTTTGCTAATATATATACATACATTAAATTAAAATTAAAAAATATTTATTTTAAAGTTTATTATACCATATTTTACTTATCAAAGTATAAATGTAAAACTAATGGACATATAGATACACACACACACACACGGAATTTAAATAAAAAATTAGGTTTTATTTAAGTTTATTGAAGCGAATATCATATATTATCTCCTTGCAAGGCGGATCAAAGTTCCAGACGGTGTTTGGGAAGAGAGAATCGAACTCGACCCAATAAATCTCTTATGTGAAAACCTCATTCCAAGTGATGAGTATCTTAGCTTTGTTTTCTCAAGTTGTGAAACCAAAGCTTCTTTATATTTTCGCTTATTTAAAAACTGTAATACTTCTTTCCTTCCCTACCATAAAAATTAATTCATATATTATTTAAATTTAATTATTATTAATATAAACACACCTGGGTGAGATTCTTGATAATCGAACCAATGCCGGGTATGGAAAACCAATAGTGATCAGAATCAGCAAGTTGCCGCACCTGTTTTGTATCACCTTAAAAACTAGCACTCTGTCTCTCTCCTCTCTCTCTCTCTCTCTTCTCTCTCTCACACACACACACACACACACACACACAAGATAAACAAAACTAACCAGGAGTTCCCTCTCTCCTCTCTCACACACACACACAATAGACAAACAAAACTAACCAGGAGTCCAGCGTTGATCAACACAGAAACTTGTTTATCTGTTACTTCTCCACCCTCAGAAAGTAAACTAATCTAAGAATAAGGAAATTGTAAAAACTAATAAACAGTGTGTATATGCACCTATGCATTTATATATCCATGTATGCTGTGTGTGTTGTGGTGTGTGTGTGTGTGTTGTGAGAGAGAGAGAGAGAGAGAGAGAGAGAGAGAGAGAGAGATCATATGCAACACATGATACTGTGTGTGTGTGTGTGTGTTACCAAATGAGAATTCGAAATTGAGACATCTACGTGGGAACCAACCACATGAGACTGAAACCATCGAACACGAGCGTGACATCCACACCATGCTTGTTTTCCATTTGTTCTTTAGCTGCCTTAATCTGTAATTAAATTTTAATAAACATTTCATAAATAATCATTAGGAATGATGACTTAGCGCAGTATATGCACAACCTGAAATACATAATCCTCAATAGCATAATTGCAAAGTCATCCTGTCCAGATTTAACTTGAACATGCGTATCACCTGCCGTTGCTTCATCACCTATAATTCAAATAAATAACTAATTTATATAAGCATACCCACATCAAAGTATGCATATGTATATGAATCAGTTATAATCAAACCATGTAAGTTTACCTCTAACTCTCTGTCAACTGTTGTCCGATCCTTGACACTGCTGTAGAGTTGTGTACGTAACACAAAAGGCCGCAAATTAATCTGACATGTTTAACTGGTGCATAAGTATATGTATACAGTGTGTGTGTGTGTGTGTGTGTGTGTGAGTGAGTGAGAGAGAGAGAGAGAGAGAGAGAGAGCCTCCTCAATATACCATATATATATCCATGTATATGATTTAGAATGTTAATTAATCTTAATTAAAACAAACCTGGTCGATTTTTGGGAATTGTGTGAGCATCAACCGCAATGCAACCATAGTATCCGAAATATTAGAATCATCTGAAATAACAATTAAAAAACAAGCACAAATTAGCACACACACACACTATATACAGTACCTGCTAAAAATCGATGTCCGATGCTTCTAAATCAGTGTTTTCCTTCTTGGGTGTTGTCGAATTATTTTCTTCTGCGTGTTCTTCGTCTAATTTGCGCTTATCTTTTGAATGCTGAACCCTAATTAGTGAATACTTTTTATTACTCTCTTTATATTAGTATTTATATTTAATAAATGTTTCACTGTTTTAAAATAATCTTGGTATTATGTATGCTTTGTTCAATATAAAAAAATTATTTATTTATAAATTATCATAATACCATATATTTATATTCAAAATTTTGCTTCATCATCTCTAATTCAAATAAACAATATACGCAGACGGAGGTATAATATGTATAGTACGTGTGTGTGTGTGTGTGTGTGAGTGAGAGAGAGAGAGAGAGAGAGAGAGAGAGCAAGCATTAATTAGAATACACACTACCTTTTCAGTGTATGTATACAGATCATAATATAGTAGAATTAAAGTTTCTAAACACATAAAATCATGTTCTCTCTCTGGCTTATTGTTTACAAGAATAATGCTCATATATTTATGAAAAACCAATATAAACATCATAGTTGTTTTAGAAGCAAAAATTAGGTTTAGAGGTAATTCCTTTCGAATGTGTCCGTGACTTTTTTAAAGCCTCGATAAGATGAATGATTCTTTTGTCAGTATTAAAGTCGTATCTTAGTTTCTTCTTAAGCTACTTGAGTAAATTGCGTTTGATCGGAACATTGTTATCCAAAAGCTCAAGTGCCCATGTGTTCATCATTGTCGTTTAGGGCTGTAAACACATTTCCCTAAAATGTGTGTTTATATATTACTAGAGTAAAGGTAATTTTGGTTTAACCTTAGGACATTAAAGGTTAAGCTACGGTATATGCTAAGTTATATAATTTAAGTAATTAAGTATTTTAGGGTTTTGTGTTTATTACTAGGTGACTGCAACTTTCTTTATTTAACCCCCATGTTATGTATGTAGTATATACACATGTATAATTTTCTAATTAAATTATTCTTAATTTCAATAAACCTGGTCGAGTTTTGACATTCGTGTGAGCGTGAACTACAATGCACCCGTCGTATCTGAAATTATAACTAGAAAACAAGTGCGCACACATAAGTGAATTCTTTTATTGTTCTTGTAAGGTAACATATTGACTTTACATTCTTTCTATATTATTATTTGTACTTAAAGAAATACTTAAATATAATTATCTCATTATTTAATGTTTGCATGGTGTAAGATGAAGAATTAGTCTGATTACCAAACTTGTAACGTTTACCATTAAAACGACAATATATGCAAATTAAATATATTTATGTCATTAAATTGAACATTCGTATAAAGTAGCTGCTTCTTCGTCACCTATTCAAATAAACAGTTACATAGATGTATAATATATATGTGTATATGTATAGTATCTATAATTACATGAGAGAGAGAGAGCATTAGAATACATGAAATCGCAACGGTACACACACACACACACACATATATCCTATATTCAGTATGCTTATATGTGTGTAATAAACACTTACTGTATTTCATTACAGTTTAATTTATGTTATTAGGTAATCATTGAAACAAAGTTTTTAGTTTCAATATTAACAATATATTATTAATTGTTAATATTATTATAGAAATGTACAATTAAAATCACACTTTTTGAATGTAACAACCAATAGTTTATAATAATTAATTAAATAATTTTAGATTTCTATTATAAATGAATTCATTATACATAATTAGTTATTAATATCCATTCTAACTGAAAACATATAAATCCATCTAAAAGTTAGAAATATGGGCATTTAATATATAATATTCTTAAAATGTGTTTACGTAGTGTGTGCGCGCTAGAATATGGGTTAGTCATTATATATGGTATAATACAATATTTTTTTCTATGTATCACCAATAGATAGGATGTATAAATATAGAATCTAGTTAATTATTCTTAATTGAATAAATATAGTTAATTAATTGTTCTTTATTACATTAAGTTTAATGCGGTTAATATATTAATAAAATATATAATAAGCTTTTGTGGAAGATGTGTGTGTGTGTGAGTGAGAGAGATGTTATGTACATACAAATACATTGTAGAGAATAGTTAACCACTAGTTTCTTAATGTTTAACTTTAATGTAATTCTAAAACTTGACATAAAAGTTTTTCTTTAAATAAAGAAAGTTGCAGTCACATAGTAAACGATAATAAACACAAACCCTAAAATACTTGATAAAACGGCCCACATATATGCGATTAAAGCGGATAAATATATTACTTAAATTAATTATAATTTGTAACTTAGCTTAACCTTTAATGTCCTTAGGTTAAACTGAAATTACCTTTAATTGAGTTATATATAACCACGCATTTTAGGGAAATGTGTTTACAGCCCTAAATGCCGATGATGAGCTTTTGGACGACAATGTTCCTATCAAACGTAATCTACTCAAGTATAAGCCACAGAAGCTTAAGACGAAACCAAGATACGACCCTAAGACCGACAAAAGACTAATTCATCTTATCAAGGCTTCAAAGAAGTCATGAACACCTTCTAGAGGGATTGCCTCTAAACCTACTTTCTGCTTCTAAACAAACCATGCTGTTTATATTGATTTTTTCATAAATATATGAGCATTATTCTTGTAAACAATAAGCAAGAGAGAGAACATGGTTTGATGTGTTTGTTAAACCAAGAAACTTTAATTCTACTATATTATGATTTCTATACACACACACTCTCTCTCTCACACACACGTACTATACATATATATATACATCCGTCTGTGTATATTGTTTATTTGAATAACAGCTGAATGTTCAAGTTTAATTCTGAATATAAGTATATGGTATTATAATTTATAAATAAATGGGTTTTTCATATTAAATAAAGCAAACATAATACTAAGATAATTTATAAGTATAATCAAGCATAATAATAATATAAAGAGAATAATAAAAAGTACTCAGTAACTAGGGTACAGCATTCCTGTTTTTGCAAAGATGAAGCGCAAATTACGCAGAAGATAATTCGACACAACCCAAGAAGCAAAACACTGATTAGAAGAATCAACATTGATTTTTTAGCAGGAGTTGTATATTGTGTGTGCGTGTGTTTTCTGATTGTTATTTCAGATGATTCTAGTATTTCAGATTGTGAGAGTATATCATTAGCCCAAAAACCCTAATTTATATATAAAAAAATGATGAATTTACTTCGATATATATCAAAATCTACTATGATAATAACAATAGTATATACACATGCAGCCCTACAGGTGGATCTTATATAATCCCTTCCTCTCAAAAGGATGAAAAGTTTAGGGTTTTCTAGTAAATGGGTCTAGATTAAGAGGAACATTAGGAGGAGGCATTGGTGGATTTATAGGGGCATAACATGTTCTTGACCTTGTTGTGTAAAACGTTTTAACCATTGCACATACACAATCTCTAAAGGATCAGGTTGAATATGGTGCCAACCTCATAAACTTATGGTCCTACCTGTTGTAGCACTCAATATGGTCTTTTTTTACTAAGTAAAGAGACTTTTGGCTAAACCATGTACCGTAAGCTTGAGAAAACGAACCAATACCAACTCATTCACCTTATACTCCACAAGTGGACAATGATGAGAGTTGTAGCACCATTGTTGTCCCACTTGTATGCAGCTCAAGTGTTCTGTAGACTCCGCTTGGACCAATGGAAGAATGCTCGTCAGATACCGATGTCGGGCCCTAGCATCAGCAACTCGTGACAAGCGAGAAGGTAGACCCAACTCCGTTGGTAGCACTGGATCATGACCATATAAGAGCTTATATGGCAAAGTACCAACGGAACTTTGTATTCTAGTGACATAAGCATATCGGAGAAATGACAATCCGAATGTTGAAAGTTCAAGTATTTTGCAATCATCCCCTTGAAAGTCATGACAAGCCGTTCCACCAAACCATATATCTGAGAATGATAAGTACTTGTGAAGGTATGGCATATCCCCAGCTGAGAAATAAAAATATGAAATGCCTCAGCAATAAACACATGACCATTATCCGAAAGAATCCACTCCAGACAAAAATTCTAAAACACGACCAATTAAGGAGAAATTGGCCAATATGAAAGGCAATCACACTAGCAAGAGCACCAATTTCTACCAACAAGTTAGGTAGTCAGAAGCAATAACAACATTCTTGTTGCCATTAGTCGACCACAGAAAAGGTCCCATTAGATTAAACGCCACCAACTCAAACTGTCATAGTTTTTACTAAGAAACAGCCCAGCTTGGTGCACTTAGGTGTTAGGGGTAGTCCGACCGGCTGTCTTTACATATCGCGAGAAACTTTAAGCAAAGGTAGCACTTACCTTTTAGAAAACCACCCCTAATTTGACGTCCTAGTTAGATGAGTTTGGCATGTTAAATAGGGTTAGAAACACCCCTAGGGTTAACCTAACCCTAGGGTTGCCCTAACCCACCTAGAACCCCCACCCCCTTGGGTAGGGTTTTAGGGGTAGGGGTTAGTGTGCAAAATTCATTTCATTAACTAAGGGGTTGGCATTTCGTGCCAATCTACTTACACATATAGGAAGGGGGGGGGGGGCAAGGCTCCATCACATAAATAAGGTAGAATATAAGTAAGAGAGCTCCTGGGTTCATGACTAAGTTCGTTGCTCTTCTGCCTAGCTTGTGTCGTCCTTTGTTGTGTCACCCTAATTCCAAATGACAAGGGTACGTCCCACTTTCAGGATATCTCACCCTTAACATTGGCAAATCCATGCCTGGAAGGTATTGTCAGAATGTACGTTTTAAGAAGCAAAGGTTGAGGTTTGTCTCTAGCCTCCTCATCCACATCAAGCTAGGTGTAGCACTCATGGCCAAGCAAGGCACATCTATGTCCTTCTCTAACTGTGGATGTGGGATCTTGTTTGATAAGTTCACATTACCCAGTTTCCTAAAGGTTCACTAAGGGGTTCTAGAGTTGGCATTTATGAGCCACGTTTGTGGCACTTAGTGCAACTCTTTAATCTAAGGGCTATGGCATGATAACCCATATCATGGAAGGCAATGTCACATGGAGATGTGACACTGAGCTAAACGTCACATGATACAACGCCCGAGGCACACCTTTTGGGGTCATGTCATGAGTTTGTCGCCAAAGAATTGGATACTCTAGTAAATATGCATGCTTGTGTTTCCACTAGGATGCTTATTCTTCTTAGGATTTAACCTAAGCTCATTAGCAAAGCCTTATCATGAGACACTCGCAAGATCATGTACTTAGGGTTATCCAAACCTAATTTTAGGGAGTTTGCTTAGCAAAACATTTGTGTTCACCTATGGTGCACACTCATGTCCTCACTAAGTATTAGCCCTAGTCTAGAGTATGACTTGGCCACTCAAAACTCTTAAAGGTTAGTCGTGGTTCAAGGTACCCCTTGTCGCCCTAAAGGGTTATTCTCCCGGACGAGGATGATTCCTCAAGGGGTAAATGACGATGTCTTAACTCTGTCATGGGGGCATGTGTGAAACACATCTCCTTTGTGGGGTTAGGGCATGAGCCTATTTAGGTCTACTGGGATAGGATCCTAAAGTCTACTTGAGATATCCTCTAAGGTTTAGGGGATGGTCATTCTAGGGGGCTTAGGTATTACTCTAAGTCTTCTTTTTAACTATTCATATGAGTCAGACTCTTAGGGTCATCTTGGAAAACTTAGTGTTGCGCACACAGGAAATTGACGTTGGAAGGCCATTTGGCAGCCACATGTTGCCATGTGTTAGCCCTCCAAGTTAAAACTCTGACACAAACGGACGAGCAATTGCAATTGACTCAAACCGTTCTTTCAAAGTACAAGGGGAGTATTGCAAACTTAGCACCACACACAACTATGCACATATCGAATCACATCTCCTTGCATCTTTGGCCAATAGAAAGATTTGCATAACTTCTCCATCACACGACAAGTCATGTGCCCGCCAAGAACAAGAGAGTCATGGTAAGTGTGGAGGAAGTATGGAATGAAGACTGAATGCACCAACATAAATGATCATCTGGATCAGTCCTCACAAAATAAAAGAAGGTCATCCTGAAGGCAATATTGCAAATGTAAGTGCTTGAAAGATAAGTCATCAGCAAGTGATGCAGGATTTTTAAACCCATCACGAAGCTTTCGAATCCACGTCTTAACCTTTTGAACTTCCCAAACCTCATCCAAAGATGGCAAATCTAATTTTGCACCTTGCAGACACTGAATGTCAAATTGCTGATGATATCGAATCTTCATCCAAAAAGTCCACTGATGCTAGAACAATTGGCTCCTCAGGGATAGAAGAAGAAAGAGAAGGTGGAAGAGGAGCCCAAGAAAAACCATCAGCATCAGCCATGTAACTCCCTAGGCGATGAACAACCTTAAAGTCGTAAAATTGAAGCTTCAAGGCCCACTAAGCAATACGGCCAATCAAATTCTTATGCTTTAACAACGAAGTAACTACTACATAATTGCCTTCCAACAACGTCTAAGAACCATGCAAGTAGGCATGAAGCTTTTCAAAACCCCAAACCGCTACTAGACACTCCCTTCTCTGTCATGGAGTAGTTCACATTTACTAGCTACAACATACAACTAATGTACACAATGGAATGTCGTTGACCAAGTACACTTGTACTCTCTTGCATCAATACACCCCCGAGACTAATGTTAGAAGCATCCACGCGCAAGATGCAAGGACGAGTGTAATCATGGTACACCAAAACTGGAGGAGTCATCAACAGCTCTTTAAGATCGCAAACATCCACTTGCAATCGTTAGACCAGACAAAAGATGACATTGACGACTTCAACAATGCTCACAAATGGTGTAGTACGATCTGAAAAATGATTTACAAAATGGCCCAGATATTGTACCTTGCTAAGAAAGCATTGCACATCGTTCACACACTTCGGCGTAGAAAACTTTAAAACTGTAACAAGTTTGTCAAAATCAACTTCCAAACCTTTATGAGAAATGTGATAGCCAAGATAAGTGGTGTCCTTAGATCCAAATATACACTTAAATGGCTTTAGTTTAAACCAACTTCCTGCAGCCAATCCAAAACCTTGCGTACATCACCAGCATGTTCCTCCCACGTTCCATCCGAATGGATTAAAACATAATCGATGAAGTCAGCAGTCACCTTCAGTATATCGCAAAGAACCTCATCCATCATATCCTGAAAAGTTGCTTGAGCATTACTCAAACCAAAAGGCATCACCAAAAACTCATATAATGTCCAAAAAAACAATTGAAAATGTCCATGTCAATCATTGGAACTTGCTAATATTTATAAGTTGGTAAATGAACGGCTTCGCCCTAGTTGATCCAAAAGATCTGCAGTATGAGGAAGTGGGTACACATCTGAATGTAACATATGCACACACTCACACACACACATACAGCACACGTACTATTCATATATATTAATACATCCGTCTGCCTATATCGTTCATTTGAATAGGTGATGCTGTTTAATTTAAATATAATTATGATAATTTATAAATTAATGATTTTTATATTAAACAACGAGAACACAATACTAAGATAATCTAAAAGTATTTTAAAACAATCAGGCATTAAATTTTCATATGAAAGAGTATTCAAAGATGAAGGGAAAATTAGACAAAACACACACAGAAGTAAATAAATCGAAAACAACCCAAGAAGCAAAACACTGATTTAGGGTACTGTATATGTGTGTGCGCGCGTGCGTGTGTGTGGATGTATATATTTGTACGTATATACATAAAAACTATGGTATATCGACGCGACTCTCTCTCCCTCTCACAGTTAAATAATTTGCGGCCTTTTGTGCCAGTGTCAAGGATCGGACAACAGTTGATAGAGAATTAGAGGTAAACTTGATTCATATACATATGCATACTTTGATGCAGTGCTCAAAACACTCCGTGCACCACGGCGTGTTGGCGTGGTGACACGAACATGGCCCCCCAGCCGTGTTAACACGGGCCGTGTTCATTGACTCGGTCAATGCTCCAAAACACGGCTCCAAACACGGTTGAAACACGGTCAAATACGTGTGACCACGCCGTGTTCTAAAACAATAGCTCACGTGGTTCACGTGAGCGTTTTGCGCTTTGATGTTTTCTTGTCTTGCGATCAATCAAAAATTCCTGCGATCAATCAAAAGGTTTTTCCAGCGATCTATGGCGATTTTCTTGGGCTGGGAATGCCCTCTCTAGGATTCTAGCGCTGGAGTGGGAGGAATGGCGCTCAGCCACGCCTGATTTCGCTGCAAAAAATTCCTGATCATTGTCTCCAGGTTTGTAGATTTTCTCTCCCAAATTTTCTCCTTGGATTGCTTCTGCCATAATTCTTAGCTGCTTGGCACTGCATCTTTGTAGATTGCTGTGATTCTTAGTTGCTTGGCGTTGCGATTGTGTTATTGACGGCGTGATTCTAAAATTTTGAGTTTTTCAAAATTTTTTTAGGCGCAGGGCGTGACCGATTGTGGATTGGAACAGGAGCAGGGTGTGGGATTTTAGAGGCTGAGCAATTGTGGATTGGAGCAGCAGCAGGGTGTGGGATTTTAGAGGTTGGACTGAGTGATTGTGGATTGGAGTAGAAGCAGGTGCAGGATTTTAGAGGTTGAGCTGAGTGATGGCATCTGGGAGCCAGAGCAGGAGGACTTCAACAGGGCGACATCCATCATCCGTTTGGTGGGAAGAAGTGATCCTTGGTGATCAAACAAACTGCCGTAGTGGGCATCGACGCTGGTCTTGCAAGTGGTGTTCGTTGAGAGACAAAGTTTCAGGTGTGGATCGTGTGAGGGGACATCTCACAGGGGAAGCTGGTCATGAAATCTTAAGTTGTGATGTCATCTCAGCAGAGAAGAGACAACAGCTTAGGGAGATGGCTAAAACCATCGACGACCAGGTTTTGGCTGGAAAACACCAAAGCAAGAAACGAGCAGTTTCTACACGTGTCGAAGGCATCCAAAGCACTGGAGGAGAGAGTTTTGTTGCTTCCCAGAGTTCTACACCATGGCAATTCTGTAGAAGGAATTTCCAGGTTTTTTTCGCAACACAGCAGGGAATCCGGGATTCTTTTGATCCAAAAAGGAAGGAAGCAGTGGATATGGCTATAGGACGATTTTTCTGGAACGAGCACATACCATTTGTGAAAGCTCGTTCTCACCATTTCAAGGAGATGGTGCAGCAGATTGCAAGGCATGGAATTCCCTACGATCTTCCAACAGAGACAGCATTGCGAGAGCAATTGTTGCAAGTGGAGAAAGCCAATCTTGAAGTTCAACTTGCCAAGGTGAAGGCACGTTGGAAGAATTGTGGGGTTACTCTTGTTGCTGATGCATGGAATGACACAAGAAATCGACATATCATGGGGCTTGTTGCATACAGCAGAGGACAGTCGACTTTTCTCGAGGCCATTGATATATCTTCTAGTGGGAAGACGGCTGATAACGTTTTTGCGACATGGGAGCGAGGTATCGAGATTGTTGGAGAGGAGAATGTTGTTCTTATTGTCACGGATGGTGAGGCTTCAAACAAGGCTGCTGCTAGGCTTAGAGGCGAGGAAGCCAAGGATTATGTGGGCTCCGTGCTTAGCTCATTGTTTGAACAACATTCTCAAGGATTTCGCAAAACTACCATGGATGGTTGGGCTGCTAGACAAGGGAAAGACTCTGGTTGGCTTCCTCCGGAACCATTCGCATCTAGTAGCGATTTTGGCATCCTTCTCTTCACGACGAGTGTTGAAGTTCAGCGAAACACGATTCGCCTTCAACTTTCTTATGATGGAGAGATTGGTGGAGCTGAGGCCAAAGCTACAACAAATGTTTGTGAGCGACGCTTACAATGCAAGGCTAGAGTCAAGGACAGATTCTGGGATAGCATGCCGAGGAATTGTGTTCAACGATACATACTGGAACGAGGTTAACCACATGCTGGGTGTTTCAAGGAGGGTGATGTATTTGCTACGGATGGTTGACGGAGACGTGCCTGTGATTGGGAAGGTCTACGAGGGGATGGATCAGATGAGCGAGAACATCCGTCAACAAGAGGAGAACAATCTTAGGTATGAGGAGCTAAACCAATTGATTTCAAACAGGTGGTGGGCTTATCATAGCACCTTTCACTCCGTGGCATACATGCTTGATCCAGAGTTTCAGGGGCGAGGACAGGAAAAATCCAGGGAAGTTTCCAAAGATTGGAACATGTACTTGAAGATCCAGTTCCCTGACTATCAGCAAAGGTCAACTATAAAAAATCAGCTTTGCCAATACAGGAACTTGGAGGGTAGTTTTGGCACCGGGACTCTCAGATGGATCGTACAACAAAGGGTTCTGTGCAGTGGTGGGAGGACAATGGCTACTCAGGTCCAGATTTGCAGAGGTTGGCAATTCGAGTGCTTAGTCAGGCAAGTTCTTCCTCATCTGTGGAGCGATTGTTCAGCATTTTTGGGCACATCACTTCAAAGAAGAGGAATTGCTTAGCAGTGAGCCGGATTGCAGACTTGGTATTTGTGGCCAGTAATACCAAGTTGATAGGGAGCCACACTTCCTATGACAAGTTTGTGGGATTGAGCCAGACAGGAAGTATTCCTCAAATTACTGATGCTGATATTGAAGCTATGGAAGAAGAGGACGAAGACGAAGATGATGATCCTGCTAATGAGGAGCTTCTAGATGAGATGGAGTGATAAGTAGAATATTCTAGAGAATATTCGTGTTTTCACCCGTGTTTATCCGTGTTCATTTCCGTGTTCCGTGTTCGTGTTCAAAAAATTGAATGCCGTGTTCGTGTTCGTGTTTTGAAGCTATGGTATGTGTATCTATATATAATGTATATTAAATATTAAATCTATAATGGATTCACTACCTAGCCAATACTTCCCTCCAAGGTAGCTGGAATAGAGAATTTCTTTGCTGTAGAAGCTTCAGACTAGTACAAACAATATATATATACATATTATATGTTATAAATACAAATTTGTGTAAAACATGCACATTATAAAAATTGCTTGCCTTGGGTAGATCTTGCGCTGTGATCCTTATATATGTTTCTTGTTGTAACTTAATGGAGAATATAGTCCTGAAATACCCCATTACATTCATTTTCTTTTGAAGATTTGGTGTTTAATATGGTATATATTGTATTAAATTAGAGTTAAATTTTGATCATTTGGTGTTTAAATTATAGTTAAATAATGTTTATTTAAATTTAAGTATACACTAATATATATGCTCTTTTTAATATATTTTTTTCCCCCTGAGAAATCCCTTTGTTCATTAGTATATGAAAGAGGTAAAAGGCAGAATTTTTCAAAACAGTAATTTCCTGGTACAGACCAGGACATGAATAAATGTATTAAAAATGCTAATGATTTTTAAAACATATAACACTTAAAAAATTACTTATACTAGGTAAAATATAAGATCTTATACATATACAATTTTTAATTAGCATTAATGTCAAAAAAAAAACAAAAAACTAAGGCCCACACTACCTCTTTAACAATAATTACCATTATGTTTTTTCATTAAAGTGATTAATTAAATTAAAAATAAATTATTAATATTCAATTTTCATTTACTTGGTTACTGAATAAGTTTTTACATATAACATGTGTTCTTATTCAATGTCTTTAATTTCAAAAAATACTTTAAAACTTCAACTCCTTAGTGCCTCATGTTATATGTTCTTATTCAATGTCTTTAATTTCAAAAAATACTTTAAAACTTCAACTCCTTAGTGCCTCCATTATTATTTTCTTATGTGAAACCATGTTCAATATACCTTATTAGCTCTTTATAATATATAAATTACACTCATGTACATATATTATGTATCTTTGTATATACATAAAAATTGTTTATTTTAACTATTTATTGCCACTATATATATAAGAGAGAGAGAGAGAAATTTATATACATATGTAAATTAATGTTATACATGCATACATATATATATATATATATATATATATATATTTAAATTTAAATATAGCATTGTGCATGTTTTTGTTAATCTCTTACAAACTTATGTTATTTTAATATAAATAAACTAACATTATATATAGACACACACACATCTCTATATACATGTGTTAACCTTTCAAACACTCTACATGTTATCCACATTAATGTCTTTGTTGATGTTTTTTTTGCAAAATAAATAATTAAATATATCAAATGTGTATGGGTATATATATAATATCTTACATGTAAATGATTGATATTTTGATGAATCTTCTATTTACTCTTTATTTTTTAAGTTATAAATCTTCTATTATGTATCGCTTTCATCAATTTATTAATATTTCATTTACAAAAACAACAAATGTATTATATAACAGAGTATTTATGTATTTCATATTAGGATGAAATCCATTATTTAGATAATATATTAAATCACTGTTCATAAAAATTGATATATAATTATAATATATATGATAACAATATTTTCTTTTTCTTTCTATATTTAGTAATAACAAGACATTGGGAACACCAAATGAAGATGTTACCGTGTATATGTATATATATTGCTCTTTACTATATTTAAACAAGTGTACTATACATGTATGTCTGTATATTTACCTAAGTAGGCATATACTGATTAGAGTATTATATACTTAATGATTAGTTGTGTACAGGAATATACTCTAGTTGCATACCCACTTAAATCACATTTTAACTTGTTGGTTTGTACTCATTTAAGGTTAAGCACGTGTATGCTGTCTTACGTTACATGTTTAATATATATGCATACATATAGAATACTCTACATCCATAGAGGAAGTGTTGTAGTTATTCATGGGGCAAAAAAAGTACAACAAATGCTTCCTAGCATATCTACATCCATATATACATGAACTTACGCAGTAATGGGTGCATATTAGAAAATGTGTGTGTGTGTATATGGGTGCTCATGCTATGAACATTTAATTGTTACATGTCATTTATTGTATAACTGTTAACAGAAAGCTTTATATTGAAATGGACTATTATATCGTAATTATATCATTATGTTTTTTATGGCATGTCAATTTATATATCAAAAACTAGAATTAAATCTTAATGTGACACCACACCCACACAAACATGCACACCAATGTAATGTATTCTTTACATAATTATATCTTAATGCACACACCCTTACTTCGATAAGTCGTAGTTGAGTTTAGTTTAGTATGGGTTTAACACAGTTTTTTTTTGTCCATAAAGCTTTTGTATAGAATCGAGCTTAGTAAGATCTGTATGCATAAGTGTGTATGAGATTTTTTTAATTATTGTTTACAAAATTAAAGTTTAAAGTTAAAAAAAAACTATTTAAAAATGGTTATAAAAACTTAGAACACAATATCATTACGATATTTTAAAAGTGTTAGTATTATTAAATATTTATTAATATAATAATATTATTAAATGTATTTATAAATATTTAATAATTATGATGATGAGAGAGAGAGTTTTGAAACAAATTTGTAAAGTATGTCTATTTATGAAAAAAAATTGATTTACACATTAATAGGTAGTTCATATCTGCACATTAGGCATGTATTATGCTTCTTTAACCAAGGGAGTATACGGCCTTCGTGATAAGGATGGTTGCATGGCATCTCCTTCACCATGGTACCAATGTCAAATTCTTCCTGACACACAGGGCACACCACTTCTTTACTAAAATACACACACTCGGCATTTATGTATAGATGACACTGAAGCCCCCTAACTAACATATTCAGGAAAGCTTAGCAATTCCAAGTTAAATTCAAAACCATATAGCTTTGTTTCTATATTATTTACCCAACCATGTGCTATGTTATACGGATCTCTGCATCTCCATACAACTCTGCCTCTATATTGTTTACCCAACCATGCGCTATGTTATATGGATTATTGCATCTCCATCTATATTATTTACCCAACCATGTGTTATGCTATCTACATTTTCATGGGTTACCTCAATAAAACATCTATACCAAACAAATAAAGACTAACTCTGCGTTATCTATACCAAGCATATGAAGATTTAATTTTGTGTTATCATTCTCCTCTTGCATATTCTCAATACCATACTTGTCTATATTTGTATTTGCATCTTCATTTAAATTAAATTATATATTTAATAAAATTCTGCATATTCTACTTCATTGTCATTTTGATTATTATAATCCATATGTGATATTGCATCCATGTCTTCATTATGATTCTTCTCCTATAGGATTTGACATGTTAATTAAGATAAATATTTCCTAGAAGATGTACAATCCCTAATGTCCTTCATGCTAATTAACCTTAGGATTATTAAAAGTAAAACCTTAAAGGTATAAATTAATTAACCTAATTAATAGTTATTTGTCATTTATACTATTCATGAACATTATAAATAGAACCTGTCTAAATTAAACATATATAATTAAAACCTCTTTAAATTAAATAAAAATGATGGTCCTCACTATATATAGTATATTGTATTTTACTTTTTACCCTCCCTTATTTAAAACACTCTTTAAATTAAACATTATCTCCAGTCTCAACACGTTTAATTTATACATGTTCTACTATAACACCTTTTAAGCCTTATGTATTTTATAATGTGTTAAAGTTTTGGTCATAGACATGGGAAATGAAGTTTTTATTTGTTACTCAATGCTAAAGTATTCTCATGTATGGCAATTAAAAATTAAATAAATCAAAAATTATCTTTAAATAAACATGTTTCTTTATTTTATATAAAAGAATCCTACAATGGTGGTGAAGAATGTATTTTGACCACTAAAATATAATTTATGAATATTAATTATTATTATCCATGTTTATGTTTGTTTGTGATGTCATCAACATGCCCTTGGTGTTGACAATGACATTTTTATGGAAGTCATACATTTCACTTCAAAATTATATATAAGTATATATATGAATTGTATGAAATCACACAAGAAGTGCACATAGTAGCCTTCCCAAACTATCTAAATATATAATAATACATCTTAATATTTAAATTTATAATGTAACTAATACATTATATATTTATATTAATAATTATATAAAATATACTATTGACTTTTATAGTTTATTAAAAGATTATATTACAATTATCAAGGCTAAAGTCTATACCAAAGAATAAACAAATTTTTTTAATGAAAAAGAAAAGAAGATATACTAATTTGATTAATATTATAAGAGATCAACCAATAATTGGTGTTGAATTATAATACTAAAACTTTTAACCCTAACTTTCTTTGTATATTAAGACATAAGTTATGAACCACTAGTATAAATTTAAATAGTATTTGAATTTAGATTTCTAATTTTACATTTATTAATTTTTATTCTAAAATATTTTAATATTTCAGTATTAACATCAATATTAACTTAGTATACTACAGTGGCTCACGATAATATTGTTCATTGTAATTTGGTTGGCACGTAGGTGCACATTTATTTGCCCATGTAAGGAATTTACATAAATAAAATTACAAAAACACCCAAATTATTATCTTTTTCCTTAATTATTAAATAAAAATAAATACTTTCTTCTCTTTAAAAGAAAAAATATTGTATTATATATGTTTTTGTGACAATGTTTATCATGTCCAAGGGTAAAACTACATTTTAATATTAAATGACAATTTAATATGTTAATTAGAACTTACTAGTTTAATAACAATACGTATATTTAAAATATTTTATAATATAAGTATGAGTAACTAATTGTTTTAAGATGAAACTTTACCATTAATTAATTATATTAAGCATATTCCTTTGTTATAAAATCTAAAAGGGACAATTAAAATATACTACATTATAAATGTTAAGAAAATGTTAATTATCAATGGATATTAAATGTAATTTCACCCTTCATGTTTTTGTATATTAAATATAATTTTTAATGGCTTACAGTTTAATAAAACCATATGCATTGTGTTGTTTGGAACTTTGAATAAAACATGAAAGGTGAAGGAAGCCCGTACAATCGAAATTTGTGTATGCATGTGTGTTTATATAAATAATGTATGTGTGTGTGTGTGTGGGTTAATTTTCTAAAGTCATATATTAAATTAGTCATATAAATATAATTTCAACATATATTACAACTCAATATAATCTATCTATATAAACAACCTAGTAATATAAATTATATTAAAGTATAACATAGCAGCTCAAATGCTCATTCCAATCAACGTATCAATCCTTTTCTTCTTCCGGCTATTAAGCTTTAGTCTCTTCTAGATTACATTCTGCTAGCATACACGCCATACATACTTATAAACGTGTGTGTGTGTGTGTGCATATATATGCACACAAACCATACTACCCATGATTCTTTAAGATCACATTAGGCATAAAAGGTGTCTCGTATAAGAATAATGTGTATCTACACGTGTATGTTGAACTCCCACGCAGAGATTATACATATATATAATTTAATGCAAATACCAGGCTTGTTTTCGTAAGCAACAGCAGCATCAGAGTCCACTTTGAGGCTTCTTACTAGGAGGAATTCCATCATTTATCTCCCCTTCGTTAGCCTTAGTCAGGTCCTACTTAGGTGCATTCTTTTCCTTGAGCTTTGTTCTAAATCATAGAAGCAGTAATAAATGGACACTCCTTTTTTTTCCCCTCTCTCTCTCTCACACACACACACACAGGACAGACTTGAAATTACAGGCTTACCAAGAGCCCAAGAGCTTCTAGCAGACTTCGGCTTTTGGTAACTTCATCTGGTTCTTCCTATGTAGATATCAAGAGCTCATATTGGTACATGTGCATGCGCGCGTGCGTGCGTGTGTGAGAGAGAGGATAGATGTACTATAGGCTTTCTGAGTATCCTTGCTAAGTAAGTTGGTCTCAACACCATGATCATCCCACGGTCCTGCACTATCTTTCATGGTTTTGTCTTTAGGATGAGCACCGGCAAACCTGGATTCCGTATGAACATGGTTTGTTAAGAAGCAACGATGGGCACTCTGAAATAATATGAAGAAGAATCACAATGAGTTACATTGTGCGTAATCTACTGCTATTGGTATCCTATCCCATATTAAGGATAAAATTAATTTAAGTTTCAACTTGGAATAAACTGAATAATAACATCAAATTAAGGATGTCTATTTTAAAGATAAACTTATCAGTTTTAAGAATAATAACTATAAAAATTAAACTTCTAACTTAAAATAATTAAGTTAAGGATCATTAAATAATTAAACCTAAATAAAGATAAACCTTTGACTTCTATCCTCATTATGTTAAATATAAAAAACTACATAAGGGTCATGAACTTACTAATTAGTGTAAATAATAAATTATTAAATAGTTAAGGTCCATCAACGATGGCATGTGTACTTGTAAAAAATATTTATCGTATGAACTCAAAAATTTATTTCTTTTAAAAATGAAATGTCAAATCTTAAGAGTGTAACCTTAGACTATATTATGCATCTTTTTGTTTCAAAAATTGAGAGCCTCTACTATTCATTTACAAATCTTAATCTTGTAATTTTTACACACTTTCTAACTACATGGTCTATAACTCTTATGTCCTCTTTAAATTCCCTCCTTTACTTGAACTTTAGCCATTTTTTGAGGAGGACCCTTCGATTGCGTAGGGATTGGCCTTCTTTGTAAGCCTTCATTTTATGGTTATTAAATTCCTTTCAATTATAATAAGAATATATTAGGTATATGTGAGTGGGCACCTATAATAGTATTTGTCATTCTTAAGATTGATTTCCTTACGTAAATTTTGAAAAATCCTTAAGATTTAGCCTTAGATTCATTTTAATTGTCCCATGCAAGTCATATATCTTAAGTGAACAATTTTATGTTTAGCTATTTGAATCAATGGATAAACGACATGATGTTTCCCTTAGTTATTATGCATTACTAATTGACTTTAAAAAAAAATAATCATTGTATATAGGTCACACTCAGTACCACTAGGAAATATATTAATAAAGTCCTTCATCACATATGAATACATTTGTGCCTTCTTAAGTGATGTGAAAGTTTTCACCATATTCTTAAATTTCTTAATAGAAAAGGTTTTTGGAAGTTTATCGATAATGGTATGTATGAAATACATTGTGTAAACACCACAAACAAGTTCCTTATTAATGTTATGTAATGTAACCAAAGTGAGCTTCTTAATGCTGTTAAAACCTTTGTATTAGGTGCTTGACCTTCCATATTCATAGGCAATGTATGACTCGAATATACATTTGGTCTTCACACTATTCATGCACCACACATTATTAAAATTTTAAAATATAAAAGATAACTTTGTGAAAAATGTCAAACCCTTAATGAATTTTTACTTTAAATAATAAAGTTTGTACATGTACGTTTCAATGAAATGGATGTTTTACTTGGTCGTGATTTTTATTTTTTGGGTCTTAAGCAGTTGAAGGGAATAAAGTATCTTCTAAATTGTTTTTTTTCGAAGTCCTCTACATTAAAAGAAAATATAGTTTCCTTATATATATAATTATAATAAAATTTTAATGAATAATAATCCTTACCATATTTATGTAAACATTCCCGCTTGAAAAGAATACCATAATGTTACCAATTAAAACAAGTGCATATATGCTTTATCAGATTATTAATCGAACATGCTTTTTACTCATCATTTTCATACACATATTCATTAGCAACATTAGAACCTTTTATATAATTCTCAAAGTTTCTTTTTAACACTTGGTATTAAGTTTTCAAAACAAGCATTCTACATTACATAAATAACATTTTTGCACAATAATTACTTTTGAAAGTGCTTAAATATCAAAAATTAAGGTAGCTTGAAGGGTATATCTTAAAAACATAAGCTAAGCTCATCAGGCTCCTTTAGGTCACTGACATGCATTCCCCAAACTAACTTTACTTAATTTATATAACATGGATGTTTCTTATTTTATAAAGTGTAATAAGGCTTGATAAATTTTAATCTAACCATTTATTTGCCCTTAAACCCTACCCCAAGGCAAACTCACTAAAACTAACTAGGAATATAAAAAGGTTTTTAAGGAGTATGTTTTAACTTCACTTAGAGTTTTATGTAAAAACTTAATAAATCTCATTCGAATTACCCAAGTATCAATTTTTTACATTTAAGGCTCATCAACATAATTTAATATATAACAATAATCAACCATCAAAATAAAAAATAATTATGGTAAAATTTAAAACATGAATAAGAATTATTAATGATGTTATTAATGATGAAGTTACTATGTATACCTAGTTTTATGTGTGATACCTAGAGTCATTCTAAATGTTGCTTGAGTAATCAATTGTTGCACTGTATAAATTAATTAATAGGTTTAATAACTAACTTGGCTCTTCATAAAATGTTAAAACAAATTCTTAATATCATTATAAAATATTTGATGAAATTTATTCATTAAAGATTCTTTATCCATGATATATCACATGTCAAGAAATAAAATTTGAAGCATATGTTAATGCTAAGTAATTACATTGGTTGAGTAAGTCATTTTTGTTTTAATTACTGTGAATATTATCAATGTCATTAAAATAAATTCTTAAAATTGGACATAATTTTTTAAAATTATTTATCAAATATAATTTTTTCTTTAATTGCATTGTGCATCTAAGGAGCATATTGATTAAATCCACTATATATTAATTGTCAAAGTAGCAATTAGGATTCATTTATATCACCAAGCATACATAGTTCATAAATTTATGAAATTGTGATTTTTATATTGTCAATTTTTTAATAAGTTAATAACCTTATGAGTTTTTGAGTTTGTTGACTTGTCTTTTTATTGTTATATTATTATGTGAACTTATTAACTTAATACATTAAATTTAAACCTCAATTATATGGTAATGGTAGTGAATTGTTATTTTTTTTGTAACAAGTGTAATTTTAACATATTCTTTTTATCACAAACTTTGTATGTATATAATTTAATTAACAAAACACAAACTTTATATGTATACAATTTAATTAACAAAACACAAACTTGTATGCACTGAATTTAATTATAAAACATTACAATTTTGCAAAGCACATGGTTATGCTTCTATTGAATTATCATATTATTAATGATGTTTGAACATAAATCAAATTCAATATTCAAGAATGTAACTAAAACACATATGTAAAATAGAATATTAACAAAATAATATATCGTATTTATGAAGAAACAAAATAATTAATCACAAAGTTAATTTATGAATTAATAATAAGATGTACATGCGGCATAATGCATGTTTTAAGACTATAACAACAATAATGTTTAATTGTGAATAGAATATCTCAAGGCATATTTTAATATTAACATAGTAAAATATTTTAAGGCCTATTTTAGTATTAACATTATTTTTCATCTTAACATAAATAAATAAACAACAAAAATTATTAAGTTTTAGCTTAAAGTAAATTATATTAAGAACCAAAAAAACATTAATATAATTTAATTTTAAATTATTAAGTATACAAATAAGATTTGTTTATCCGGTTATGAAACATAAATTCCTTATTTTATTAAAATAAGTCTTATCGACCATAAATTCTTTATTTTATTAAAACGGAGCGTTGGTATGCCAAACGATTAACGGAAAGTGTGGACGGTTGAGATAAAGATCATTATTGCCGTGGGATATGCTTACGTGGAGTCCTATGTGGTAAATCCTGATCTAGGGTTTGGCATTAGGGTATGGCAGTATTTCTGCGTGCTGGAGTCCACGGAGAACATCCCAGCGACTGCATCGGCAGTTATGGAGCACAAGACCGCATAATGTGCATATCAGTTTCGGTAGGTACAGCTTTGATCGACTGTATGAAACGGCTGAGGTCTGCAGCTGAATTGGGCTACAATGCGAAAGTGTACGGTGTGTATGCAGATAAGGGATGTTGGGGATTGGTCCAGAGCGTCTGGAAGCAAACGATGAGTTTCACTTCAAGTTCGTTCTTGGTAAGAGTCGCTTTAATTTTGTGAAATTTAATATTTATTTGTAAATTCAGACCCCGTCGACTTAAGTGAGAAGTGGGCTCGTGCCGTCTTGCAGCCGTTTACGTACTCTGTGTTGGAATTGCCAGGCTTAAAGAAAGCCTTGGCGGAGCCGCTACCCTTCCAATTGGGGACATGACTTTCTCAAGCCTCAGTCCCGAGGTTGCTTCGAATTTCGTCTCTTTCTAACCAGTACCCAGCTGAAGTCATATCTTGTTACACGACCGCTCATGATGTTAACTTTGACGTCATGAAGGCGGTCGTGTAACAAGATATATTTCTGCTACAGAGTATTTGGACCTCGCCTTTTGTTCTTTTGGTTGCCTTTACTGTCCCTATCGGGGCATTCATTACGAGTCTGTTCGGCCGACTTGATGCTGTGGATTCTGAACAGGCTTTTGACAGGCTTTGTGTCAAATTTGAACAGAAACGGGACACTCTATCCAAGGCAGATATTTCCCTTGTACGGGCACCAAGTGGAAGATACATTTGGAGTGCAAATATGCGATTCACATGCAGACTTATTATCTAGAGCAGCAGAGTTGATCGAGAGAGAATGCGCTGTTGATTTCATCCATATTAACCTGGGCTGTCCGATTGACATTGTGGTTAACAAAGGTGCAGGCTCTTGTTTGCTTACTAAACCCACCAGGCTCGAACAGATTGTTAAGTGCACTGCTGCAGTTATGGACAACGCCTTAACACTGAAGGTAAGTTACACACACAGATATACATACATATATATATAAATAGAGAGAGAGAGAGACTATATACAAAGTGATGCGTATGCAAATTACATTTACTTTTATTTTATATATAATGGAAACTAGTTATTAATCCTTGAAGTTGAATACCCCCCTCCTCTTTGAGACACACACACCATGAGTCACAATCATATATATGTGTGTACTCAAAACAGGCTACTTTGAGGGAAGAAACTGTGCACATACTTTAAAGATTATATATTTAAATACGTAAAACGATAAAACATAAGGATTAGAATTACAATAACATATTTATAATGTAAATATACATTAAAAACATATAAATTGTGTTATAAGTTTGTGCATGAAACTTATAGGACTTTCACCAGCACATAAAATTTATTGTAATGTTAGCAGAAATGTTATAGTAAATTCCTTATAATGAAAAATTATAAAGAATTAAATATGACATCAATGGATGTTGTAATAATAGTAGATATCATAAAAAATAAAATTATAATTTCTATTATAGTCTTTTTAAATGTAATTATAATAAATATTAATACACTTCGTTTCATATCATATTAAGTTTAAATATAAAGACTTAATTTTAATCACTTAAAAGTACTCATTAAAAATAACTTAATTATAATAGTGATTAAATGTTTAAAGGTATATGAGGTAGTAGTGAGTGATGTATTTCTAATAGATTAAATATTTATATATTTCTTCCTAAAATAATTAAAATAATTTGTTTATTAATGAAAATATTGTAGTACTAATGTTTATATATTATATGTATTACATTATTTAGAAATTAATGTTTTCCTTGTCTAGTTAAACTCCATCACCACTTGAATGACTCTTTTATTTATACATTCTGATACGACAATGGAATATATATTTAAAAATTAATGTGCGTGCATGTGTGTCACACACATTGACAATAAAAATACACTAAATATATATTTACATAATATAATTCATACGTATTTATACAGTATATATTTATATAATCTGTTTAAAATGAGTAATGTATAGTCTTTCAGTGTATGGATTAAACGTGTAATTAGTAGGAACGCTTTCACAATTCAGCCTACACATATATGATTTGTGCTTCAGTGAAATAAGTTTGATATTGTTTACTCCATATAACGTGTTTATGAGTAATATAATATTCAAATATGTATGAATTATGTAAATTTATATTTATACACTTTACTTAATTGTGTTAACCATATGCATTAATTATTAATTAAAATTTTAAGTGGAAGTTAATTATATTTTTGAAATATACTATTTTATTACACTATAGAGTCTAATATATATAAAAAAATCCCTTATCCATTTAATAACACGTCCACTTATTAAGTTTACCAAATATATTTTCTCTTATAAATAAGTGAAATAATGTGGTAAATAAAAAATATTACATAATGTCCCACTGAAATTCGACCTCAGGACGCTTTCATACGGGGATCCGCACGTTGGAATAGATATTAGTGTGACTGTATGTGTGTGTGTGTGTGTGCGTGTGCGTGATATGTTTCAGATTATACATACATACATAACATACAATTAATATGAATACTTAAATTTAATGTTTTAAACATGTTCAAACACAAACTTAAGTATTAAATGTATTAAAAAATAAATAATCATGAGAACAATTATTATGTATTTTGTTAGAGATTAAATCTACTTAAGAATGTCGACATTATAGGTTTAATGTGCACATCTGTTTCATATGTGGACACACACTATATATATGAATTAATAACATTCTTTATATGCAATTTCTGTGCTTGGCGAGCAACTCAACAATCTGTACATTGGTATTTTGTCCAGGAAAACCAGCATACACACAATGTGTGTGTGTGTGTGTGTGTGATATGCTGGTTTTTCGGACTAACTATTAAATGCACAGATTGTTGAATTCCTCACAGGCACTTGTCAACAAGCTGCATAATATAATTCAGGATAGTTTAATCTTTCTTACATAAAAAATCGTATCCATTTAAATTATATATATCATAGAAAATTTACTTGTTATTTATGCATCGTTCAGTTAATATGTAATTTTATATCCACTTAATATCTCAATTTATACATTTTATATAGTCCCAGTTATATTATGTAATTAATTGTCCCACTTTATATTATATTTAAATATAAGGATCTTATTTAAATATAAATAGCATTTGTTATTTAAATACAAAAGGTTGACCTGAGGTCAACTCTGAAGTTTTGTTTAAAAATCTTCAATTTGAGTTGAATTTTCTTAATAGATATTTTTTATTTTAAAAATAAATAAATTTTTAATCTATATAGTGTTATTGCTCACTGATTCTTAAAGTATTGTTTTAAGATAATTGAAGAAATGAAGTTGTAACTCTAGATTTAATTATTAATTTACTTTTAATTATAAAAAATGTTATCTCATTTGGGATATTATATGGATATGTCGGCAGCGAAGAATAACAAATGTTTCTATGCTCTAAGAAGTTCATAATAAGAGCCCTACACAGAGTCAAACTGGGCCTAGCGAATATGCTTGTGGATCAGTTCTTATCATATTATTTATATATTGTACATTATACATAGAGAGAGACATACATTCTTTCTGCATATTCATTAATTTGACACTTCTCACGGTCTTGTATTTATTAATCAAATATTAAATAATATTTAATAAGCACTATGTATTTTGAACATATGGGGACAGTTCACATGAATTATATATGAATATTCATATATAAGAAAAAATAAATTAAAAATACATATTTTTAATTTAAACAATACTAAATTATTAATTAATAAGATGTTAAATTTCATATAAAATCTCAAATTAATGAATTATGGAATATGTTACTTATCACGCACACGTGTCTGAACATGTGTATGATGACATACTTGTCTTGTGTCTTATAAATGAATAAAAATGGATAAAAGCTCGTCTCGTGATCATTCATATTAAATAATATACGAGTGTGTAGTTATCAGGGATTGGCGTTCTGTGTTTTTCAGAGTACCGGAAATATGAAAATACTTTAATTAAAAAACTTTATTAAGAACATTGTGTTTTCTTTAATATTTTTTTAAATAAATTCTGCATGAATAATATTTTTTAAAGGTACATTCATGTGTTTTTAAAAGTTTTTTAAAGTTTTCTCTCGTTAGGAACATGTTTTAGTAAATTCACTGTGTTCTCCTGTTTCGAAAGTTTTTACTCTTAGTAAAACCCTAGTAGTTACTATATATATATACACACACACATGGATGTTATATGTATATGTCAATGTAGTCAATATATATTGTTACTTAAATTATAATATCTGTATACACATACATAATAGTACATACTGTTGTGCGTGCGTGCGTGTCTAGAGAGATAAAGAGAGATCACTTATGTACTTGCGTTCATAAGTAACTTGCTCTAATAAGATTAACATTTCATTAATATTTGTAATTGTGTTTATGATCCTTAAATATTATGTTATATAATAAACATAATTTAAATAGCATAACACTCAAACTTTATTTTTATTTATTAAAACTGTATACACACCAATGTATAACTTATATATATCCATAGTTGGACATAAATCAGGTAATAAATAATCTAAGGACAATATAAACAATTTTTTTCCAATATAATAATTAATTAACTTTTATAAAGGAACAGAAAAGAACGCGCGACATACCCTTTGAAAGGCTGGATTAAAAATTTCTTCTAAATTCTCTATTAACATTTTGTTTTTGCGTGGTGTGTACTTTATATTTGATGTCACACAAGTTATAAATTAGAATGTATGACTTGTTAAGTATATATGTAAATCCAAAACTTGTAGGCATACACTTAAATATGAAAATTTTCAGGGATATACATAACTATACTGTGTACTTGTGTGTGTGTGCGTGTGTGTGTGTGTAGCGAGAGAGAGAGAGAGATTCTGTGTGCTTATACACATCATTTAATACACATGGATCAAAATACACGCGCAAACACACTTACATACACATGCTTTTTATTTTAGATGTAAACATAGATAATAAGAAAAAAACTACCAGTAATATATAATAAATTCCTTTTATATAGAGCTAATTTGATTTTCCATAGCTAATCACATTAAAATACTTAAAATAAAATATAATTAAGTTTTTTTTTCTTAAAAAACAGATACAGAAATGACTCCAGGAGCAGTTTATATTATTATATTCATATATTTAGACTATTTAATGTATTGTCATAGATGTGTGTGTGTGTCTATATACATATCAATGATAGCTTAACAAGGTTGCAAGATATCTATGCTTATATATATATATATATATAAAAGCATAGATATCTTGCACGTGTGCCCACATATATGTTTATATATGCATATATACATGAATAAAAAAGAAAGAGATTACATACATAATTATATGCATTTATACAAAGTATTATGCATAGAGAGAGAAAAAGAGATTACATGCATAATTATATGCATTCGTAATATGGGGCAAGTATTATACATGGAGAGAGAGAAAGAGATTTTTATACATATAAATACTTTTATAATTTTAATATTGGGGTTTTTCTTTTCATAATGCAAAAATGGATGTAATTATATATACATGCATAATTACATAATATATGTTGTATGTATATGTTTATATATTTATAATATAAAAACACAAAAATTAAAAATGTATGAGTATCTTACCAGGATCCTTATTTGATTAATTCTTCTTCAGCATGGAGAATTTCAATGCATCTTTTTTTAATGGATCTAATGCAATACAAATTAAAATAATAATAATAATAATTAAAATCACATTAAATTAATTAATAACAAATGATAAAAAAATTAATTGATAATTGTTATGCTGTGGCGCATTGTCACCTGTATGGGCTCGTGCACCTCTGTAAATGTTAGATTTATTACAGTAATTCAATAAAATATAAAAAAATAAATTTAATAATAACTTGCAAGTTTAAATTATATACATGTCATTATTTTTGCACGATAGCCGTATAATTGGACAAAATTATCTAGTTATTTAATTATTACAAAAAAAAACTATATAGACACCACATAAGTGTTATATAAATTTTAAATAATGAACAAGTGGAAAAACACACTAGCGATAGAATGAATAATTTATTAAAATTTAATTGGTTAAATTAATCACTTGCTAATGGAAAATGGGTCTAAATTAAATAAAGATTAGCTGGAGTTTGCATTAAATATTTATATATTAGATAAAATTTAGAGAAATACACAAGAGTTGGCATATACTCTGTAAACAGTATCTAATAATGCTGTTATAAGTCCTAAAATTGTATCTTTATTAAAACTTCATCTAAATTAAGTAAAATTCGTTGGTGTTTGCATTAAATATTTAGATAATAGATAAAATTTATAAATTAAAAATCTAAACGTATAGTTATAAACAATCTTTTAATTCAAAACTGTCTAACACCAATCAAATTGCAAAGGGGATTAAAACTATTTATCCCATTCAAACATTTGTGATTATGTATATACAACACAGTTTTATGAGAAGAGTTGAACTGTGTGTTATTATAAGCCAAATGTTAATTTATACATATTGACTATTACTTCAGAACGGTATTTGTGTAAGTCAAACATAATATTTATCTTGAACAAGTTTGTTTAAAGTTTGAATTAATATATAGTATGCTGAAATAGTATTTTAATTTCCCAATGCGAAATCAGGTTTAAAGATTTAAGGTTTACATCCATTTTTATCTTGTGCATTTACACGTTACCGTCTCTCACTCGCACACATCTGCAAGTGCACACAAATATTTTATACACCTATTAATAAAAGGTAAGTGGTATTATTTTTAAACAATGGTATATACTAGGATGATATGAAATAAAGTGACACATATTAAAATATTAATAAATATTTTTTGTGTAAGGTCCCATAGCTCAGTTGGTTAGAGCGTTGTTCTTATAAGCGAAAGGTCGAGGGTTCAAACCCCTCTGGGACCATTTTAACCTCTTAACATAAAAGGCCACTAATAAACAAAAGGATATGTTAAATTTACTTAAAAATGTTAAATTTACTTAAAAATGTTAATTATAAATTTTTAAATAAAATTAAATGAATTAGGATTAGTCATGGAAACTAATTAATATAATGATTTTATAAACTCTCACGACTCAAAAGACTTAAGGCTGCATATTAATTGGCTGGATTGTTATTAATTAAACAATTTATCAAAGATATGTGCATACACCTAATATGTATAGATATATAAAAGTGAGTATAATTAAATATGTATAGAGATATTAGTAAATTTTATCTTTGTTAGGGTAGTTGGTTAGAGCGTTGTTTAAATAATAATATAAAATATTTAGAACGTTGTTTAAAATGTTTAAAAAAAAATTAAAGCTAATAATCACAAAACTTTCTTTTGTATTAGTGGTAATTATTAAAACTTGATTATCTCTATACAAAAGAGATACCTTTCTGCAGTGTTACATCTCGGACATCATTTAGTGAAGTTTTAATTAATTACCACTAATACAAAAGCGTGGTGATTAATTAAAACTTAATTATCAACAAATATTAAAAACTAGGAAAAAAATATGTATTTAAAGAAATTTTTTGCTGTAACAACATGGACAAATGACACATGTAGATACACATTATTATTAAATGTAATTAACATGTTATTTGTCACTTTTAAAGGAAATGAATGTTCTGTCTTACAATAATATTCAGACATGGTTCAAGAAATTCATTCATTTATAATGTACTTTAAAACTTCATTTAAATTCCTTGACTAAATATAATTAGATAGGTTTTAAAATTATTTAGTTTGCATTGAATTGAACATTTATATAACTTTGAAACTTTGATTAATATATATATATATATATAATATGCTGAAATTAAATTAATATTATTATATTTCGATTTTACATTTATTGTTTTTTAACTAAAATTTAGGTAACAAATTTAAAGTGCACATATGTATATTCAAAGTTTCAAATGGTGTGTGTGTGTTATATATTATACAAACACAACAAACATATATATTCATATTAAAATTTAAACATAAGTTTAATATATAATTTAAACTAAACACCAACACACCACACACACGTATATAACTTAAATCGTTAATTAAGAAATATACTCTATCATCTCACTTACAATTTTAAGTTAAAAATGATATTAGTAATATAATTATACTTATAGTTTTTTGAGATAAATTTAAAATAAAATATAAACCGGAAAACTGACCATATACACAAATCATATACGTGTGTTTGTTGTATATTTTGGCCATTGTTTACTCATATTATATATATACATGTGTGTGTGTCTGATCAAAGCTTTCTATATACATATAATTTACATCCGTTTGATTAACCAATAAAATGTTTTATTTGTATGATCGTAATCTAATGACTTGTTATAACTAAATACTTCATAAATTTGGATCACTTATAAACAATATGCTATTTATCTTTAATAAATATTAAGTAATTATTCATTATGAAGATCTAATCTAAAAGATTTTAACTCATTCATTTTTTAATATAATTTAAAGCTTGATCTCCAGCCTATTTCTAAATTACTTTAAAAATTCTTATTGCCCCGCCGAGAGTCACAATACTTCCAATATTCATGTAACAAATGGTTTTTGATTTAATAAAATATAAAAAATAGATACCAAATTTTCTAAACGTTGTTTTGATATATCATCAAACTTGCCATTAAAATAATTAGATACAAAATTTAAAAATAATTTTTAACTCTTAATTAATAGATGATCACAATAGTGTTTATTTGGTTTATAATACACACAACAGATAATAAGTAACATGATTGCATATGTGGCATATGTGTGCTCGTTGTTGATGCTATCAACAATGTGCATATACCTTTTTATATCAACAAAAGCTACATTTATAGGATACATACATATGTATGTGCTAATCAATATTTAATAATGTTAAAGATTATGTGAATATATTGCCTCTAATGAATGTTCAAAAATTATTCATTAATGAAATATAAATCTCAATTAACAAAAGTAAGTAAAACATGGTTAAAGTATTAATATTAATTTAAATAGTTAAATAAGTACTTCATAGAATACATATATTACAAGTATGTGCGTGTGTGTGTGTTTTATGCTCTCATTGTTATTTTTGTTGTCACGTATATACACTTGTTTAATTGAACAAGTATAAACAATTCAAGTCCACTCAACATATGTAATTAATTTGTAAGATATCACTTTTAAAACGAATGAATGCTCTGTCTTATAATAATATTCAACATACTCTCTTTTGTTTTATTGTAAATTTTTTCCAAATTCTTTCAAGCTAGCTGAAAATTTTAAAATAAGGCCGAAATACATAAATGTCATAAATATAATATATATATATATATATATATATATATATATATATATATATATATTCTTAACAATTTGAGATTTCTGGCTGCACGCTGAACTGGATTACTTTGTTTAGGATTTTTACATAAAAGTAAAAAAAAAAAAAAATAGCTGCATTTAAGTTTTAATATGAATCATATATTAAAGTTTTTATAAAAAACACAATTTCAAAACTAAGAAGAATTTTTAAATTAATTAAAATATAAGTTTAATGAAGAACATATATTAAAATTAATTACTATAAGATTTTATATTCTTAATAGGACTTTTGAGAGAAACACTTAGGTTTTAAAGGTGTTAAACATTCATGTTTCGTTAAGAAGTGATTAACATTTGAATCAATTAATTTCACTACTATAAAATTGGAATTTAATTCTATGTAAAAATGCTTTAAGACGTTAAGTATTAAACTTTAATTTAACATACATTATATATAACAGAAACATTTACACACACGTATGCACACATTTACATTTGTTTGTGGTTCTTTTTCTCTATCTCACTCACACACACATACACTTGTTTATATCTCTCTCTTACACACAACATTATTAACATTTTCTTCACAAACACCATGGTTAACCATACAAAATAAGTCCCATTCACACATATATACATGTAATGATTATACACACATATACAAGTTAAACATATATATCAATGTGTAAGTATTGAGCTGCTAATATTATCTCATATATTATATTAAATCCACTTGTTTAATTATAAACATATCTATAAAACACTGAGTACAAAGTATACTTAAACATGTATGTAATGAGTTCTAATGTATATATTATACTAAATCCAATCACTATGAATATATTTACACATGAGCATATACATATACAAACATGTATATAAAGTATATACTATAATATGTAAATACACACGATACATTAAGATATATATAATGTAACATACTCTTTGCATGAAGCAATTCCCATAGTGTATAAAAATTATACATCCTTAATATAAACTTATATAATATTGATATTATTTATATTTTATAGATGTAAACATTAATATGAATATAATATTTAATTTTTTTAGAAGCTACATAAAAATGTATATTCACTGTGTAGAGATTGAACAATTCATTAGAATGAGAACATTAATTCACTTCTTTTTTAAAATTTATTTCATTTTGTATATATGTGTGCACGCCTGTGTGTACGTGTGAAAGAGAGAGAGAGCTTTCATACATATACGAGTGGTTATGTACATTCTTACGTATATGATAAGGATCCATATGTAGAGTTTGTTAATGCCTCATCGATTTATTCTTATTCCACATAAAGATTAAAACAGAGTATCTCAAATTAATATAACATGTCCTGAAGTATAATCAAAATTTCAATAGAAAACCACGTTCAAAAAATATACATAGTTTATTCACTTACGGGGAACCTTAATTAAAGCAATTAAAAATGATGATCTTAACGGATATTACACGCTAAGTTATTTGCTAAATCTCAAGGTTATTCCTTTATTTATTTATTTATAAATGAAGAGTTTATTATTTAAATTTTATTTGTACTTCCAGTTCCAGGTAGAGTTTTATTCTTCTCCTTTGTAAATTTAAACACCAAATGATCAAATTTAATTTTAATTCAATATTTAAACCTGAATTTAGTAATAAAAATGCAATTATAAGATTTAAGTATACTATAGACTATAAGTATAAACACCAAATCTTTAAAATAAATGGCTGTGATTGTGGGTATTTCAGGATTGTATTAACAATAATAATATTTAATGTTAAATTAATAAGACAAATTCCAACTTTTTTTTTTTTTTTGAAAATCATAATGAAACTCATGTTGGACCCGGAATCTATACATTAAAAATATTACATTGATAATTTAATTAACTATTAGCGTTTTTACTAAATTAAATCATATTTCATTGTACACACAAACTCTCTCTCGTACAACACACGGTCTGTAATGTAGGGAGGAGAAGGGGTTTAACGACGTTTAATTCAGATTATACTTGAAATATGTGTGTTGTATTATAAAAGTATTTCTTTGCGTAAACTTGTTTTACCTTTGTGTAAATAACACGTTCTCTTTCTACACACATACAAAAGTCATGTTTAACTATATTTATAGCATGTATGCGCATATGCTCTCCGTGCGTGTGTTTAAATGAGATATGTAATGTTAAGGTTCCGTAGCTCAGTTGGTTAGAGCACTCTCCTTAGTACTTTTTTGGATCAAAATGAGATCTCTGATCTCAGTTTGTTAGAGTTTGAACTGATACGTGTGTAAGCTAGACATAATTATTTAAGCTTGTTGAAAATTCCATGTAATTTAAATTATTTATTTCTATGTATATATATTAGCATTAAATTAATATTAGTATATTTTAATTTTATACGTATTATTTTTTTGAAGAAAATTATGTACATTTAACATATTTAAACCGCACATATGTATATTCATGTGAAATCTATGTTTTATCTTCGACAGACATGTCAAGAATTTAAATGGAGTAATTAATACACACACAATTAATTAATTAATTAATTAACTTAAGTTATTAAATTACGACTAAAATAAAATTTAATTTAAGGTTTACATAAAAAACTGATCAATATAAGGTTTACACGTATAAAAATGATTAGTCTCACACTTCGAGTTTAATTCAAGATAAATAAATAATATTAATAAATTTTATTTATGTTAAGTTTTTGTAGCTCAGATGGTCAGAGCGTTGTTCTTAAACCCAAATATTGCAGGTTCAAATCTGACTTGTCATTAACAAATCCGAACCGTTAGTAGATTATGTACATGGCAAGGTCTACGAGAAACGTTAAATTATATGAAATAATTCTACGTTTTAACATGTATGTAAATAAATCCGTTTAATGAATTCCTACGTGCCTTTTTATATACATAAATTTTATACTAACATGTGAAATCGAAATATAGTAATATTAATTTAATTGATATATATATAAACATTTGACTTATATACAATACATTAATATAGTGAGAACATATTTAAATACGTGTCATATTATGTCATTAAACCACAGCTTTTTTACTGCCCTAACTTTTAATCTATATGGGTACGTTACGTTGTTTAACCTTTATCATTAGCAAATTCATGTTTAGGAAGTCTCGTTGGAGTACACATGAGACGTAAGAACCCTTATTATTTATACTCAGAATAAATTATAAACATATATATACTCTTAACTTAAGTTTACAACCTGAAATTTTTAAAATGTAAATTAGAAATTACATTATATTTAAGTTATATTTAACTAATCCCACTATATTCAAAATTTTAAATATCTAACCCTATGAGGTATATGGATGTGTGCGTGTGTGTTGTTTTTGAGATTATCTTGTGTGGTTAAACATATTATATTTTACGTGTAAACATAACATATACAGGGGCTCGTATATAGCAAAAATATACTTTTAAAACATAACTAGTGTATTTTTAAATATTAAGACTTTAATTTGTTGTGAAAGTTTAAGATTGTTAAAAACGTGAATAATTCTAATTGATATGAGTACTTCAAAATTTAATAACTACGCACTCACTGAGTTTATAACAATGACACAAGTCCATACTCCTCATTCGTATGCAATAAGTTTTTTTTTTTTTTTTGTTTTATAATGTGTTAAACACTTCAAATTTTAAATTGATTATTAACATTTGTCAATTTAAAATTTTAAAAATGAAGTTCAAAATATATATATGTAAAGCCAAAACTTGTGGGACAGTTTCTCCATATCTTAATCATTTAATCTATTATTTTAATAGGTCGACTGTAATTAGTTATTAAAATATTTAAAATAAAATATAGTTAAGTTTTTATTTTTATTGAACTGAGACTTTTCTGGAGTATTATATAAAATCTTTTATAATTAGATAATTTAAGTATTGTATTTCAGCTTTAATTGTCATAGATGTATGTATGTATGTGTGTGTATATTATATATATAGAGAGAGAGAAGAGAGAGAGATAGATAGATAGATAGAGAGAGAGAGAGAGAGAGAGAGAGAGAGAGAGAGAGAGAGAGAGAGAGAGAAAAGATAGTAAAACAATATTAATCTTGCAACCCTGTTAAGTTATCATTGATATGTAATATGATGAGCAGTACAAATATTAAGACTATATTATTTAAGTAAAATATCACCTATAATCTTTAATCTGAGGAGTTATATATGAAAGAACTAAATATATAATTAAATCAAGAGAAGATATTCATATATATGTATATATATATATATGTATGATATGAAAGCTATATATTATATTTACATTAAACTAGAATATATAATCATTAACTATAAAGTTTATACTATACAGTAAACCTTATACGTTTGAAAATAATATTCAGCGTCCCATTCTGTAATAATTTCTTTATTTATTGAAGTTATACAATTATCATAATTATAAATATATTATAGCTTTACATAATTAAATAATAAATTTAAATGATAATTTTAGAATCATTTAATCATTCTAAAATATCAGTAGTTAGAAATTAGTGAATACTTAAAAGGAATTAAGTTTATTAAAATACTTACAGACAGTATCTGAATACACAAACTTATCTTTACAAATAAATATAAATTTTCAAGAAAATGTGATTTTCTTATATTATTACATTTATCAAATCTTGTATCTATTATACATTTTCATAAATATTTTTTCAAATATTTAGTAATATAATAAGACATAAATAGAATAGAATAATGATATATATATAGTTATTCTCTCTCTCTATCGATCTATATATACATTTATGGGAGATATATGGGATTTTATGGGATTTAACGTCTTGTAAAAACAAAGACTGCTCCTCTTGAGCCCCTGCCAAGCCTAACGCGATCGTCTATATACAATATGGCGATCTTCACTTTACTTCTGTTCCGTATTGTATATGGAATGAACCAACCTTCACATATGGAGGCTCAAACGTGATCTCGATCCATTTATTATCCAACGGTACCAGCTTTCCTAAAGAAAAATAAATTAATATTTATGAAATATATATATTTATATATATATATATATATATATATATATATATATATATATATATATATATATATATATATATATATATATATAAAACTAAAATTTCGCATGAAAAAACTGAGTATATATTTATTATATTTAAATTAAACTATAATAATTAACTATACTATAGTTAAAATATAATTATTTAACCTTTAAGTGAGACATTCCCGTTTAGAAACCAAATGCAGCAAAGGAAACATTGTTTCCTACAAAATCTGGTGCGTTAACAGTTTGTACCATCTCCTGAGTTTTTAAAAAGAGCCGTCCGATTGCACTTCGGTAATATCCTCGGGTGCCGTTGGTTCGAACAATATTCAACGTCCCATTCTGTTGTTTAGTATAATTTATATATAAAAATAATTATTATTACATTAATTTAATATTTAAATTTACCTCCAAATATTAATGGGCTTTGTAAAGGATCAGAAGGAATGTTTAAGTTTTCTAACTCAGAAACCAGTTTTGAAACAATACTATGTTGCTCCTTGTTTAAAAGGGCTCCTCTGTCTGTATCTTGAACCTGTATAACCTATTATTAACACACACACACACACACACACATGTGCATACAAACATTATACACACATACACACACTATGCTAGTGACTGTGTGTATAGCCGTTATATACACACACAGAAGGTATATATACGAAATTTAAGTTTAAGTTTTGTAATTAAATTAAATATATAAGAAATGATACTATACCTTATTATATAAAATTGATGCTAAATAAGTTCTTCACTTAATTCTGATAGTAGTCACTATGTGTATAATTATCACAGTATACTTGTCTAACGTTCATATATATATATACTTACACACACACAGATAGATATAGATATACAGTACATGTATGTGTGTATATTATTGCTACAACGTATATATAACTAATATTATACATCATACAGAAGCAAAAACTTTGATCCAATACGTATGTTAATTTAACATTTGATTAAGATTAAATTACATATTATATGATAAATACAGTTTTATGATTCTAATGTTGGTAATTTATACAATTTTTATTATATACCAATGTTTGAATAAATTGTTCTTCATGTGTAACTTACGAGTTTCCACTATCAATAAAAACTAATATTTATAACTCTTAATTATGAAATATTTAGTTAGAACTTTTCATAAATTGTCGATGTATCTACGGAGAATAGATTATTCTTATTTAATAATTTATCAGTAAAAAGAGATTTAAAGTAACCAGCTAGTAAATTAATAAATACTTACATATATATATATATATATATATATATATATATATATTATATATATATAGACACACACGCATATGTGTGCCTGTGCGTGTGTAAAATAGCATACGCACCATGGATAAGCTGATCCACAAGTATATTCGCTTTCTTTTCCTTCTCAATAGGTCCAGTTTGACTCTGTGTAGAGGCTCTTATTATGAACCTCTTCGTCTTCTTATGAGAGCATAGAAATGGAATGTGTACATTTGCTATTCTTTTATGTTGTGCGCTGCTGAAATATATAAAATTTGGAGATAGTGTGAAACTAGCCATATAATATCCCAAATGAGATAAGGTTTGGGTTAATTATAACTACGTTTTTAAATTTAACGCTATTTAGTAAACTAATAATTACAATTTCATTTCTTAATTATGATATTAAAAAAATAAATTAAAATTTACTAATTTAAAATAATAAAATGCTATTTATATTTAAATAAGATCCTTATATTAGAAATAACATTATATGGACATAGCAACTCAACGATCCATAATAAAAATGAAATTTTATATATTAATTGAATTATTAATTTTTCACATATTAATAGGTTATATTGTAAGGTAACTACGGTAAATATGTAGGTTACCCTACAATATATTAATTAAATAAAATTAAATACGACAAATATGGATGGATCATGATGGCCGTCCGTTCATTGGACGGCTGATAAGCGATCCTCCCGTAAACCCTCGAGCAGAAGGTTCTAGATATACGTTGTACATCCTCGTGTTCTTCGACATGGCGGATCGCGTCTGTGCGCCTGTGAGCATCAATTCTGGAGTCATCCGAGGTACGCATTCTTCATGCGCTCGTGTATCCATGGCGGATCGCGCCTGTGCGCCTGTGGCCGTCATCGGAGGTACGCAGTCGGCATTTGCCAGGAGACGAATTTCTTGCTTGGCTATGGCGAGTCGGACAGGGTTGTCGACGTCTTTCACAGGTTCACAATCAGCTTTTGGTCAAGGTTTCAGGAGCGGCAGCGTCAGGAATAGCGGATTCTTGCGGCGTCGCCCCGTTGTCCAAGCTGCTAAACTAACAGATTCTATTCAACACGGATGGATCCGCCATGCGAAAGCTCCTGGTAAGCATATAAAGTTTCAATCTGTGGTGGAGAGAGAGAGAGAGCTTCGGGGTTTTAATGTGACTTATTTTGTAGGCGGTGTGAATTGGGTCGCTAATTTGGTTGGGGTTACATTGGGTCCTAAAGGAAGGAATTGTGGTACTCGAGAGCAAGTATGGTTCTCCCAAATTGTTAACGATGGAGTCACTGTCGCCAAAGAGGTATGCATTTGTCACAATTTATCTGTATACGTTTATATTGCTTTTACACTTTAGACTATGCATCACCTAGCTCTGTGTAGTTATCTGTGTATGTGTAATTTTTATTTATATGTTTTCAATTACTGTAATAGGTGGAGCTAGAGGATCCAGTTGAGAACATCGGTGCAAAGCTGGTGGTGCAAGCAGCATCTAAAACAAATGACTTAGCTGGAGATGGAACAACGACTTCTGTGGTCTTAGCTCAAGGTCTCATCAACGAGGGTGTCAAGGTTCTCTCTCTCTCTCCTCTCTCTCTCTCTCTCTCTCTCTCTCTCTCTCTCTCTCTTCTCTCTTCTCTCTCTCTCTCTCTTCTCTCTCTCTTCTCTCTCTCTTCTCTCTCTCTCTCTCTCTCTCTCTCTCTCTCTATATTATATATATATATATATATAGACACACACAGCCATACGTGCACACATCCCTGCGTATCGAAACGTACTTACGATTATTGTACAGATAGTTGCAGCTGGTGCGAATCCCATTCAGCTCGCCAGAGGGATTGACAAAGTCATTGCCGGACTGGTTAAGGAACTAAAGTCTGTCTCGAAAGAGGTATGTAGCATCAACACTATGTACGCATATGTAATCTGGGGTGCATATTGTTCACAACTGCAACTAGAACCTGTGAATTTCAATGCCGTCATCTAAGGTATTGAATGACATGTATTCTGTTGCTCAAGAATATGAAGATATTGTGTACAAGTTACATACATGACTTAAGTTTAATACCTTCTTATGTCTTCTGTTCACCTCACTGTATATTTAGAGGTGTATTTATGTAGGTTGAAGACAATGAACTCGCGACGTGGCTGCAGTGAGTGCGGGAAACAATTACGAAGTTGGGAATATGATAGCTGAAGCAATGAGCAAAGTGGGCAGAAAGGGAGTTGTAACACTGGAAGAAGGAAGAAGCGCGGAGAGTACTTTGCACATTGTCGAGGGTATGCAATTCGATCGTGGTTACATATCTCCATACTTTGTCACAGATCCAGAAAAGATGGCCGTTGAATATCAAAACTGCAAGGTTAGTTTATGGCCGTTGTATATATCTGTATCTACTTGGTAAGACATAGTTATATACACTACTGGAATATGACTCGTATTTTCTCTCGTATACTAAGTGGTGAGGTTCTTTTATAGTTTATATATGAAATTGTCCTGCATATATATATATATATATATATATATATATATGAGAGACACACACACACACACAGGGTGTGACGCAGCCATTGTGTGTGTGTGTGTGTTGTTGTACTGATAGTTTTATTGGTTTACAGCTGCTCTTGGTTGACAAGAAGATTGCAAATGCTAGGGATATAGTATCTATATTAGAGGAGACTATCGGGGTGGGCATCCTCTTCTGATTATAGCTGAAGACATTGAACAGGAGGCACTTGCTACATTAGTGGTGAACAGAATTCGTGGTAATTTAAAGGTTGCTGCCATTAAAGCACCTGGTTTTGGAGAACGGAGAAGCCAATACTTGGAAGATATTGCTACACTTACTGGAGGTATACTATGATGTCTTAATGTATACAATATCATATATGTGCATGTATATATACACGTACTAATATAAATTGTATGCTAGTACATTAATAGGTTTGATAGGTCTGGGATGTACACTGATTGTTAGCTTGTCCTAGAAACTAACATAATGATATATTTTAGTATATGCACACACAGACTAGGATGTGAGTTCAAATACATTGAACGTATCATGCAAATAAAGATATAGTATATACATCTGTATGTAATATATAATGTAGCGTACGTAATATGTACTAAGGCTTGGTGTTTGCAACAGGTACTGTGGTTAAAGAGGAAATTGGTTTGCAACTAGATAAAGTAGGTGTAGAGGTTCTAGGTACAGCATCAAAGATTGTGATTACAAAGGATTACACTACCATTGTGGGGGATGGAAGCACACAAGATGCAGTTAACAAGCGCATTACACAGATTAAAAGCTTACTGGAGGTATTATACACTATCTATAATATTGATACGGATGTCCATCTTATTATATACACGAGGATTTCTCTCTCATATTATTAATTGTTTGCTAATCATTTTAACTGTATAAATTATATACAATCTTCTTCTAGGCATCGGAGCAGGATTACGAGAAGGAGAAGCTAAATGAAAGAGTAGCTAAGCTCTCTGGAGGAGTTGCTGTAATTCAGGTACAAAATTGCGTTATTTAGAAAACAAAGGAAGTTTATTAGGTGGATAAATATTTAACCTTAAAAAAGGTATATATGTAATTATTTCTTAAGTTTATTGATTAATTTCTGATTAATTGAGTGTTTTCATTGAAGGTTGGTGCCCAAACTGAAACGGAATTGAAGGAAAAGAAGCTTAGAGTTGAGGATGCACTGAATGCGACCAAGGTAAAACATTAAGATATATAATACATACATAAAGAAGAAACATACACATATATAAATTAATTTGCTGATTTCAGGCTGCAGTAGAAGAAGGCATTGTCGTTGGTGGTGGAATAGCTCTTCTCAGGCTATCCACTAAGGTGGATGCGATCAAAGACACACTTGAGAACGATGAGCAAAAGGTTTGCTATAAATATATGTATGTATAATATGGTGGGGACATATTACATTGTGCGTATTTCTGTACACACACACACACACACACACACATATATTGATGACTTATTCTCTATCAGATTGGTGCTGAGATAGTAAAGAAAGCTCTATCCTACCCAGTGAAACTCATTGCAAAGAACGCTGGTGTAAATGGAAGTGTGATTGTTGAGAAGGTATTTATACACGTCTCCTTTATAAATTGACATCAGTTTTAATATATTACATATGTTAATGCATATATAAATAGCTACAATTTATGCATATCTGTAGGTTCTCGCTAATGATGAGTTTAACTACGGATACAATGCGGCTACTGGTGCATTTGAGAATCTCATGGCTAACGGAATCATTGATCCAACCAAGGTACACACACACACACACGTATATAACCGTTACCAGCCGTCATATGCATACCAGTTAAACAGATGTTAAACTGTTTAAGAAGTTGCAATATATCTTTATCTCTAAGTACTATATTTTTTTTGTTATAATTATTTATCTATAAACTATTATAGGTGGTGAGATGCTGTTTGGAGCACGCAGGGTCTGTAGCAAGGACATTCCTCACATCAGATGCTGTAGTGGTATCTGTTAAGGAACAAGAGGCTGCAGTTCCTGCACGGAATCCAATGGACAATTCAGGTTTGACATTATAACATATGTAATGTATATACTATTATACTACTATATACTCACAGTCTATACACACACACACACACACACAATATTATTGAATTTGTTTATGGATTTTAATTAACATTGTTTTATTTCAGGTTATGACTATTAATTATTGAGAGAGCAGTTTTGTAATTTCGTTTTGGTGAGAAAAATGAATGCATGAAATTTACATTTTCTATCTCCAATTGATTTTGGATGAAATGCGTAATACTTTTATATTATAATTAAAATAATATAAAATAATTACTGTAAATTTCAGTAATTTTCTATAAGAAAATTATTTGTTACAGTTAATATATTGTAATAAACATATAGAAGATTATATGAACTTTATGAAATAAAAGATATTAATTTTGATACTTATACATTATTTAAACTCTCTCTCTCTCTCTCTCTCTCTCTCTCTCTCTATATATATATATATATATAAACACACATATATATTTATCATATTTATTAAGTTTTATATTTAGGTATATATCCTTTAAAGTTTTAAATTTATGACTTTTAGAATAACAATATTAATTAAAAATATATTTTATATATGTTTGGTTTTAATTTAAAATATTATGAATTAACTAATTTTAATTAAATTTATATTTACATATATACCCATGGAATTAAAATGTAAAACATATTTTTTTAAAAAGTAATAAAAAATATAATTAATTTAAATTTATTATATTTAGGTCTAGAATAGAACCTATCGAAACATATATATCACAATATAATATAATTATTTTAAAAATATTTATTTTTTAATATGACATTTTCTAACATTTAACACTTAATAAATTTTGATTATTTTGTTGCAATATATTATGAATTAAGAATATATTTGTAATTAATATTATTATTTTAAAAGGGTATATTTGGTATATATGTTTATATTGAAATTTTCCAAAGATATATATGTAAATTTAAAACTTTTAAAAGGGTAATATGTAAATATAACTTCAATATATATATACGCAAATATAATAAATTTAAAGGGTATAAACGTAATTTTCCCTTAAGTTTAACCATTGCTGTACGATTAAATTCTTAATTATTATTATTAACGTATTTATGAGAATTTGAATATAATCCTAAGTCAATTTAATATAGAAATAAATTAAAATCTGTATATTAGTTTATAATGTTAAAAAGATGCAATCTGTTTAATGTTATTTAATGTTTTAAAATCATTAGCCTTTAAAGAGATATATATATTATTTAATATAATTATTTTAAAAAGGTTAATAATATAATATAATACACGCTAAGTTATTTGCTAAATCTCAAGGTTATTTGAGGGATTTTCCTTTATTTATTTATAAATGAAGAGTTTATTATTTAAATTATATTTGTACTTCCAGTTCCAGGTAGAGTTTTATTCTTCTCCTTTGTAAATTTAAACACCAAATGATCAAAATTTAATTCTAATTCAATATTTAAACCTGAATTTAGTAATAAAATGCAATTATAAGATTTAAGTATACTATAGACTATAAAGTATAAACACCAAATCTTTAAAATAAATGGCTGTGATTGTGGGTATTTCAGGACTGTATTCTTAAGTTACAACAAGAAACATATAAGAATCACAGCACAAGATCTTCCCATTTTATACTAGTGTATATTCTATACAAATTTCTATTTATTTATATATGTTTGTAACTTTTGTATATATATAACTATATATATATTATTATAGTCTGAAGCTTCTACAAAAATTAATTAAAAATATAAAGTATATTGTACACACACACACCAAAACACTTATATGTGTGTATATAGGCAAGCGCAGCATGTAAACAAGCATTAAGGATGGTTTTACACGTCTGCAGTTGTAAATGCCTCTCCCTCTCATAGTTGCTACTGACCTGGATAAGTCTTATTACTTATATATATATATATATATATATATATATATAGAGAGAGAGAGAGAGAGAGAGAGAGAGAGAGAGAGAGAGAGACGCTACTATATAATGTGTGTGTGTGTGAAATACTAGTATTATCATTAACATTATTTAAGCTAGTATTTCAGATTTTAGAAGCTATAAGTATATATAATATGTAATATATTATGTACTAAATCTTTATTTTTATTATTTTTTATTTATTTTCAAGTTTCCTTGTATAGAATTATAACTGGAATATATTGGCTATATAATATATCCAATAGACACTTAAATATATATTATACTGTATAATAGTCTTCTATATTATTATATTAAATAAATACGTTTATTATTAATATAGTATCTATAATATACTGAATATATAAATCAATTTTCAAATAGTGATATTATAGGGAGGAATTCAACAGCAGTTTAAGGCCGCAGAAATCTAACCATATTGACAAGGCAGATGCTGTTGGAGTGTGGGAAAATAAAAATGTAAGTCAGAATATTCTTTATATCTAATTAAATTATTTAAAATTCTATTTTAACTTTAAATATGTATTAATTTTTCTTTTTCTTAATTTAAGCACTAATACTGTTCCCAACATACACAGAGAGTTGTTTATGTGTTATAATGTATGTGTGTCTACACACACACACATACACACATATATATGAATTTAATGTTTTAAGATTGGTTTAAAACATAATTATATATATTACTTATCTTAAAAGCATACTTTAACAAATGCATTCAATGTCTCGTATAAAAAAGCCAGCATTATTTTTATATTATTAATGTATGAATTCAAGTATTATTTATTATATTATTAATACATTAATTATGAATATGTCTTTAAACGTGTAATGATTTTTACATTTAAACTATATGTTTATTCGCCATCACTCTAGTTTTGTTCTTTTTAAATAATAAATATTTATATTAAATTAAATAAATTCTATATTTCAAGTTTAGTAGATCTGATTCTTAATATATATTTATATAGGTATGTATGTATGTATGTATTTGTGCAGGTAGTTTCAGGCTTTGTTTTTGGAAAGCAAAAGAAGACTTTATGGTTTGAGTGTCCGGAGATAATGTGCGATTGTTTAAACGATATCCAGGAAACTTTAATAACGTTGTTTATTAATTAATTGTTTTTATCTTAATTATTTATTAATTAATTATTTTTTATCTTTAATATATGCAGTGTTTATTACTGATATTTTGATATATTAATAAACACTGCATATATTTTAAACACATTATTCTGTGTGATTATGTACAATATATACGACATAGGCATAGAGACATATTTAATTATTTACAATTCAACTCCTCTTTTAATTAAAGGTGATTCAAGCATTAAGTTTATAGGAGCTTCATTTTACTTATCAATTTTGCAAGGCAACTTACTAGTTTTATAACATATAAGTTGATAACATTAGTGTATAAGTTAAACATTTTATTAAATTAATTAAATGAATCAAATATTAATTCATTATTTTTTCTTCTCAATATGTTGTTTAGTACACTATAATATTATATTTATATTTTGAAATTAAAGTTTGATTAATATCTTGAACTAAGTCCTTATTCCATAATAACTATTACATTTTAATAAAACAGATGTCACCAAACAACTCCATGCAACATTAAAGACTGACACATAATAACATGTAAGCATGTATAAAGGAGAATTTTAATATAGTCAGGTGATTTGCTTCAAGAACACATATAATTGCATTATTAAACATAATTATATGACTATTGTTTAACAAATTTGTCATGTTAAATTTTAAATTTTAAAGTTAATGAATGATAATGGAAACAAACATTATCCATATCAAAAATACAATAGTTATATGAAATAAAGTTGTTTGAAGGCATTTAAAGAACATTAATTGAGTAAGTTGATAAGGTATTACTTTAAATAGAAAGTAACCTTCATATATCATCAAATTAGCAAAATAACTTTAAGAAAATTAAAATATAAAAATGTCAAATTCTTCAAAAACGTTATAAACATTAAATATTAATTTTAAATAATAAAATTGGGTTTGTACATCTATGTAAATTATGTTTTATACACTTGCATTAATTGCAATAAAATGAATGCTTTACTTAATCATGATCTTCAATACAAATTCTTTTTTTCTTAAGTCTTCCAAATTATTAACCAACAATTGAAAGGAGTAAAACATTTTCTAAACTATTTTCTTTTAAGTCCTCCATAATTTCTTTATATGTACCTAATGAATTATAATCCTCAATATATTTCTATAAACATTCTTGTTTATACAAAATTACAACTATAACATAAAACAAGGAATACCATATTATTGTCAATTCAAATAAGTCTTTATCAAATTTATAATTTGAACATGTTCTATATCCATCATTTATATGTATATTCATTAGCAACTATAATACAAAAAACCTTTGAATATTAATGGTTTTTCGAAGCTTTTTTTTCAACACTTGATACAAGGGGTACTTCACATTGAGTTCCTATAAACTTTAAAGTGCATTAACTCTATTTAATTTTATTATAAAACCATATAGTTGTTAGTCTATAATATTCAACATTGATATTATCAGTGCATCTTTAACTTCAAGCAACCACAAGTTTAAAAACTCTATACATTAAAAGTTAAATGCTCACCTTTAAATTTAAATATAGTCTACAATTAGGTTCATTAGACATAATCCAAGTAGTTACTTCTTACTTTTGGCTCATATAATTAATAATACATTTTTAAAAAGACATTATCCATTGCATAAGCAACTTTTTACAACAACAATACTTTTAAATATCTTTAAAATGTAATGTAGGACAGCACAAATAACGTGCCTCAAAGACATAAGTTATGCTCATGCCAACGGAGAGAAGGAACTAGCTCTTCTTATCTTTGACATGCTTTTCCCAAACCTACTTTACTTAATTTATGTGACATGTATATTTTTTTTAATTTTATAAAGTGTATTAAAATTGAATTTCATAATAAGGTTTAATATAATATTTAGTGTTTTTTATAAAAATATAATAACACCGATTCGAATTATCACTAGATACTTAAGTACACTCTATTTCTTATTACTACATCTAAGACTCATTAACATAATTTAATATGTAACAACAATCAACCTTTATATGGTAGAAATTATAACATAAATAAGGATTATTAATGATGTTATTATGATGAAGCTATTATTGCCCCATATGCATACTCAGGTTTTATATAAGTCATTTCAAATGTTGTTTGAATAATTAATTTTACATCATATAAATCGATTAATAGTCTCAATAATTGACTTGACTTTTAATAAAATGTTAAAAATAAATTTTTAACATCATTACAAAGTCCCTAATGAAATTTATTCATTAAATTTTCTCATCCTATGACATATCACATATCAAAATAAAATTTAAAAGCATATGTGGATGTTGAGTGATGACATTAGTTGAATTTTTGCTAATTATTATGAACATTATTAATGTCATTGAAGTAATTATTGAAATGAACATAATTATTTTCAAAATTATTTATCAAATGTAGTTTTTTCTCCAATTGTGTTGTGCATGTAAGAAGTATATCGATTAAACATTTTGTATTGTGACTTTGTATTATCAAATATTTTTATAAGTTAATAACTTTATGAGTTTTTGAGTTTGATTACTTGCCTTATTATTATTATATTTGTTATGTAAATTTATTAACTTAATACATCAACTTTATACCTTAATCATGTCATTTCTTAATGGTAGTGGTAGTGAATTGTTATCTTTTATTTAACAGGTGTAAGTTTAACATGTAATTTTTTATTCTTTTTACTCATATTTACAAATTTCATATGTACGCAATTTAATTAGTAAAACACAAATTTGTATGCACTCAATTTAATTCATAAAACACAATTTTGCAAAGCATATGGTTGTGCTCCTATTGAATTACCATTATTACAAATGATGTTTGAATAGAAATTTAATTTAATATTAAATTTTTGATTTAAATTATCAAGAATGTAACTAAAACATATTTGTAAAATAGAATATTAACAACATAATAAATTTTATTTATGAATAAAAAAAGAAAATTAAATAACATAGAAATTAATCACAAAATTGACTTATAATTGGTGATGAATTAATATTTTAATCTTATACTATAAATTATTTCAAGGAGCTTGGGTTGCATATTTGAATATGATATAAAAAATTATAATAGAATAATATTTTATAAACTGTATGTTTTAAGACAATAACAATAATAACATTTATGTAATATGTTGTGAATGGAATGTTTTTAAAATATGTTGAGGCATATTTTAATATTAACATCATAAAACATTTGAAGGTATATTTTAGTATTAACATCATTATTCATATTAACATAAATAAATAAACAACAAAATTATTAAGACCATTTAATTTTATCTTTTTATTAAGAGCTTCTTACATAAGAAATCATTTAAGTTTTATTTAAAACACTTAAAGTAAATTATATTAAGAACAAAAATATTAATATAATTTAATTTTGAATTATTATTAAGTATATAAATAAGATTTATTTATTTTGTAATTCCTTATTTTATTAAAATAAATGAATGTTGATAGTTCAGATTTGTTACTAAAGTGTTGAATATCAATAAGGTTTGGTTTTTGGAGAAGTTGTTACAAAAATTTTAAAAAGAATGTTCTTTGTATTTTTTATTTTGGAATTCTTCCTATTATAAAAAATATATTTCTCCAACTTTTTATTACTTAACAAAAAAGTTTAATAACCCTTGTAAGACAATAAATTTTTAATTATTATATTTTATTATTTTACATATTTATGAGAATTTCAATAAGTCAATTTAATATCTTTATATAAAGAAAAATAAAAAAATAAAAATTTGTAGTTTAGAATCTTATAACGTTTAAAAGATTGCAAATTTTTTAATGTTATTTCTTAAGTGAAAAATGTTTTAAAATCATTAGTATTTAAAGAGATATTTAAAAAAATTAAAATTTAATTTGTAAAGCATACAATTTTGTAAAGCATGTGATTATGCTCCTACTGAATTATCGTTATTATTGATAATGTTTGAATGGAAATATAATTCAAAATTGAAATTCCTCAGTGAATACAAATTTGTGTTTTGTTAATTAAATTATATATATACAAAGTTTGCAAACATGATAAAAAGAATTAAAGATTACATGTTAAAATTACACTTATTACATTAAATAACAATTCACTAATTTAATAAGATTAACAAAATTTGTGAGAGTAATCACACATATATCTGAGTTCCAGAGAGTCGGACTTGCGATTCTGGAGAATATCCAAGAAGAACTCCACCTCAAACTCTTCCCTCATGAATGCCCATATATTGTCGTAGTTTGCGTTTTGTCTGACCTCTCCAACAACTCCACCTGTATACATATCCATATGTATGCATACAGATACATGTACGTGTGTGTGTGTGTGAGAGAGAGAGAGATACAAAAGACTTGCTTTTAACAGACCGTAACTCAGTCTCACACATATATATACGACGAGGTACACACACGCACACATATATACACACGCAGTATGCCTCGGCAAGAGCAGTATTTACAGTGGCAACAAGCTTAAAGAGCTCCTTTCTTTTGAAATTGAAGGTGCCAGTCTACTGTTAAGATAATCAAAGGACTTAAGCATCTCATCAATCTGTTTTGTGTAATGCAATACTCTGGCTAAGTATGAGTGCCACGATCCTTATGCGGTTCGTATCTAATTCCTACGAGCGTGTGTATATGAGCATATATTACCTTAACCATTATCTTGTCTAACGATCCTTTCACTCCATTTTTCAAGCGTTGGTTTAACAGCAGCACAGTAATTGTCCCGCTTTGGCTCCTCGAACAAGCCCTCACGACGCCTTTATCCATTCTCTGCTTAAACACAAAGCCTTCTGGTGCAGGCCCTAGACTTATCCGAACCTGCACAAAGTATCTATATATTAATATGTATTACACATACATAGAAAAAGTTTACACACACACATATACCAGTCAGCAGCACTGTCGGATGCCATGAGAGTTTTAAGATCATTACGGAGGCCTCCAGTTTAACTTCTGTGGAACTATCTCTAATAATCTCACTGGAACATATCTAACCACTCTAACAAGAACCTCCTGGAATGTATTAGTATGTAGCGCGCACACCTTTGGAGTCAGAGCCCCAGTGTGAATATCCCTCGTACATTTATTATATGTCTAATCATAATGGATCTACATATCTTTATAGATCATGTATCATGTATATATAAAGAACCTGATATATTTAACATATATTCGTCAAACACACACGCACATGCACCCACAGGACAGATAAGATACCTGCAGAAGGTTTGTACACATTGCCATTTCCTCCACACCTAATATCTGCTCCAAGCTTCTTGCACAGCCTTCGAAATGTCAATGGAGCAAGATATAGCTTTCCCTTAAAATCAATCCTTTTCTTCTTCCGGCTATTAAGCTTGGTCTAGTCTCTTCTAGATTACATTCTGCTAGCATACATGCCATACATACTTATAAACGTGTGTGTGTGCATATATGCACACAAAACCATACTACCCATGATTCTTTAAGATCACTTAGCATAAAAGGTGTCCCCGTGTAAGAATTAATGTGTATCTACACGTGTATGTTGAACTCTCACGCAGAGATATATACATATATATAAATTTAATGCAAATACCAGGCTTGTTTTCGTAAGCAGCAGCAGCATCAGAGTCCACTTTGAGCTTCTTACTAGGCGTTAGCCTTAGTCAGGTCCTTCTTAGGTACATTCTTTTCCTTGAGCTTGTTCTAAATCATAGAAGCAGTAATAAATGGACACTCACTCACTCACACTCTCTCTCTCTCTCTCTCTCTCTCACACACACACACACACAGGACAGACTTGAAATTACAGGCTTACCAAGCTTCTGCAGACTGTCGGCTTTTGGGAACTTCATCTGGTTCTTCCTATGTAGATATCAAGAGCTCATATTGGTACATGTGCATGCGCATGCGTGTGTGTGTGAGAGAGGAGAGATGTACCATAGGGCTTTCTGAGTATCCTTGCTAAGTAAGTTGGTCTCAACACCATGATCATCCACGGTCCTGCACTATCTTTCATGGTTTTGTCTTTAGGATGAGCACAGGCAAACCTGGATTCCGTATGAACATGGTTTGTTAAGAAGCAACGACGATGGGCACTCTGAAATATATGAAGAAGAATCACAATGAGTTATATTGTGTGTATCTACGACGATTGATATCCTACCCCATATTAACAATAAAAATTAAGTTAAGTTTAAACTTGGAATAAACTGAATAATAATTAGGGATGTCCATTTTAAAGATAAACTTATTAGTTCACAAAGTTAAGGATAGGTTAAGGATTGTTAAATAATTCAACCTAAACAAGAATAAACCTCTAAGTTTGAGAATAAACTCACTATGTTAAGTATAAAAACTATATTAATGGTCCAACTTAAACATGAACTCACTAAGTTAATGTAAATAATAAATTATTAATTAAATAGTTAAGTCAATTAACAATGAGCATGTGTACTAATGTGTAAAGAATATTTATTATATAAACTCAAAATTTTATTTGTTTCAAAAATGAAATGTCAAATCGTAAGAGTGTAACCCTAACCTACATTATGCATTTTCTGACCTCTTATAACTTCATTTATAAATCTTAATCTTGTAGTCCTCACACACTTTTTAACTACATTATTTATAACTCCTATGCCCTTTTTGAATTTCCTCTTCGTTCTATGGTTATTAAAGTCCATGTATATATAAATATGTACATGTATATGTGAGTGGGCACCTATAATAGTATTGTTATTCGAATTACTATTTGATTTCATCCCTCATTTTTTTTGTTTTTTTTTTTTAACTAGTGCAGGTTTGTTGATCGTTATGATAGATTGATGACATGATATTTCCATTATTTATTATGCATTACTAAATGGTCATCATTTATTAAAAGTATTTCATATGTTTCATTACAAAACACTACTGAGGCGGGGCATCCATTGCATTTGAAATGTGTATGTCTATACTTTCATCATTTAACGACTTTAAAGAAAAGTAATCATCATATATAAGTCACACCTAGTACCTTTGGCTATGAAATACATTAATAAAGTCCTTTATTACATATGAATACATTTGTGCCTTCTTAAGGTATGTGGAAGTCTTTACCATATTCTTAAAATAAAAAGGTTTGTAAAGTTTGTTAATGATGGTATGCGTAAAGTACATTGTGTAAACCTCACAAACAGGTTCCTCTTTAATGTCATGTAGTATAACCAAAGTGAGCTTCCTAATCTTGTTAAGACCTTTTTATTCGATGCATGACCTTCCGTACTCATAAGCAATGTATGGCTCGAATATACATTTGGTCTTTGCACATCACACATTACTAAAAATTTAAAATATAAAAGATAACCTTGTGAAAAATGTCAAATCCTTAATAAATTTTTACTTTAATAATAAAGTTTGTACATATACTTGAATTATGTCCTATATAGTTGCATCTACTTCAATGAAATAAATGTTTTACTCGGTCATGATCCTTCTTTTTTTAAATCTTATAAAGCAGTTGGAGGGAGTAAAACATATTCTAACTTGTTTTTTTTCAAGTTCTCTAGATTAAAAAGAAATATAATTTTTTATATATTATAATAAATTTTTAATGAATAATAATCCTTAGCATATTTATATAAGCATTTTGCTTATGCAAAATTGCATTTGCAATATAAAAGGAATACCATAATGTTGCTAATTCAAACAAGTGCATATATGCTTTATTATATTTATAACTCGAATATGCTCTCTACCTATCATGTTATACACATGTTCGTTAATAACTATAATACAAAAGAACTTTTTAATTCTCGAAGCTTCTTTTTAATACTTGACACAAGAGTATTTCACATTGAGTTCTTACAAACTCTAAAATGCATTAACCCTCTTTCCTTTAATCAATTATAAAATCATGTCATTAAGTGTTAATATATAATATTCAATGCTTAAGCAATCATGAATTTAAAGAGTTTACAATATTATAAGTTAAATGCCTATAACATTGTCCTTTAA